>OV049927.1:42400142-42664323 GCA_920104205.1 Eupeodes latifasciatus | reverse complement strand
AATAATAATAATAATAATAATAATAATAATAATAATAATAATAATAATAATAATAATAATAATAATAATAATAATAATAATAATAATAATAATAATAATAATAATAATAATAATAATAATAATAATAATAATAATAATAATAATAATAATAATAATAATAATAATAATAATAATAATAATAATAATAATAATAATAATAATAATAATAATAATAATAATAATAATAATAATAATAATAATAATAATAATAATAATAATAATAATAATAATAATAATAATAATAATAATAATAATAATAATAATAATGATAAAAATAATAATTAATAATTAATAATAATAAATTAATAATTTTTCTTTATTTAATCTGTATGAATACATATAAATACAATTTTCAGTTACAAAATACTTTGTTAAATTTACATTTTCTTACGTTTTTATTAAATCATACTGTTCATTTTATTTCTACACCTGATGGCACTGACATAAGTTGAAAATAAATACAAAATATTGTGAAAACAACAAGCAAAAAAAACTCTTAATTAAATAAAAAACAAAGAAAAACACTTATATCACAGATACGTTAAAGTGCTACAGCATAGCTTTGTTTGATGTTGTCAATGTCTTCTTTCTTGTTCATGGTTCTCTTTATTTTTTGTTGGATTCGTAAACTTTCCAGAGTTAGCCTTGTGTTTACTTTTCTCTCTTTGTCCAATATTTTTACTCCCTCGAAATTCATTGAGTGTCCCGTTTGTGTTATATGCTCTGCAAGTCCAGTTGTCTCTTTGTTTTTCTATATATCTGCTTCGTGTTCAGTTAGTCTTATTTTTAAATTTCTCTTTGTTTGTCCTATGTAATGTAAACCCGATCGCATTTCTCATTCTCTTTGCCTTTGCATTCAATGTCATACACTACGTTGTATTGTTGTACTATTTGTATTTTAGATTTGGTGTTTGTGAAAATTGACTTAAGTGTCAAATTTGATTTGTGAGAGAATGATATGTTGTCTTTATTAATT
Source organism: Eupeodes latifasciatus (assembly GCA_920104205.1). Lineage (NCBI taxonomy): Eukaryota > Metazoa > Arthropoda > Insecta > Diptera > Syrphidae > Eupeodes > Eupeodes latifasciatus. The sequence continues at coordinate 42,663,308 of OV049927.1, read as the reverse complement.
ATTCTATGTAAATTTCTATTGTCAGTTAAGTTTGGAACATATGGTATTGAGAAGAACTTTTTTGCCTCTGTTTTGGTTCTTACTTGATTGTTATTGTTTTTATTGTTGTTTTCGTTTGATTCTTCTGATCTTTTTCTTAAAAGGTTGTTAATTATGTAGAATGGATAGTTATTGGTTTTTAATATTGTTTTTATTTTTCTTATATTTTCTGTTTCATGTTGAGCGTCGCTGAGGTCCAAAACTTTGTTTATGAAATTGAATGCTGTGTTAATTTTTTGTTTTATCGGTTGGGTTGAATTAAAATTTATCATGCGCCCAGATGAAGTTGGTTTAGAGTACCAATTATATGAAATTTTGTTGTTCTCTCTGTGTAGGAATAGGTCAAGATATGGTAGACTATTGTTGTGTTCATTTTCTGTTGTAAATTGGAATTTTGTTGTGATATTCATTAAGTTTATTGAGGATTATGTTTTTTTCTTTTACTTTGATGATGGCAAAGATATCTACGTATTTGGCTATAAATTTAATGTGTATTCCGATGTTGTTTAGTTGTTCTATGGTGTCGTCAAGTAGGTTGTCCAAAATAACGTCTGCAACTGTTGGGGAAAGGGGGTTTCCCATAGGCATACCGAATGTTTGCAAATAGAATTTGTCGTCAAATTGAAAATAGTTGTTGTCCCGTAGACAGAAGTCAAGAAGCTTGAGAAACTTTGGTTTTGGTATTTTTGTGTGGTTCTTTATTACATTCCATTGTTTCATGATGTTTTTAATAACTAAATATCGGGTGATTTTTTTGAGGTTAGGATTTTCATGCATTAGTATTTGACAGATCACGCGGGATTTCAGACATGGTGTCAAAGAGAAAGATGCTCAGTATGCTTTGACATTTCATCATGAACAGACTTACTAACGAGCAACGCTTGCAAATCATTGAATTTTATTACCAAAATCAGTGTTCGGTTCGAAATGTGTTTCGCGCTTTACGCAAATTTTATGCGTTTTTTTTTTTTTAAAGTTCTCAAGCTCTTAAAAAATCACCCATTATATTAAACAATGTCCTCTTTTCAATGGAGGACAATAAATACATAATGGGTGATATTTTAAGAGCTTGAGAACTTTTAAAAAAAAAAAAAACGCATAAAATTTGCGTAAAGCGCGAAACACATTTCGAACCGAACACTGATTTTGGTAATAAAATTCAATGATTTGCAAGCGTTGCTCGTTAGTAAGTCTATTCATGATGAAATGTCAAAGCATACTGAGCATCTTTCTATTTGACACCATGTCTGAAATCCCGCGTGATCTGTCAAATACTAATGCATGAAAATCCTAACCTCAAAAAAATCACCCGATATGTTGGTATATTAGTGAATAGTGAAACTACAGCAAAAGAATCCATGACGTCATCATCGTCTAAAACTATATCCATTAGTTTTTCTTTTAGTTGGAAAGAATTTTTGATGTTGTATTTGTCTGAAATGATGTTTTTAACAATTGTCCCAATGTGTTTTGACAGACTATAACAGGGTACATTCATAGACGATGATATTGGACGTAAAGGTAGACCGGGTTAGTGAATCTCTGGAAGTCCGTATAATCTCGGTGCTAAGGCAGCTGAGCAGTGCAATTTGTTTTTAAGCCAGCGGTCGATGTATTCCTTTTTGAAGAGTTCGTTTACAAGCGTGTTATTTGTTGATTGTAGTTTTGTTGTTGGATCCAGTCTTATTGTTTTGTATGTATTCTTATCTTCAAGAAGTTTGTTCATTTTTTGCTCATAGTCTTGTTTATACATTATTACTGTCTTGTTACCTTTGTCTGCTTTAGTTATTATAATGTTGTCCTTTTGTGTGGATATAAATTTTTTAGTTGTCTGGAATGTTTTTAGAATAAACTTTTCAATAGATGTATTTGTTCAAACATGAACATACCCAATCTATAGATAACCCAATGTGTATGTGAAACAAAGATAAGACAGATCACCCTAAGCATACATTGACGGTTATCTACAGATAAATAGAAAGATAAGAAACATAGACATTAAGAATAGATAGATAAGACAAGAAAATTGTATATATATAGAAGTAACGTAGTGAAATAAAATTAGTATTCATTTCGACTTACAACCGAGTTTTACTCAACATTTGGTCCTTCGAGCCGGATATTAAAATTTTCCCCCACCAGTGGTAAGAGATTTTAATAAACTAACAAGTGTAAATTTAGCGTTATCAGAGCTACAAATACTGATAAAGTGAAAATTAGCGTGTCAGAGCTACAAATACTGACAAGTAAAAAAAAAATCATATTCAGTGAAAAAGCGTTGTCAGAGCTTAAATACTGACAAGTGAAAAAAAAACAGATAAACAGATAAAATAATACAACAAAAAAAAACAAATTCAACAATGTCATCAGAGCATTTAAAAGTTATTGAAAAACAGGTTGAAATATTAAAAAACCTTGAAAAATTATTAAAAGAAGGAGAAAGTGTAACAACGCGCAGCAAAAATCAAGAAATTCTTGTCTATGCTGAAAAGAATCTTCAAGCATTCAAGGAAAATGACAAGCTACTTCATACGCTTGGTGTCATTGATGTTCCCTATTTTAAGGAACAATGGATGAAAGGAGCAGAAAACTACTTTCAGAAAATTCAAAATTTGCTGAAAAACAAAGATCTAGACAGTGTAGAACAAAGCACAAGCGAAGCAACGTTATCCAGCAAAATAGCAGAAATAAAAACTGTTAATCAGCAGCTAGCCACTGGACTAGACTTGCAGCAAAACCAAATGAATAAGATCATGATGAAAACAATAACAAATCATGAAACTCATATAGATTTGACGAAAATACATACAATAATGGAGAGCTTACAAAAAACTATAGACGAGGCGAAACTAGAGGCAATTTCCCATCCTCATACCAAAAACATATGGATTGGAAAATTGAAACGATGGAATGACCGACTGCAAGTTGAACTGTCTAAGATGAATCCAATACAAGAAGAGGCATTCAGAGAAGAAAATTATGTAATCGAGTTGGAAGAAGATGTTAAATTACTTCTTTCCAATTTGGAAGAAAAACATGAAAGCATAATATCTGATCCATATGCAAATGTATCAACAAGAAGTCCTAAAATTGAACTGCCTAAATTCGATGGAAAAATTGAAGAGTGGAAGATATTCTCCGACCTGTTCATAGACTTGGTTCACAATAAGAATAATGTGCCAGATTCTGTGAAATTAAATCACTTGCGATCATGTATAACCGGCGAAGCTCGAACTTCAATTGCTAGCCTCATACAAGGATCTTCAGCAAATTATAATGAAGCATGGAAGACTCTCGTCAGAAGGTACGAAAACAAAAGAATCAATTTCTCCACACAATTGAATTACTTGCTGGACATGCCAATGATGAACGCTACATCACCTTCTAATGTTAAAAAACTTCACGATGCAGCAAAGGAAAGTATTTACATCATCACAACGACAATAGGCAAAGATAAGAATGAAAACGATGAAATATTTGCTCACCTACTCCTTCGAAAATTTGACAAGGAGGGCTTACAATTATATGAGCAACACATCAAAAAACCAAGCCAAATACAAAAACTGGAGGATGTTATGGACTTTCTTGAGCAATTATTTCAAACCCTTGAGTCTCAACAACAAACAATGACTCGAAGCAAAGAATATAAAAAACAAGTTGGAAATTTCCAATCAGACAGAAGGGAGTGGAACTGTGAATTCTGTAAGCAGAGTGGTCATCGAATTTTGTATTGTGAGAAATTCTTAAACACCGAGATACCCAATCGATTAGCATATATACGCAATAAGCAAATATGCAGTATATGTCTTAAACACAGTGCAGAAACCAAATGCTTCTCTCAAATAAAATGTAAGAAGTGTAATAAATCGCATAACACTCTACTACACAACGAAAACTACCAAACGAAGAAAAAGGTCGAGGGAAATCAATACAAAAAATTGAGCCCCTCAGACAACAACAATAAAAAAGAGAAATCATTATCTTCCCTTATGGTAAAGAAGATAGACAGTCCAATGGTAATATTAGCTACAGCACAGATATCAGCCAAATCGTCAAATGGTGAAACATGTCTGTTTCGGGCATTGATTGATCAAGGTTCTCAAATATCAATGATATCTGAGGAAGCAGCGCAGATCCTCTCCTTGCCGAGGAAAAGAATAAATACAGAATTAACTGGACTCTCAGATGCAGCAATGGGTGCATCAAAATCAAGAATGTATTTAGAGATAAGACCAAGATTTATGAGCAACAACAAAATGCAAGCAGAGTTTTTGGTATTACCCACCCTCATAAAACCACTACCTGACGAATCATTTGAATTTAATAAAAATGAGTGGGAAACTATATTCTGGCAGATCCATATACGCAATAAGCAAATAAGCATATATACGCAATAAGCAAATATGCAGTATATGTCTTAAACACAGTGCAGAAACCAAATGCTTCTCTCAAATAAAATGTAAGAAGTGTAATAAATCGCATAACACTCTACTACACAACGAAAACTACCAAACGAAGAAAAAGGTCGAGGGAAATCAATACAAAAAATTGAGCCCCTCAGACAACAACAATAAAAAAGAGAAATCATTATCTTCCCTTATGGTAAAGAAGATAGACAGTCCAATGGTAATATTAGCTACAGCACAGATATCAGCCAAATCGTCAAATGGTGAAACATGTCTGTTTCGGGCATTGATTGATCAAGGTTCTCAAATATCAATGATATCTGAGGAAGCAGCGCAGATCCTCTCCTTGCCGAGGAAAAGAATAAATACAGAATTAACTGGACTCTCAGATGCAGCAATGGGTGCATCAAAATCAAGAATGTATTTAGAGATAAGACCAAGATTTATGAGCAACAACAAAATGCAAGCAGAGTTTTTGGTATTACCCACCCTCATAAAACCACTACCTGACGAATCATTTGAATTTAATAAAAATGAGTGGGAAACTAAATACAAAAGATCGTATTGACATTATCATCGGAAGTGACTTGTATCCAAAGTTAATTGAAGAAGGAGTTAGGAAGCACAATGGCATCGTGGGACAAAATACGATTTTCGGGTGGATAGCTTCCGGCTCACTACACGAGAAACGACAATCTGGCAAAATCATGACGGCGGTTACGTCATCGATGGAGAAGTTCTGGGTGATAGAAGAATTAGAAAAAGATAATGAAATATCAGAAAGAGACATCTGCATGCAAGGATTCGCAGAAACAACAACAAGAGATACGAATGGCAGAAATACATTTATGCGAGAATACGAAAACCTGGGCCACATGGTCAAGGTAGACAAACAACACGAAAATATGGGCAAATACTATCTCCCGTACCATGCAGTTGTGAAAGATACAAGCCTAACAACAAAAACAAGAGTTGTATTCGATGCCTCAGCGAAGACGCCCAACGAATACAGCCTTAATGACGCAATGCTGATTGGCCCTAGACTACAAAACAATATCTTTGACACCATCATCAAATGGACGAAGGCACTGGACGAAGTTGCAGAGGAAAGAATTAAAACTATACAGGAAACTATTATAATAAACAACAAGAAGGAACCAATCAAAATTCAACGGGACTTTGAAAGGTTCAAGAAGGAAAACATTCACCTTTAGGGCTTGGACTTTCACCACATAAGCGGTCACAGCGGATTAATGTTAAGTTGCATTTTGGTTATTATTTTAGTAATTTATATTATACGAAGCCTAAGATTCAGAAAAAAAAAATGTTAGCACTTTCTGTTGGCCCGCAGAATGTTCAAACATGAACATACCCAATCTATAGATAACCCAATCTGTATGTGAAACAAAGATAAGACAGATCACCCAAAGCATACACTGACGGTTATCTACAGATAAATAGAAAGATAAGAAATATAGACATTAAGAATAGATAAATAAGACAAGAAAATTGTATATATATAGAAGTAACGTAGTGAAATAAAATTAGTATTCATTTCGACTTACAACCGAGTTTTACTCAACAGTATTTTTAAGTCTTCTTTTATGTTCTGATATTTTGGTAGCAATTTTGGATCTTGTTACTTCTTTTTCTGTGTCATCTTCTATTGTTTGGATGGTTTGTTCTATGTCTGCAATTATGTGTATTGGTGAAAAATTGGAGGAATCGATGGGTAAAGCAAATTTGTCTCCCAATGAAAGTAGCCATTTTGCTTCATTGGGAAATTCTATGTTGGTTTTATTGACGAACCATTCTTCATTTAAAGTGATTCCGAAATCCTTTGCTTTACTTTCTTTCAGTTTTTCCATTTTCGAAGAATGTTTTTGTTTTGTTTCTGTGGATATATGGTTGTATAAATGTGTTTGTTTTGAGACAAAAGTGTTGTATTCTATTTCGTTGAGCATGGTTTTCATTTTGATGTTTGTATGGAATATATTTCTTTCTATTATTCTGATGTTAATGTTTGTTTGTGTTATTTCTAAATTTAAAATTTTAGTGTGAAGTTTTTGTTCAATTTTAACTAGTTGATTTTTTATTATTTCTGTGTTGAATAGTTGTTTTAAATTAGACGTTGTGTTTGTAACATGTTTAGGGATGATTCCGTATTGTCTGCATGTTATTAAATAGCTTTGTCTTTGTTTTTGTTTCGCAAGCTTTTGCTGTTCTTTGCTGTAATACTTAAGCGTGATGCATGTTTCCTTGTCGTATTTGTATGTAATGTGTTGAAAAAAGTTCTTCATTGTGTATTTTGTGATTGAATAAAGATGTTTGTAAGATGTTGATTTTGATGTTTTCGGCGGGCCTTCCGATGATGATTTTATATTGTTGATTGTGTTTGACCAATTCTTTGAACTTGTTTTATTGATTGTGTTAAAAAATAGGCTGTTTTGGTCTTTTTTGGTTTGGGAATGCAAATAAAAAACTATTCCATTCTTTCTCCCAACGTTTCGTAAGAATTCCTTACTTCTTCAGGGGATAATTTTTCTTTATTTAATCTGTATGAATACATATAAATACAATTTTCAGTTACAAAATACTTTGTTAAATTTACATTTTCTTACGTTTTTATTAAATCATACTGTTTATTTTATTTCTACACCTGACGGCACTGACATAAGTTGAAAATAAATAAAAAATATTGTGAAAACAACAAGCAAAAAAAAACTCTTAATTAAACAAAAAACAAAGAAAAACACTTATATCACAGATACGTTAAAGTGCTACAGCATAGCTTTGTTTGATGTTGTCAATGTCTTCTTTCGTGTTCATGGTTCTCTTTATTTTTTGTTGGATTCGTAAACTTTCCAGAGTTAGCCTTGTGTTTACTTTTCTCTCTTTGTCCAATATTTTTACTCCCTCGAAATTCACTGAGTGTCCCGTTTGTGTTATATGCTGTGCAAGTACAGTTGTCTCTTTGTTTTTCTTTATGTCTGCTTCATGTTCAGTTAGTCTTATTTTTAAATTTCTCTTTGTTTGTCCTATGTAAACCCGATCGCATTTCTCATTCTCTTTGCTTTTGCATTCAATTTCATACACTACGTTGTGTTGTTGTACTTTTTGTATTTTAGATTTGGTGTTTGTGAAAATTGACTTAAGAGTCAAATTTGATTTGTGAGAGAATGATATGTTGTCTTTATTTATTATTCTATGTAAATTTCTATTGTCAGTTACAGGCCGTCTCCACTAGAGATAAATTCTCTCATAATACTCATCCTGACATGAAAAGTCTAATGGAGTCGCGTTGTTTCATCTTATGATATGATGTTAGCGATCTCTGTCTGCTATTTTGTCTTGACATCGATGTCTGATATCAAATTTGACGTTTGAGTTTTTTTTCCTTTTTTGTGTGTGGATGACATCTCAATTTCATTATTTTGTGTGTCTCAAACCGACAAGTATTCATTTGGCGCGAACAAAAAAAAATTAATGTGTTAAAAAAAGTCGGCATTTGCAGTTTTTTTTATTAGATTCATATATTTAAAAGGATTAAATCAGGTAATAACACATTTTTATACGAAATGCGTTTTTGACAAATCCAAAAGCCGAAAAATTGTGGGAAGAATTTTTTTATTGTTTGACGTTTGACGTTTTTCAGAGATGAATTCACTTCAACCTCTTTTGCTCAAATGAGATGTCAAGACATAAACTGCCCAGCAAAGAAAAAAAAAAAACTTCTAATTTTAATGTCAGACATCTAGTTGGCGATACAGATATCAAGTGGAGACGGCCTGTTAAGTTTGGAACATATGGTATTGAGAAGAACTTTTTTGCCTCTGTTTTGGTTCTTACTTGATTGTTATTGTTTGTATTGTTTTTTTCGTTTGATTCTTCTGATCTTTTTCTTTTTCTTAAAAGGTTGTTAATTATGTAGAATGGATAGTTATTGGTTTTTAATATTGTTTTTATTTTTCTTATATTTTCTGTTTCATGTTTAGCGTCGCTGAGGTCCAAAACTTTATTTATGAAATTGAATGCTGTGTTAATTTTTTGTTTTATCGGTTGGGTTGAATTAAAATTTATCATGCGCCCAGATGAAGTTGGTTTAGAGTACCAATTATATGAAATTTTGTTGTTCTCTCTGTGTAGGAGTAGGTCAAGATATGGTAGATTATTGTTGTGTTCATTTTCTGTTGTAAATTGGAATTTGTTGTGATATTCATTAAGGATTATGTTTTTTTCTTTTACTTTGATGATGGCAAAGATATCATCTACGTATTTGGCTATAAATTTAATGTGTATTCCGATGTTGTTTAGTTGTTATATGGTGTCGTCAAGTAGGTTGTCCAAAATAACGTTTGCAACTGTTGGGGAAAGGGGGTTTCCCATAGGCATACCGAATGTTTGCAAATAGAATTTGTCGTCAAATTGAAAATAGTTGTTGTCCCGTAGACAAAAGTCCAAAAGCTTGAGAAACTTTGGTTTTGGTATTTTTGTGTGGTTCTTTATTACATCCCATTGTTTCATGATGTTTTTAATAGCTAAATATGTTGGTATATTAGTGAATAGTGAAACTACATCAAAAGAATCCATGACGTCATCATCGTCTAAAACTATATCCATTAGTTTTTCTTTTAGTTGGAAAGAATTTTTGATGTTGTATTTGTCTGAAATGATGTTTTAAACAATTGTCCCAATGTGTTTTGACAGACTATAACAGGGTACATTCATAGACGATGATATTGGACGTAAAGGTAGACCGGGTTTGTGAATCTTTGGAAGTCCGTATAATCTCGGTGCTAAGGCAGCTGAGCAGTGCAATTTGTTTTTAAGCCAGCGGTCGATGTATTCCTTTTTGAAGAGTTCGTTTACAAGCGTGTTATTTTGTATTTGTTGATTGTAGTTTTGTTGTTGGATCCAGTCTTATTGTTTTGTATGTGTTCTTATCTTCAAGAAGTTTGTTCATTTTTTGCTCATATACATTATTACTGGCTTGTTACCTTTGTCTGCTTTAGTTATTATAATGTTGTCCTTTTGTGTGGATATAAATTTTATAGTTGTCTGGAATGTTTTTAGAATAAACTTTTCATTAGATGTATTTTTAAGTCTTCTTTTATGTTCTGATATTTTGGTAGCAATTTTGGATCTTGTTACTTCTTTTTCTGTGTCATCTTCTATTGTTTGGATGGTTTGTTCTATGTCTGCAATTATGTGTATTGGTGAAAAATTGGAGGAATCGATGGGTAAAGCAAATTTGTCTCACAATTAAAGTAGCCATTTTGCTTCATTGGGAAACTCTATGTTGGTTTTATTGACGAACCATTCTTCATTTAAAGTGATTCCGAAATCCTTTGCTTTACTTTCTTTCAGTTTTTCCATTTTCGAAGAATGTTTTTGTTTTGTTTCTGTGGATATATGGTTGTATAAATGTGTTTGTTTTGAGACAAAAGTGTTGTATTCTATTTCGTTGAGCATGGTTTTCATTTTGATGTTTGTATGGAATATATTTCTTTCTATTATTCTGATGTTAATGTTTGTTTGTGTTATTTCTAAATTTAAAATTTTAGTGTGAAGTTTTTGTTCAATTTTAACTAGTTGATTTTTTATTCTTTCTGTGTTGAATAGTTGTTTTAAATTAGACGTTGTGTTTGTAACATGTTTAGGGATGATTCCGTATTGTCTGCATGTTATTAAATAGCTTTGTCTTTGTTTTTGTTTCGCAAGCTTTTGCTGTTCTTTGCTGTAATACTTAAGCGTGATGCATGCTTCCTTGTCGTATTTGTATGTAATGTGTTGAAAAAAGTTCTTCATTGTGTATTTTGTGATTGAATAAAGATGTTTGTAAGATGTTGATTTTGATGTTTTCGGCGGGCCTTCCGATGATGATTTTATATTGTTGATTGTGTTTGACCAATTCTTTGAACTTGTTTTATTGATTGTGTTAAAAAATAGGCTGTTTTGGTCTTTTTTGGTTTGGGAATGCAAATAAAAAACTATTCCATTCTTTCTCCCAACGTTTCGTAAGAATTCCTTACTTCTTCAGGGGATAATTTTTCTTTATTTAATCTGTATGAATACATATAAATACAATTTTCAGTTACAAAATACTTTGTTAAATTTACATTTTCTTACGTTTTTATTAAATCATACTGTTTATTTTATTTCTACACCCACCTGAAGGCACTGCATAAGTTGAAAGTAAATAAAAAATATTGTGAAAACAACAAGCAAAAAAAAAAACTCTTAATTAAACAAAAAACAAAGAAAAACACTTATATCACAGATACGTTAAAGTACTACAGCATAGCTTTGTTTGATGTTGTCAATGTCTTCTTTCGTGTTCATGGTTCTCTTTATTTTTTGTTGGATTCGTAAACTTTCCAGAGTTAGCCTTGTGTTTACTTTTCTCTCTTTGTCCAATATTTTTACTCCCTCGAAATTGACTGAGTGTCCCGTTTGTGTTATATGCTGTGCAAGTCCAGTTGTTTTTGTTTTTCTTTATGTCTGCTTCATGTTCAGTTAGTCTTATTTTTAAATTTCTCTTTGTTTGTCCTATGTAATGTAAACCCGATCGCATTTCTCATTCTCTTTGCCTTTGCGTTCAATTTCATACACTACGTTGTGTTGTTGTACTTTTTGTATTTTAGATTTGGTGTTTGTGAAAATTGACTTAAGTGTCAAATTTGATTTGTGAGAGAATGATATGTTGTCTTTATTTATTATTCTATGTAAATTTCTATTGTCAGTTAAGTTTGGAACATATGGTATTGAGAAGAACTTTTTTGCCTCTGTTTTGGTTCTTACTTGATTGTTATTGTTTTTTTCGTTTGATTCTTCTGATCTTTTTCTTAAAAGGTTGTTAATTATGTAGAATGGATAGTTAGTGGTGAACATCGGGTGCCTAGTACCTCAACTGGAGATTGGGTTCTAACCCCAGTGGAAAGTTGTTGGGGCAGCAAACGAGAGAGGGGGGAGAGGTGTTTCCACTAAGGCACCTCTCCTTATCCAGACGGCAGCGGACGAATTCTCGAGATGGAATCAACGGTGGCGTCTACAGTTCCAGTAAGGCTGAACTACTTAGTGAACACCTTATAGGGCTTCTACGACTTATTCAGAGCCCAGGCCTATAAGGAGCGGTTTATCCGGCTCCCCGTCCTTGGAGTTATACTGAGGATCTGGCCCTCCAGGTTGGGGGTTGTGCCGTCAGGGTGACTTCCTGACCACGTAAAAATTTTCTAGTTGCGAAGCACCAACAAGCCTCGGATACGGACGGATTCACTGTTGACAACCCAAGCAAACGAAATAAGGACAACGAACTTCGGATCTGTACGTGGAATGTTAGGTCCCTTAACAGACCACGTGCAGCCGAACAATTAGCGGAAGCCCTAAACTGCTGCAAGGCAGATATTACCGCCATCCAAGAAGTGCGATGGGATGGACCGGGCAAACGCAAACTAAAAGACTGCGATATATACTACGGCGACTGCTACCGAGAACAAAGGCAGCGCCTATTTGGGTGTGGATTTGTTGTTGTAACTAGACTCAGGCAAAAAGTCTTGAGTTTCAACAGTGTGAGCGAGCGCATCACGACAATCCGCATCAAGGCTAAATTCGCCAACATAAGCCTAATATGCGCGCATGCCCCAACAGAGGAGAAAGATGAAGACACCAAAGACATATTCTTCGAGCTCTTGGACAAGACATATGAGCAGTGCCCTGGCTATGACATTAAAATTGTCTTAGGAGATTTTAATGCCAAGCTAGGAAGAGAAGACATCTTTGGTGGCACAATCGGAAGATACAGCCTGCACGACACCACCTCCGACAACGGATTCAGGCTGATCGATTTCGCTGCGGGGCGAGACGTTCTGGTAGCTAGTACGCAGTTCACACATCTCAATATCCACAAGGGGACATGGAAATCTCCTGATCAATCAACCGTCAACCAGATTGACCACATTGCGATCGACGCACGACACTTCTCCAGTATTCAGGATATCCGAACATTCCGAGGGGCCAACATTGACTCGGACCACTACCTCGTTGTAGCCAAGGTACGGCTACGGATATCCCGGTCCAAGCCAAAACAAGGAAGTACTGTGAGAAGTTTCGACGTTAGACGGCTACAATCGCAAGAGACTGCCATGTCCTTTTCCGATCGAGTCTCTAGTAACCTCTTAAGGAGTCCTATGCTGCATGCATTAAGCATTGAAAACCAGTGGCAACATTGCCTTGCAGCCATCAGAGATGCCGCCTCTGAAGTGCTAGGTTTCACACGTCCACAACAGCGAAACCCCTGGTTTGACGACGAATGCCGGCAAGCGCACGCAGCGAAGCAAGAGGCATACAAAACGGCCCTGCACAGAAGGACCAGAGCTGCTCGCGAGCTCTACGAGCAGAGGAGGAGAGAGGAACACCGGCTTCTTAGATGGAAAAAAAGAGAGCACGAGAAGCGCGCGATCGAGGAGATAGAGGGATGTTACAACAGGAATGAGGTTCGTAAATTTTACCAAAAGGTAAAAAAGAACTCCCAAGGGTACCAGCCACGAACCGAAGCCTGTAAAGACGATCAGGGGAACATCGTAGTAGAACCGCAGTCTATGTTGAGAATATGGAAAGACCACTTCTCCAAATTATATAACGGCGATGACGAACCGAATCCCGCTGTAAGGGAGGTAGAACCACTCAACTTAGGCGACGCAGATCAACAATTCCGCCTACCCGACCTAGACGAAGTGAAGATAGCTATATCTAAACTGAAGTCAAACAAAGCTGCTGGAGCTGACGGCATAGCTGCCGAACTATTTAAAGCAGCAGGCGATGACTTGGTAGGGAGCATGCATCAACTCATCTGCAAAATATGGTCGGAAGAAAGCATGCCCGATGAGTGGAATCTCAGCATAGTTTGTCCGATACATAAAAAAGGAGACCCTTTAAATTGCGCCAACTACAGAGGGATCAGTCTCCTTAACATTGCATATAAGATCCTTTCTGCCGTACTATGTGAACGTCTGAAGCCGTTCGTCAACAACCTGATAGGTCCTTATCAGTGTGGTTTCAGACCAGGAAAGTCCACTATCGACCAAATATTCACATTACGGCAGATCTTGGAAAAAACCCAGGAGCTTCAAATCGATACCCACCATCTCTTTATCGATTTTAAAGCCGCGTATGACAGCATCCATAGGGAAGAGCTCTACAGAGCAATGTCTAGTTTTGGCATCCCTGTCAAACTTATCCGTTTGTGACGATGGAGAATGCACGCTGCTCCATCAAGGTCGGAAAAGATCTCACCGATGCATTTGATGTCAAAAAAGGTTTTAGACGAGGCGATGCACTGTCATGCGACTTCTTCAACATCGTTCTGGAAAGAATTGTGCAAAACTCAACCGTCAACACTAGAGGCACAATCTTCCAAAGGTCCATCCAATTACTCGGATACGCAGATGATATTGACATAATTGGAAGATCAAAGCGTGATGTCAGTGGAGCGTTTTTGAGCATTGCGACGGAAGCGAAGAAGATGGGTTTAGTGGTCAATGAGGGCAAGACCAAGTATATGCTGTCATCAAAAAAGGACATTGAACAACGACGTCTTGGACAAAACGTCACCATGGACAGCTATAACTTCGAGGTAGTTAAGGACTTTGTCTACCTAGGCACCGCTATAAACACAGGCAACGACACCAGCGCTGAAATCAAACGAAGAATAACTCTTGCAAATCGCTGCTTCTTTGGACTTAGAAGGCAATTGAGAAGTAAAGTCCTCTCTCGAGCATCTAAAATCACCATCTATAAGACACTCATCATCCCGGTTCTCATTTATGGCGCTGAGGCCTGGACCCTGTCAAAGAAGGATGAGAACGTCTTAGGATGCTTCGAGAGAAAAATTCTTCGGGTGATTTTTGGTCCCGTACGTATAGATGGAGAATGGAGGAGAAGATATAACGACGAACTGTACGGGCTGTACAGCGACACTGACCTAGTAAGCAGAATAAAAGTCCAACGGCTTAGATGGCTGGGTCATGTAGAGCGAATGGACATCAACGCTCCAGCCCGGAAGGTCTTCGAATCCAATCCCGAGGGACGGCGCAGTAGAGGAAGACCGCGACTCAGGTGGCGCACTCAGGTGGGTGAGGACCTCAACCAACTTGGCGTGCGAAACTGGAGACAGCTAGCTAGGGACCGAGCTGGCTGGAGACGCATGTTGGTTGAGGCCCAGGTCCGCCCCGGACTGTAGCGCCACCTTAAGTAAGTAAGTAAGTAAGGATAGTTATTGGTTTTTAATATTGTTTTTATTTTTCTTATATAGGGTGTCCCAAAATTAACGCAAGATTTCTTGCGTTAATTTTGCGTGTCCCAAAATTAACGCAAGAAATCTTTCGTTAATTTCAAACAAGTTGATATACATATTTATTTAGAAACGAAATCTCATCAAATGGTAACCTTTTAGATTCATTAAGTGTTTAAAAAAATACTTGTCTTTATAAAGGGTGTCCCAAAATTAACGCAAGAAATCTTGCGTTAATTTTGGGACACCCTATATTTTCTGTTTCATGTTTAGCGTCGCTGAGGTCCAAAACTTTATTTATGAAATTGAATGCTGTGTTAATTTTTTGTTTTATCGGTTGGGTTGAATTAAAATTTATCATGCGCCCAGATGAAGTTGGTTTAGAGTACCAATTATATGAAATTTTGTTGTTCTCTCTGTGTAGGAGTAGGTCAAGATATGGTAGACTATTGTTGTGTTCATTTTCTGTTGTAAATTAGAATTTTGTTGTGATATTCATTAAGTTTATTGAGGATTATGTTTTTTTTCTTTTACTTTGATGATGGCAAAGATATCATCTACGTATTTGGCTATAAATTTAATGTGTATTCCGATGTTGTTTAGTTGTTCTATGGTGTCGTCAAGTATGTTGTCCAAAATAACGTCTGCAACTGTTGGGGAAAGGGGGTTTCCCATAGGCATACCGAATGTTTGCAAATAGAATTTGTCGTCAAATTGAAAATAGTTGTTGTCCCGTAGACAAAAGTCCAGAAGCTTGAGAAACTTTGGTTTTGGTACTTTTGTGTGGTTCTTTATTACATCCCATTGTTTCATGATGTTTTTAATAGCTAAATATGTTGGTATATTAGTGAATAGTGAAACTACATCAAAAGAAACCATGACGTCATCATCGTCTAAAACTATATCCATTAGTTTTTCTTTTAGTTGGAAAGAATTTTTGATGTTGTATTTGTCTGAAATGATGTTTTTAACAATTGTCCCAATGTGTTTTGACAGACTATAACAGGGTACATTCATAGACGATGATATTGGACGTAAAGGTAGACCGGGTTTGTGAATCTTTGGAAGTCCGTATAATCTCGGTGCTAAGGCAGCTGAGCAGTGCAATTTGTTTTTAAGCCAGCGGTCGATGTATTCATTTTTGAAGAGTTCTTTTACAAGCGTGTTATTTTGTATTTGTTGATTGTAGTTTTGTTGTTGGATCCAGTCTTATTGTTTTGTATGTGTTCTTATCTTCAAGAAGTTTGTTCATTTTTTGCTCATATACATTATTACTGGCTTGTTACCTTTGTCTGCTTTAGTTATTATAATGTTGTCCTTTTGTGTGGATATAAATTTTATAGTTGTCTGGAATGTTTTTAGAATAAACTTTTCATTAGATGTATTTTTAAGTCTTCTTTTATGTTCTGATATTTTGGTAGCAATTTTGGATCTTGTTACTTCTTTTTCTGTGTCATCTTCTATTGTTTGGATGGTTTGTTCTATGTCTGAAATTATGTGTATTGGTGAAAAATTGGAGGAATCGATGGGTAAAGCAAATTTGTCTCACAATTAAAGTAGCCATTTTGCTTCATTGGGAAACTCTATGTTGGTTTTATTGACGAACCATTCTTCATTTAAAGTGATTCCGAAATCCTTTGCTTTACTTTCTTTCAGTTTTTCCATTTTCGAAGAATGTTTTTGTTTTGTTTCTGTGGATATATGGTTGTATAAATGTGTTTGTTTTGAGACAAAAGTGTTGTATTCTATTTCGTTGAGGATGGTTTTCATTTTGATGTTTGTATGGAATATATTTCTTTCTATTATTCTGATGTTAATGTTTGTTTGTGTTATTTCTAAATTTAAAATTTTAGTGTGAAGTTTTTGTTCAATTTTAACTAGTTGATTTTTTATTCTTTCTGTGTTGAATAGTTGTTTTAAATTAGATGTTGTGTTTGTAACATGTTAAGGGATGATTCCGTATTGTCTGCATGTTATTAAATAGCTTTGTCTTTGTTTTTGTTTCGCAAGCTTTTGCTGTTCTTTGCTGTAATACTTAAGCGTGATGCATGTTTCCTTGTCGTATTTGTATGTAATGTGTTGAAAAAAGTTCTTCATTGTGTATTTTGTGATTGAATAAAGATGTTTGTAAGATGTTGATTTTGATGTTTTCGGCGGGCCTTCCGATGATGATTTTATATTGTTGATTGTGTTTGACCAATTCTTTGAACTTGTTTTATTGATTGTGTTAAAAAATAGGCTGTTTTGGTCTTTTTTGGTTTGGGAATGCAAATAAAAAACTATTCCATTCTTTCTCCCAACGTTTCGTAAGAATTCCTTACTTCTTCAGGGGATAATTTTTCTTTATTTAATCTGTATGAATACATATAAATACAATTTTCAGTTACAAAATACTTTGTTAAATTTACATTTTCTTACGTTTTTATTAAATCATACTGTTTATTTTATTTCTACACCCACCTGAAGGCACTGCATAAGTTGAAAGTAAATAAAAAATATTGTGAAAACAACAAGCAAAAAAAAAACTCTTAATTAAACAAAAAACAAAGAAAAACACTTATATCACAGATACGTTAAAGTACTACAGCATAGCTTTGTTTGATGTTGTCAATGTCTTCTTTCGTGTTCATGGTTCTCTTTATTTTTTGTTGGATTCGTAAACTTTCCAGAGTTAGCCTTGTGTTTACTTTTCTCTCTTTGTCCAATATTTTTACTCCCTCGAAATTGACTGAGTGTCCCGTTTGTGTTATATGCTGTGCAAGTCCAGTTGTTTTTGTTTTTCTTTATGTCTGCTTCATGTTCAGTTAGTCTTATTTTTAAATTTCTCTTTGTTTGTCCTATGTAATGTAAACCCGATCGCATTTCTCATTCTCTTTGCCTTTGCGTTCAATTTCATACACTACGTTGTGTTGTTGTACTTTTTGTATTTTAGATTTGGTGTTTGTGAAAATTGACTTAAGTGTCAAATTTGATTTGTGAGAGAATGATATGTTGTCTTTATTTATTATTCTATGTAAATTTCTATTGTCAGTTAAGTTTGGAACATATGGTATTGAGAAGAACTTTTTTGCCTCTGTTTTGGTTCTTACTTGATTGTTATTGTTTTTTTCGTTTGATTCTTCTGATCTTTTTCTTAAAAGGTTGTTAATTATGTAGAATGGATAGTTAGTGGTGAACATCGGGTGCCTAGTACCTCAACTGGAGATTGGGTTCTAACCCCAGTGGAAAGTTGTTGGGGCAGCAAACGAGAGAGGGGGGAGAGGTGTTTCCACTAAGGCACCTCTCCTTATCCAGACGGCAGCGGACGAATTCTCGAGATGGAATCAACGGTGGCGTCTACAGTTCCAGTAAGGCTGAACTACTTAGTGAACACCTTATAGGGCTTCTACGACTTATTCAGAGCCCAGGCCTATAAGGAGCGGTTTATCCGGCTCCCCGTCCTTGGAGTTATACTGAGGATCTGGCCCTCCAGGTTGGGGGTTGTGCCGTCAGGGTGACTTCCTGACCACGTAAAAATTTTCTAGTTGCGAAGCACCAACAAGCCTCGGATACGGACGGATTCACTGTTGACAACCCAAGCAAACGAAATAAGGACAACGAACTTCGGATCTGTACGTGGAATGTTAGGTCCCTTAACAGACCACGTGCAGCCGAACAATTAGCGGAAGCCCTAAACTGCTGCAAGGCAGATATTACCGCCATCCAAGAAGTGCGATGGGATGGACCGGGCAAACGCAAACTAAAAGACTGCGATATATACTACGGCGACTGCTACCGAGAACAAAGGCAGCGCCTATTTGGGTGTGGATTTGTTGTTGTAACTAGACTCAGGCAAAAAGTCTTGAGTTTCAACAGTGTGAGCGAGCGCATCACGACAATCCGCATCAAGGCTAAATTCGCCAACATAAGCCTAATATGCGCGCATGCCCCAACAGAGGAGAAAGATGAAGACACCAAAGACATATTCTTCGAGCTCTTGGACAAGACATATGAGCAGTGCCCTGGCTATGACATTAAAATTGTCTTAGGAGATTTTAATGCCAAGCTAGGAAGAGAAGACATCTTTGGTGGCACAATCGGAAGATACAGCCTGCACGACACCACCTCCGACAACGGATTCAGGCTGATCGATTTCGCTGCGGGGCGAGACGTTCTGGTAGCTAGTACGCAGTTCACACATCTCAATATCCACAAGGGGACATGGAAATCTCCTGATCAATCAACCGTCAACCAGATTGACCACATTGCGATCGACGCACGACACTTCTCCAGTATTCAGGATATCCGAACATTCCGAGGGGCCAACATTGACTCGGACCACTACCTCGTTGTAGCCAAGGTACGGCTACGGATATCCCGGTCCAAGCCAAAACAAGGAAGTACTGTGAGAAGTTTCGACGTTAGACGGCTACAATCGCAAGAGACTGCCATGTCCTTTTCCGATCGAGTCTCTAGTAACCTCTTAAGGAGTCCTATGCTGCATGCATTAAGCATTGAAAACCAGTGGCAACATTGCCTTGCAGCCATCAGAGATGCCGCCTCTGAAGTGCTAGGTTTCACACGTCCACAACAGCGAAACCCCTGGTTTGACGACGAATGCCGGCAAGCGCACGCAGCGAAGCAAGAGGCATACAAAACGGCCCTGCACAGAAGGACCAGAGCTGCTCGCGAGCTCTACGAGCAGAGGAGGAGAGAGGAACACCGGCTTCTTAGATGGAAAAAAAGAGAGCACGAGAAGCGCGCGATCGAGGAGATAGAGGGATGTTACAACAGGAATGAGGTTCGTAAATTTTACCAAAAGGTAAAAAAGAACTCCCAAGGGTACCAGCCACGAACCGAAGCCTGTAAAGACGATCAGGGGAACATCGTAGTAGAACCGCAGTCTATGTTGAGAATATGGAAAGACCACTTCTCCAAATTATATAACGGCGATGACGAACCGAATCCCGCTGTAAGGGAGGTAGAACCACTCAACTTAGGCGACGCAGATCAACAATTCCGCCTACCCGACCTAGACGAAGTGAATATAGCTATATCTAAACTGAAGTCAAACAAAGCTGCTGGAGCTGACGGCATAGCTGCCGAACTATTTAAAGCAGCAGGCGATGACTTGGTAGGGAGCATGCATCAACTCATCTGCAAAATATGGTCGGAAGAAAGCATGCCCGATGAGTGGAATCTCAGCATAGTTTGTCCGATACATAAAAAAGGAGACCCTTTAAATTGCGCCAACTACAGAGGGATCAGTCTCCTTAACATTGCATATAAGATCCTTTCTGCCGTACTATGTGAACGTCTGAAGCCGTTCGTCAACAACCTGATAGGTCCTTATCAGTGTGGTTTCAGACCAGGAAAGTCCACTATCGACCAAATATTCACATTACGGCAGATCTTGGAAAAAACCCAGGAGCTTCAAATCGATACCCACCATCTCTTTATCGATTTTAAAGCCGCGTATGACAGCATCCATAGGGAAGAGCTCTACAGAGCAATGTCTAGTTTTGGCATCCCTGTCAAACTTATCCGTTTGTGACGATGGAGAATGCACGCTGCTCCATCAAGGTCGGAAAAGATCTCACCGATGCATTTGATGTCAAAAAAGGTTTTAGACGAGGCGATGCACTGTCATGCGACTTCTTCAACATCGTTCTGGAAAGAATTGTGCAAAACTCAACCGTCAACACTAGAGGCACAATCTTCCAAAGGTCCATCCAATTACTCGGATACGCAGATGATATTGACATAATTGGAAGATCAAAGCGTGATGTCAGTGGAGCGTTTTTGAGCATTGCGACGGAAGCGAAGAAGATGGGTTTAGTGGTCAATGAGGGCAAGACCAAGTATATGCTGTCATCAAAAAAGGACATTGAACAACGACGTCTTGGACAAAACGTCACCATGGACAGCTATAACTTCGAGGTAGTTAAGGACTTTGTCTACCTAGGCACCGCTATAAACACAGGCAACGACACCAGCGCTGAAATCAAACGAAGAATAACTCTTGCAAATCGCTGCTTCTTTGGACTTAGAAGGCAATTGAGAAGTAAAGTCCTCTCTCGAGCATCTAAAATCACCATCTATAAGACACTCATCATCCCGGTTCTCATTTATGGCGCTGAGGCCTGGACCCTGTCAAAGAAGGATGAGAACGTCTTAGGATGCTTCGAGAGAAAAATTCTTCGGGTGATTTTTGGTCCCGTACGTATAGATGGAGAATGGAGGAGAAGATATAACGACGAACTGTACGGGCTGTACAGCGACACTGACCTAGTAAGCAGAATAAAAGTCCAACGGCTTAGATGGCTGGGTCATGTAGAGCGAATGGACATCAACGCTCCAGCCCGGAAGGTCTTCGAATCCAATCCCGAGGGACGGCGCAGTAGAGGAAGACCGCGACTCAGGTGGCGCACTCAGGTGGGTGAGGACCTCAACCAACTTGGCGTGCGAAACTGGAGACAGCTAGCTAGGGACCGAGCTGGCTGGAGACGCATGTTGGTTGAGGCCCAGGTCCGCCCCGGACTGTAGCGCCACCTTAAGTAAGTAAGTAAGTAAGGATAGTTATTGGTTTTTAATATTGTTTTTATTTTTCTTATATAGGGTGTCCCAAAATTAACGCAAGATTTCTTGCGTTAATTTTGCGTGTCCCAAAATTAACGCAAGAAATCTTTCGTTAATTTCAAACAAGTTGATATACATATTTATTTAGAAACGAAATCTCATCAAATGGTAACCTTTTAGATTCATTAAGTGTTTAAAAAAATACTTGTCTTTATAAAGGGTGTCCCAAAATTAACGCAAGAAATCTTGCGTTAATTTTGGGACACCCTATATTTTCTGTTTCATGTTTAGCGTCGCTGAGGTCCAAAACTTTATTTATGAAATTGAATGCTGTGTTAATTTTTTGTTTTATCGGTTGGGTTGAATTAAAATTTATCATGCGCCCAGATGAAGTTGGTTTAGAGTACCAATTATATGAAATTTTGTTGTTCTCTCTGTGTAGGAGTAGGTCAAGATATGGTAGACTATTGTTGTGTTCATTTTCTGTTGTAAATTGGAATTTTGTTGTGATATTCATTAAGTTTATTGAGGATTATGTTTTTTTTCTTTTACTTTGATGATGGCAAAGATATCATCTACGTATTTGGCTATAAATTTAATGTGTATTCCGATGTTGTTTAGTTGTTCTATGGTGTCGTCAAGTATGTTGTCCAAAATAACGTCTGCAACTGTTGGGGAAAGGGGGTTTCCCATAGGCATACCGAATGTTTGCAAATAGAATTTGTCGTCAAATTGAAAATAGTTGTTGTCCCGTAGACAAAAGTCCAGAAGCTTGAGAAACTTTGGTTTTGGTACTTTTGTGTGGTTCTTTATTACATCCCATTGTTTCATGATGTTTTTAATAGCTAAATATGTTGGTATATTAGTGAATAGTGAAACTACATCAAAAGAAACCATGACGTCATCATCGTCTAAAACTATATCCATTAGTTTTTCTTTTAGTTGGAAAGAATTTTTGATGTTGTATTTGTCTGAAATGATGTTTTTAACAATTGTCCCAATGTGTTTTGACAGACTATAACAGGGTACATTCATAGACGATGATATTGGACGTAAAGGTAGACCGGGTTTGTGAATCTTTGGAAGTCCGTATAATCTCGGTGCTAAGGCAGCTGAGCAGTGCAATTTGTTTTTAAGCCAGCGGTCGATGTATTCATTTTTGAAGAGTTCTTTTACAAGCGTGTTATTTTGTATTTGTTGATTGTAGTTTTGTTGTTGGATCCAGTCTTATTGTTTTGTATGTGTTCTTATCTTCAAGAAGTTTGTTCATTTTTTGCTCATATACATTATTACTGGCTTGTTACCTTTGTCTGCTTTAGTTATTATAATGTTGTCCTTTTGTGTGGATATAAATTTTATAGTTGTCTGGAATGTTTTTAGAATAAACTTTTCATTAGATGTATTTTTAAGTCTTCTTTTATGTTCTGATATTTTGGTAGCAATTTTGGATCTTGTTACTTCTTTTTCTGTGTCATCTTCTATTGTTTGGATGGTTTGTTCTATGTCTGAAATTATGTGTATTGGTGAAAAATTGGAGGAATCGATGGGTAAAGCAAATTTGTCTCACAATTAAAGTAGCCATTTTGCTTCATTGGGAAACTCTATGTTGGTTTTATTGACGAACCATTCTTCATTTAAAGTGATTCCGAAATCCTTTGCTTTACTTTCTTTCAGTTTTTCCATTTTCGAAGAATGTTTTTGTTTTGTTTCTGTGGATATATGGTTGTATAAATGTGTTTGTTTTGAGACAAAAGTGTTGTATTCTATTTCGTTGAGGATGGTTTTCATTTTGATGTTTGTATGGAATATATTTCTTTCTATTATTCTGATGTTAATGTTTGTTTGTGTTATTTCTAAATTTAAAATTTTAGTGTGAAGTTTTTGTTCAATTTTAACTAGTTGATTTTTTATTCTTTCTGTGTTGAATAGTTGTTTTAAATTAGATGTTGTGTTTGTAACATGTTAAGGGATGATTCCGTATTGTCTGCATGTTATTAAATAGCTTTGTCTTTGTTTTTGTTTCGCAAGCTTTTGCTGTTCTTTGCTGTAATACTTAAGCGTGATGCATGTTTCCTTGTCGTATTTGTATGTAATGTGTTGAAAAAAGTTCTTCATTGTGTATTTTGTGATTGAATAAAGATGTTTGTAAGATGTTGATTTTGATGTTTTCGGCGGGCCTTCCGATGATGATTTTATATTGTTGATTGTGTTTGACCAATTCTTTGAACTTGTTTTATTGATTGTGTTAAAAAATAGGCTGTTTTGGTCTTTTTTGGTTTGGGAATGCAAATAAAAAACTATTCCATTCTTTCTCCCAACGTTTCGTAAGAATTCCTTAATTCTTCAGGGGATAATTTTTCTTTATTTAATCTGTATGAATACATATAAATACAATTTTCAGTTACAAAATACTTTGTTAAATTTACATTTTCTTACGTTTTTATTAAATCATACTGTTTATTTTATTTCTACACCCACCTGACGGCACTGCATAAGTTGAAAGTAAATAAAAAATATTGTGAAAACAACAAGCAAAAAAAAAACTCTTAATTAAACAAAAAACAAAGAAAAACACTTATATCACAGATACGTTAAAGTACTACAGCATAGCTTTGTTTGATGTTGTCAATGTCTTCTTTCGTGTTCATGGTTCTCTTTATTTTTTGTTGGATTCGTAAACTTTCCAGAGTTAGCCTTGTGTTTACTTTTCTCTCTTTGTCCAATATTTTTACTCCCTCGAAATTGACTGAGTGTCCCGTTTGTGTTATATGCTGTGCAAGTCCAGTTGTCTCTTTGTTTTTCTTTATGTCTGCTTCATGTTCAGTTAGTCTTATTTTTAAATTTCTCTTTGTTTGTCCTATGTAATGTAAACCCGATCGCATTTCTCATTCTCTTTGCCTTTGCGTTCAATTTCATACACTACGTTGTGTTGTTGTACTTTTTGTATTTTAGATTTGGTGTTTGTGAAAATTGACTTAAGTGTCAAATTTGATTTGTGAGAGAATGATATGTTGTCTTTATTTATTATTCTATGTAAATTTCTATTGTCAGTTAAGTTTGGAACATATGGTATTGAGAAGAACTTTTTTGCCTCTGTTTTGGTTCTTACTTGATTGTTATTGTTTTTTTCGTTTGATTCTTCTGATCTTTTTCTTAAAAGGTTGTTAATTATGTAGAATGGATAGTTAGTGGTGAACATCGGGTGCCTAGTACCTCAACTGGAGATTGGGTTCTAACCCCAGTGGAAAGTTGTTGGGGCAGCAAACGAGAGAGGGGGGAGAGGTGTTTCCACTAAGGCACCTCTCCTTATCCAGACGGCAGCGGACGAATTCTCGAGATGGAATCAACGGTGGCGTCTACAGTTCCAGTAAGGCTGAACTACTTAGTGAACACCTTATAGGGCTTCTACGACTTATTCAGAGCCCAGGCCTATAAGGAGCGGTTTATCCGGCTCCCCGTCCTTGGAGTTATACTAAGGATCTGGCCCTCCAGGTTGGGGGTTGTGCCGTCAGGGTGACTTCCTGACCACGTAAAAATTTTCTAGTTGCGAAGCACCAACAAGCCTCGGATACGGACGGATTCACTGTTGACAACCCAAGCAAACGAAATAAGGACAACGAACTTCGGATCTGTACGTGGAATGTTAGGTCCCTTAACAGACCACGTGCAGCCAAACAATTAGCGGAAGCCCTAAACTGCTGCAAGGCAGATATTACCGCCATCCAAGAAGTGCGATGGGATGGACCGGGCAAACGCAAACTAAAAGACTGCGATATATACTACGGCGACTGCTACCGAGAACAAAGGCAGCGCCTATTTGAGTGTGGATTTGTTGTTGTAACTAGACTCAGGCAAAAAGTCTTGAGTTTCAACAGTGTGAGCGAGCGCATCACGACAATCCGCATCAAGGCTAAATTCGCCAACATAAGCCTAATATGCGCGCATGCCCCAACAGAGGAGAAAGATGAAGACACCAAAGACATATTCTTCGAGCTCTTGGACAAGACATATGAGCAGTGCCCTGGCTATGACATTAAAATTGTCTTAGGAGATTTTAATGCCAAGCTAGGAAG
The DNA here is from genome assembly GCA_920104205.1 of Eupeodes latifasciatus. Classification (NCBI taxonomy): domain Eukaryota; kingdom Metazoa; phylum Arthropoda; class Insecta; order Diptera; family Syrphidae; genus Eupeodes; species Eupeodes latifasciatus. The sequence goes on along the minus strand of OV049927.1, from coordinate 42,637,944 downwards.
AGAAGACATCTTTGGTGGCACAATCGGAAGATACAGCCTGCACGACACCACCTCCGACAACGGATTCAGGCTGATCGATTTCGCTGCGGGGCGAGACGTTCTGGTAGCTAGTACGCAGTTCACACATCTCAATATCCACAAGGGGACATGGAAATCTCCTGATCAATCAACCGTCAACCAGATTGACCACATTGCGATCGACGCACGACACTTCTCCAGTATTCAGGATATCCGAACATTCCGAGGGGCCAACATTGACTCGGACCACTACCTCGTTGTAGCCAAGGTACGGCTACGGATATCCCGGTCCAAGCCAAAACAAGGAAGTACTGTGAGAAGTTTCGACGTTAGACGGCTACAATCGCAAGAGACTGCCATGTCCTTTTCCGATCGAGTCTCTAGTAACCTCTTAAGGAGTCCTATGCTGCATGCATTAAGCATTGAAAACCAGTGGCAACATTGCCTTGCAGCCATCAGAGATGCCGCCTCTGAAGTGCTAGGTTTCACACGTCCACAACAGCGAAACCCCTGGTTTGACGACGAATGCCGGCAAGCGCACGCAGCGAAGCAAGAGGCATACAAAACGGCCCTGCACAGAAGGACCAGAGCTGCTCGCGAGCTCTACGAGCAGAGGAGGAGAGAGGAACACCGGCTTCTTAGATGGAAAAAAAGAGAGCACGAGAAGCGCGCGATCGAGGAGATAGAGGGATGTTACAACAGGAATGAGGTTCGTAAATTTTACCAAAAGGTAAAAAAGAACTCCCAAGGGTACCAGCCACGAACCGAAGCCTGTAAAGACGATCAGGGGAACATCGTAGTAGAACCGCAGTCTATGTTGAGAATATGGAAAGACCACTTCTCCAAATTATATAACGGCGATGACGAACCGAATCCCGCTGTAAGGGAGGTAGAACCACTCAACTTAGGCGACGCAGATCAACAATTCCGCCTACCCGACCTAGACGAAGTGAAGATAGCTATATCTAAACTGAAGTCAAACAAAGCTGCTGGAGCTGACGGCATAGCTGCCGAACTATTTAAAGCAGCAGGCGATGACTTGGTAGGGAGCATGCATCAACTCATCTGCAAAATATGGTCGGAAGAAAGCATGCCCGATGAGTGGAATCTCAGCATAGTTTGTCCGATACATAAAAAAGGAGACCCTTTAAATTGCGCCAACTACAGAGGGATCAGTCTCCTTAACATTGCATATAAGATCCTTTCTGCCGTACTATGTGAACGTCTGAAGCCGTTCGTCAACAACCTGATAGGTCCTTATCAGTGTGGTTTCAGACCAGGAAAGTCCACTATCGACCAAATATTCACATTACGGCAGATCTTGGAAAAAACCCAGGAGCTTCAAATCGATACCCACCATCTCTTTATCGATTTTAAAGCCGCGTATGACAGCATCCATAGGGAAGAGCTCTACAGAGCAATGTCTAGTTTTGGCATCCCTGTCAAACTTATCCGTTTGTGACGATGGAGAATGCACGCTGCTCCATCAAGGTCGGAAAAGATCTCACCGATGCATTTGATGTCAAAAAAGGTTTTAGACGAGGCGATGCACTGTCATGCGACTTCTTCAACATCGTTCTGGAAAGAATTGTGCAAAACTCAACCGTCAACACTAGAGGCACAATCTTCCAAAGGTCCATCCAATTACTCGGATACGCAGATGATATTGACATAATTGGAAGATCAAAGCGTGATGTCAGTGGAGCGTTTTTGAGCATTGCGACGGAAGCGAAGAAGATGGGTTTAGTGGTCAATGAGGGCAAGACCAAGTATATGCTGTCATCAAAAAAGGACATTGAACAACGACGTCTTGGACAAAACGTCACCATGGACAGCTATAACTTCGAGGTAGTTAAGGACTTTGTCTACCTAGGCACCGCTATAAACACAGGCAACGACACCAGCGCTAAAATCAAACGAAGAATAACTCTTGCAAATCGCTGCTTCTTTGGACTTAGAAGGCAATTGAGAAGTAAAGTCCTCTCTCGAGCATCTAAAATCACCATCTATAAGACACTCATCATCCCGGTTCTCATTTATGGCGCTGAGGCCTGGACCCTGTCAAAGAAGGATGAGAACGTCTTAGGATGCTTCGAGAGAAAAATTCTTCGGGTGATTTTTGGTCCCGTACGTATAGATGGAGAATGGAGGAGAAGATATAACGACGAACTGTACGGGCTGTACAGCGACACTGACCTAGTAAGCAGAATAAAAGTCCAACGGCTTAGATGGCTGGGTCATGTAGAGCGAATGGACATCAACGCTCCAGCCCGGAAGGTCTTCGAATCCAATCCCGAGGGACGGCGCAGTAGAGGAAGACCGCGACTCAGGTGGCGCACTCAGGTGGGTGAGGACCTCAACCAACTTGGCGTGCGAAACTGGAGACAGCTAGCTAGGGACCGAGCTGGCTGGAGACGCATGTTGGTTGAGGCCCAGGTCCGCCCCGGACTGTAGCGCCACCTTAAGTAAGTAAGTAAGTAAGGATAGTTATTGGTTTTTAATATTGTTTTTATTTTTCTTATATTTTCTGTTTCATGTTTAGCGTCGCTGAGGTCCAAAACTTTATTTATGAAATTGAATGCTGTGTTAATTTTTTGTTTTATCGGTTGGGTTGAATTAAAATTTATCATGCGCCCAGATGAAGTTGGTTTAGAGTACCAATTATATGAAATTTTGTTGTTCTCTCTGTGTAGGAGTAGGTCAAGATATGGTAGACTATTGTTGTGTTCATTTTCTGTTGTAAATTGGAATTTTGTTGTGATATTCATTAAGTTTATTGAGGATTATGTTTTTTTTCTTTTACTTTGATGATGGCAAAGATATCATCTACGTATTTGGCTATAAATTTAATGTGTATTCCGATGTTGTTTAGTTGTTCTATGGTGTCGTCAAGTATGTTGTCCAAAATAACGTCTGCAACTGTTGGGGAAAGGGGGTTTCCCATAGGCATACCGAATGTTTGCAAATAGAATTTGTCGTCAAATTGAAAATAGTTGTTGTCCCGTAGATAAAAGTCCAGAAGCTTGAGAAACTTTGGTTTTGGTACTTTTGTGTGGTTCTTTATTACATCCCATTGTTTCATGATGTTTTTAATAGCTAAATATGTTGGTATATTAGTGAATAGTGAAACTACATCAAAAGAAACCATGACGTCATCATCGTCTAAAACTATATCCATTAGTTTTTCTTTTAGTTGGAAAGAATTTTTGATGTTGTATTTGTCTGAAATGATGTTTTTAACAATTGTCCCAATGTGTTTTGACAGACTATAACAGGGTACATTCATAGACGATGATATTGGACGTAAAGGTAGACCGGGTTTGTGAATCTTTGGAAGTCCGTATAATCTCGGTGCTAAGGCAGCTGAGCAGTGCAATTTGTTTTTAAGCCAGCGGTCGATGTATTCATTTTTGAAGAGTTCTTTTACAAGCGTGTTATTTTGTATTTGTTGATTGTAGTTTTGTTGTTGGATCCAGTCTTATTGTTTTGTATGTGTTCTTATCTTCAAGAAGTTTGTTCATTTTTTGCTCATATACATTATTACTGGCTTGTTACCTTTGTCTGCTTTAGTTATTATAATGTTGTCCTTTTGTGTGGATATAAATTTTATAGTTGTCTGGAATGTTTTTAGAATAAACTTTTCATTAGATGTATTTTTAAGTCTTCTTTTATGTTCTGATATTTTGGTAGCAATTTTGGATCTTGTTACTTCTTTTTCTGTGTCATCTTCTATTGTTTGGATGGTTTGTTCTATGTCTGAAATTATGTGTATTGGTGAAAAATTGGAGGAATCGATGGGTAAAGCAAATTTGTCTCACAATTAAAGTAGCCATTTTGCTTCATTGGGAAACTCTATGTTGGTTTTATTGACGAACCATTCTTCATTTAAAGTGATTCCGAAATCCTTTGCTTTACTTTCTTTCAGTTTTTCCATTTTCGAAGAATGTTTTTGTTTTGTTTCTGTGGATATATGGTTGTATAAATGTGTTTGTTTTGAGACAAAAGTGTTGTATTCTATTTCGTTGAGGATGGTTTTCATTTTGATGTTTGTATGGAATATATTTCTTTCTATTATTCTGATGTTAATGTTTGTTTGTGTTATTTCTAAATTTAAAATTTTAGTGTGAAGTTTTTGTTCAATTTTAACTAGTTGATTTTTTATTCTTTCTGTGTTGAATAGTTGTTTTAAATTAGATGTTGTGTTTGTAACATGTTTAGGGATGATTCCGTATTGTCTGCATGTTATTAAATAGCTTTGTCTTTGTTTTTGTTTCGCAAGCTTTTGCTGTTCTTTGCTGTAATACTTAAGCGTGATGCATGTTTCCTTGTCGTATTTGTATGTAATGTGTTGAAAAAAGTTCTTCATTGTGTATTTTGTGATTGAATAAAGATGTTTGTAAGATGTTGATTTTGATGTTTTCGGCGGGCCTTCCGATGATGATTTTATATTGTTGATTGTGTTTGACCAATTCTTTGAACTTGTTTTATTGATTGTGTTAAAAAATAGGCTGTTTTGGTCTTTTTTGGTTTGGGAATGCAAATAAAAAACTATTCCATTCTTTCTCCCAACGTTTCGTAAGAATTCCTTAATTCTTCAGGGGATAATTTTTCTTTATTTAATCTGTATGAATACATATAAATACAATTTTCAGTTACAAAATACTTTGTTAAATTTACATTTTCTTACGTTTTTATTAAATCATACTGTTTATTTTATTTCTACACCCACCTGACGGCACTGCATAAGTTGAAAGTAAATAAAAAATATTGTGAAAACAACAAGCAAAAAAAAAACTCTTAATTAAACAAAAAACAAAGAAAAACACTTATATCACAGATACGTTAAAGTACTACAGCATAGCTTTGTTTGATGTTGTCAATCACTGCTGTCGTTTTTGCTACTATAGTAGTATTTTACTCCTTTCGAGAGTCAACTGCTACTCTACTACCCACGGACGAAAACTACTCCCCAAAATAAAACGCAAAAGTAATTTTTATTTGGTTTACAATCAAAACCAAAATTTAAAATATAATGCCAAAAAAAAAATTCATCGGTTAATTAATCAGTTTGCCCCATAGTAGTGCAACAGCAGAAAGAAAATTTTCAGATGTTAGCCTTATAAAAGATAAAAAAGAAATTCACTCAAGGTAGAAACGTTGAATGCCTTACTAACTGCTAAGGAACTTCTTAAAAACAATTTCACCGAAAAATGGGAGCCATTGAAAACTTTAATCGAGAATTACAAAAAATTGTATTAGGCGCTAGTTATAGCTATCATTGGTTTTCATCATTGAAAACAAACATTGGAATTTTTTTGACAGGTCGTTTATAGCTATCCTTAAAAATTTCTGTCATTGAAAACAATTTTCTGATTGAAAACCACCGACAAATTTTTACTGACAGAAATCTGTCATTGGAACTGTGTAAAATTGGAACACAAGTCAGTGGAACGATTCGTTTCAGTTTTGAACATAAATATATCAGCTGTTCAGGAAAATGAATTTACGTCTGGAAAATAGAAAAATGCATTTTTAGCAAAAAATAAATGAGCAAGTAAACTTTTTTTTCTCAAAAAAATTCTTTGTGTGATTTCTGATCGATCAGTTTATAATTTTAGTTTCTAATTAAAGGGAAACACCGTCAAATATCGATTCAAAATTTTTTTCGGATCGATTTCAATTTTAGCTATAACTAACTGGCCCCTTAATGGGCAAGAGTACGATAACTCGGGCGACAAGATATTATAAAGGATTTTTTAAGAACAGTTAAGAACAAGCATTTTTTAATTATTTCTATCTCCCCCCGTTTAGGCGAAAAAAAATTTGAAAAAATATGTAGGTACGTTAAATGAAAAAAAAAATAATTAAAAAATAACGGTAATACTCATAATTAAGTATTATACATTTTTTCGAAGCCAACACTTTTGTCTATTAGTTTGTTTTTAAATCAAGTCAAAACTATGCAGATTTTGAAAAATTTAATTTTAAACTCAAATTTTGAATAAAAAAAAGTTTAACAAAGGTTTAAAGTGTAATTCTTCAATACTTCAAGATTATCTACTATTGTTTTTATTTTAGAATAAAATTTTTCAATTTCAGTTTTTTATCAAAAACAAATAAGAGCAATGAATTAAAAAAAACAGTAGTAGATAATGTTAAGGTTTGTGTTTTTTGTTTTACTCCTCAATTTAAGAAAATACTCCTCAAAATGATAGAAAAATACTACTCTTGAAATTTTTAAAACGACAGCACTGTTGTCAATGTCTTCTTTCGTGTTCATGGTTCTCTTTATTTTTTGTTGGATTCGTAAACTTTCCAGAGTTAGCCTTGTGTTTACTTTTCTCTCTTTGTCCAATATTTTTACTCCCTCGAAATTGACTGAGTGTCCCGTTTGTGTTATATGCTGTGCAAGTCCAGTTGTCTCTTTGTTTTTCTTTATGTCTGCTTCATGTTCAGTTAGTCTTATTTTTAAATTTCTCTTTGTTTGTCCTATGTAATGTAAACCCGATCGCATTTCTCATTCTCTTTGCCTTTGCGTTCAATTTCATACACTACGTTGTGTTGTTGTACTTTTTGTATTTTAGATTTGGTGTTTGTGAAAATTGATTTAAGTGTCAAATTTGATTTGTGAGAGAATGATATGTTGTCTTTATTTATTATTCTATGTAAATTTCTATTGTCAGTTAAGTTTGGAACATATGGTATTGAGAAGAACTTTTTTGCCTCTGTTTTGGTTCTTACTTGATTGTTATTGTTTTTTTCGTTTGATTCTTCTGATCTTTTTCTTAAAAGGTTGTTAATTATGTAGAATGGATAGTTATTGGTTTTTAATATTGTTTTTATTTTTCTTATATTTTCTGTTTCATGTTTAGCGTCGCTGAGGTCCAAAACTTTATTTATGAAATTGAATGCTGTGTTAATTTTTTGTTTTATCGGTTGGGTTGAATTAAAATTTATCATGCGCCCAGATGAAGTTGGTTTAGAGTACCAATTATATGAAATTTTGTTGTTCTCTCTGTGTAGGAGTAGGTCAAGATATGGTAGACTATTGTTGTGTTCATTTTCTGTTGTAAATTGGAATTTTGTTGTGATATTCATTAAGTTTATTGAGGATTATGTTTTTTTCTTTTACTTTGATGATGGCAAAGATATCATCTACGTATTTGGCTATAAATTTAATGTGTATTCCGATGTTGTTTAGTTGTTCTATGGTGTCGTCAAGTATGTTGTCCAAAATAACTTCTGCAACTGTTGGGGAAAGGGGGTTTCCCATAGGCATACCGAATGTTTGCAAATAGAATTTGTCGTCAAATTGAAAATAGTTGTTGTCCCGTAGACAAAAGTCCAAAAGCTTGAGAAACTTTGGTTTTGGTATTTTTGTGTGGTTCTTTATTACATCCCATTGTTTCATGATGTTTTTAATAGCTAAATATGTTGGTATATTAGTGAATAGTGAAACTACATCAAAAGAATCCATGACGTCATCATCGTCTAAAACTATATCCATTAGTTTTTCTTTTAGTTGGAAAGAATGTTTGATGTTGTATTTGTCTGAAATGATGTTTTTAACAATTGTCCCAATGTGTTTTGACAGACTATAACAGGGTACATTCATAGACGATGATATTGGACGTAAAGGTAGACCGGGTTTGTGAATCTTTGGAAGTCCGTATAATCTCGGTGCTAAGGCAGCTGAGCAGTGCAATTTGTTTTTAAGCCAGCGGTCGATGTATTCATTTTTGAAGAGTTCGTTTACAAGCGTGTTATTTTGTATTTGTTGATTGTAGTTTTGTTGTTGGATCCAGTCTTATTGTTTTGTATGTGTTCTTATCTTCAAGAAGTTTGTTCATTTTTTGCTCATATACATTATTACTGGCTTGTTACCTTTGTCTGCTTTAGTTATTATAATGTTGTCCTTTTGTGTGGATATAAATTTTATAGTTGTCTGGAATGTTTTTAGAATAAACTTTTCATTAGATGTATTTTTAAGTCTTCTTTTATGTTCTGATATTTTGGTAGCAATTTTGGATCTTGTTACTTCTTTTTCTGTGTCATCTTCTATTGTTTGGATGGTTTGTTCTATGTCTGCAATTATGTGTGTTGGTGAAAAATTGGAGGAATCGATGGGTAAAGCAAATTTGTCTCACAATTAAAGTAGCCATTTTGCTTCATTGGGAAACTCTATGTTGGTTTTATTGACGAACCATTCTTCATTTAAAGTGATTCCGAAATCCTTTGCTTTACTTTCTTTCAGTTTTTCCATTTTCGAAGAATGTTTTTGTTTTGTTTCTGTGGATATATGGTTGTATAAATGTGTTTGTTTTGAGACAAAAGTGTTGTATTCTATTTCGTTGAGCATGGTTTTCATTTTGATGTTTGTATGGAATATATTTCTTTCTATTATTCTGATGTTAATGTTTGTTTGTGTTATTTCTAAATTTAAAATTTTAGTGTGAAGTTTTTGTTCAATTTTAACTAGTTGATTTTTTATTCTTTCTGTGTTGAATAGTTGTTTTAAATTAGACGTTGTGTTTGTAACATGTTTAGGGATGATTCCGTATTGTCTGCATGTTATTAAATAGCTTTGTCTTTGTTTTTGTTTCGCAAGCTTTTGCTGTTCTTTGCTGTAATACTTAAGCGTGATGCATGTTTCCTTGTCGTATTTGTATGTAATGTGTTGAAAAAAGTTCTTCATTGTGTATTTTGTGATTGAATAAAGATGTTTGTAAGATGTTGATTTTGATGTTTTCGGCGGGCCTTCCGATGATGATTTTATATTGTTGATTGTGTTTGACCAATTCTTTGAACTTGTTTTATTGATTGTGTTAAAAAATAGGCTGTTTTGGTCTTTTTTGGTTTGGGAATGCAAATAAAAAACTATTCCATTCTTTCTCCCAACGTTTCGTAAGAATTCCTTACTTCTTCAGGGGATAATTTTTCTTTATTTAATCTGTATGAATACATATAAATACAATTTTCAGTTACAAAATACTTTGTTAAATTTACATTTTCTTACGTTTTTATTAAATCATACTGTTTATTTTATTTCTACACCCACCTGACGGCACTGCATAAGTTGAAAGTAAATAAAAAATATTGTGAAAACAACAAGCAAAAAAAAAACTCTTAATTAAACAAAAAACAAAGAAAAACACTTATATCACAGATACGTTAAAGTACTACAGCATAGCTTTGTTTGATGTTGTCAATGTCTTCTTTCGTGTTCATGGTTCTCTTTATTTTTTGTTGGATTCGTAAACTTTCCAGAGTTAGCCTTGTGTTTACTTTTCTCTCTTTGTCCAATATTTTTACTCCCTCGAAATTGACTGAGTGTCCCGTTTGTGTTATATGCTGTGCAAGTCCAGTTGTCTCTTTGTTTTTCTTTATGTCTGCTTCATGTTCAGTTAGTCTTATTTTTAAATTTCTCTTTGTTTGTCCTATGTAATGTAAACCCGATCGCATTTCTCATTCTCTTTGCCTTTGCGTTCAATTTCATACACTACGTTGTGTTGTTGTACTTTTTGTATTTTAGATTTGGTGTTTGTGAAAATTGATTTAAGTGTCAAATTTGATTTGTGAGAGAATGATATGTTGTCTTTATTTATTATTCTATGTAAATTTCTATTGTCAGTTAAGTTTGGAACATATGGTATTGAGAAGAACTTTTTTGCCTCTGTTTTGGTTCTTACTTGATTGTTATTGTTTTTTTCGTTTGATTCTTCTGATCTTTTTCTTAAAAGGTTGTTAATTATGTAGAATGGATAGTTATTGGTTTTTAATATTGTTTTTATTTTTCTTATATTTTCTGTTTCATGTTTAGCGTCGCTGAGGTCCAAAACTTTATTTATGAAATTGAATGCTGTGTTAATTTTTTGTTTTATCGGTTGGGTTGAATTAAAATTTATCATGCGCCCAGATGAAGTTGGTTTAGAGTACCAATTATATGAAATTTTGTTGTTCTCTCTGTGTAGGAGTAGGTCAAGATATGGTAGACTATTGTTGTGTTCATTTTCTGTTGTAAATTGGAATTTTGTTGTGATATTCATTAAGTTTATTGAGGATTATGTTTTTTTCTTTTACTTTGATGATGGCAAAGATATCATCTACGTATTTGGCTATAAATTTAATGTGTATTCCGATGTTGTTTAGTTGTTCTATGGTGTCGTCAAGTATGTTGTCCAAAATAACTTCTGCAACTGTTGGGGAAAGGGGGTTTCCCATAGGCATACCGAATGTTTGCAAATAGAATTTGTCGTCAAATTGAAAATAGTTGTTGTCCCGTAGACAAAAGTCCAAAAGCTTGAGAAACTTTGGTTTTGGTATTTTTGTGTGGTTCTTTATTACATCCCATTGTTTCATGATGTTTTTAATAGCTAAATATGTTGGTATATTAGTGAATAGTGAAACTACATCAAAAGAATCCATGACGTCATCATCGTCTAAAACTATATCCATTAGTTTTTCTTTTAGTTGGAAAGAATGTTTGATGTTGTATTTGTCTGAAATGATGTTTTTAACAATTGTCCCAATGTGTTTTGACAGACTATAACAGGGTACATTCATAGACGATGATATTGGACGTAAAGGTAGACCGGGTTTGTGAATCTTTGGAAGTCCGTATAATCTCGGTGCTAAGGCAGCTGAGCAGTGCAATTTGTTTTTAAGCCAGCGGTCGATGTATTCATTTTTGAAGAGTTCGTTTACAAGCGTGTTATTTTGTATTTGTTGATTGTAGTTTTGTTGTTGGATCCAGTCTTATTGTTTTGTATGTGTTCTTATCTTCAAGAAGTTTGTTCATTTTTTGCTCATATACATTATTACTGGCTTGTTACCTTTGTCTGCTTTAGTTATTATAATGTTGTCCTTTTGTGTGGATATAAATTTTATAGTTGTCTGGAATGTTTTTAGAATAAACTTTTCATTAGATGTATTTTTAAGTCTTCTTTTATGTTCTGATATTTTGGTAGCAATTTTGGATCTTGTTACTTCTTTTTCTGTGTCATCTTCTATTGTTTGGATGGTTTGTTCTATGTCTGCAATTATGTGTGTTGGTGAAAAATTGGAGGAATCGATGGGTAAAGCAAATTTGTCTCACAATTAAAGTAGCCATTTTGCTTCATTGGGAAACTCTATGTTGGTTTTATTGACGAACCATTCTTCATTTAAAGTGATTCCGAAATCCTTTGCTTTACTTTCTTTCAGTTTTTCCATTTTCGAAGAATGTTTTTGTTTTGTTTCTGTGGATATATGGTTGTATAAATGTGTTTGTTTTGAGACAAAAGTGTTGTATTCTATTTCGTTGAGCATGGTTTTCATTTTGATGTTTGTATGGAATATATTTCTTTCTATTATTCTGATGTTAATGTTTGTTTGTGTTATTTCTAAATTTAAAATTTTAGTGTGAAGTTTTTGTTCAATTTTAACTAGTTGATTTTTTATTCTTTCTGTGTTGAATAGTTGTTTTAAATTAGACGTTGTGTTTGTAACATGTTTAGGGATGATTCCGTATTGTCTGCATGTTATTAAATAGCTTTGTCTTTGTTTTTGTTTCGCAAGCTTTTGCTGTTCTTTGCTGTAATACTTAAGCGTGATGCATGTTTCCTTGTCGTATTTGTATGTAATGTGTTGAAAAAAGTTCTTCATTGTGTATTTTGTGATTGAATAAAGATGTTTGTAAGATGTTGATTTTGATGTTTTCGGCGGGCCTTCCGATGATGATTTTATATTGTTGATTGTGTTTGACCAATTCTTTGAACTTGTTTTATTGATTGTGTTAAAAAATAGGCTGTTTTGGTCTTTTTTGGTTTGGGAATGCAAATAAAAAACTATTCCATTCTTTCTCCCAACGTTTCGTAAGAATTCCTTACTTCTTCAGGGGATAATTTTTCTTTATTTAATCTGTATGAATACATATAAATACAATTTTCAGTTACAAAATACTTTGTTAAATTTACATTTTCTTACGTTTTTATTAAATCATACTGTTTATTTTATTTCTACACCCACCTGACGGCACTGCATAAGTTGAAAGTAAATAAAAAATATTGTGAAAACAACAAGCAAAAAAAAAACTCTTAATTAAACAAAAAACAAAGAAAAACACTTATATCACAGATACGTTAAAGTACTACAGCATAGCTTTGTTTGATGTTGTCAATGTCTTCTTTCGTGTTCATGGTTCTCTTTATTTTTTGTTGGATTCGTAAACTTTCCAGAGTTAGCCTTGTGTTTACTTTTCTCTCTTTGTCCAATATTTTTACTCCCTCGAAATTGACTGAGTGTCCCGTTTGTGTTATATGCTGTGCAAGTCCAGTTGTCTCTTTGTTTTTCTTTATGTCTGCTTCATGTTCAGTTAGTCTTATTTTTAAATTTCTCTTTGTTTGTCCTATGTAATGTAAACCCGATCGCATTTCTCATTCTCTTTGCCTTTGCGTTCAATTTCATACACTACGTTGTGTTGTTGTACTTTTTGTATTTTAGATTTGGTGTTTGTGAAAATTGACTTAAGTGTCAAATTTGATTTGTGAGAGAATGATATGTTGTCTTTATTTATTATTCTATGTAAATTTCTATTGTCAGTTAAGTTTGGAACATATGGTATTGAGAAGAACTTTTTTGCCTCTGTTTTGGTTCTTACTTGATTGTTATTGTTTTTTTCGTTTGATTCTTCTGATCTTTTTCTTAAAAGGTTGTTAATTATGTAGAATGGATAGTTATTGGTTTTTAATATTGTTTTTATTTTTCTTATATTTTCTGTTTCATGTTTAGCGTCGCTGAGGTCCAAAACTTTATTTATGAAATTGAATGCTGTGTTAATTTTTTGTTTTATCGGTTGGGTTGAATTAAAATTTATCATGCGCCCAGATGAAGTTGGTTTAGAGTACCAATTATATGAAATTTTGTTGTTCTCTCTGTGTAGGAGTAGGTCAAGATATGGTAGACTATTGTTGTGTTCATTTTCTGTTGTAAATTGGAATTTTGTTGTGATATTCATTAAGTTTATTGAGGATTATGTTTTTTTCTTTTACTTTGATGATGGCAAAGATATCATCTACGTATTTGGCTATAAATTTAATGTGTATTCCGATGTTGTTTAGTTGTTCTATGGTGTCGTCAAGTATGTTGTCCAAAATAACGTCTGCAACTGTTGGGGAAAGGGGGTTTCCCATAGGCATACCGAATGTTTGCAAATAGAATTTGTCGTCAAATTGAAAATAGTTGTTGTCCCGTAGACAAAAGTCCAAAAGCTTGAGAAACTTTGGTTTTGGTATTTTTGTGTGGTTCTTTATTACATCCCATTGTTTCATGATGTTTTTAATAGCTAAATATGTTGGTATATTAGTGAATAGTGAAACTACATCAAAAGAATCCATGACGTCATCATCGTCTAAAACTATATCCATTAGTTTTTCTTTTAGTTGGAAAGAATTTTTGATGTTGTATTTGTCTGAAATGATGTTTTTAACAATTGTCCCAATGTGTTTTGACAGACTATAACAGGGTACATTCATAGACGATGATATTGGACGTAAAGGTAGACCGGGTTTGTGAATCTTTGGAAGTCCGTATAATCTCGGTGCTAAGGCAGCTGAGCAGTGCAATTTGTTTTTAAGCCAGCGGTCGATGTATTCATTTTTGAAGAGTTCGTTTACAAGCGTGTTATTTTGTATTTGTTGATTGTAGTTTTGTTGTTGGATCCAGTCTTATTGTTTTGTATGTGTTCTTATCTTCAAGAAGTTTGTTCATTTTTTGCTCATATACATTATTACTGGCTTGTTACCTTTGTCTGCTTTAGTTATTATAATGTTGTCCTTTTGTGTGGATATAAATTTTATAGTTGTCTGGAATGTTTTTAGAATAAACTTTTCATTAGATGTATTTTTAAGTCTTCTTTTATGTTCTGATATTTTGGTAGCAATTTTGGATCTTGTTACTTCTTTTTCTGTGTCATCTTCTATTGTTTGGATGGTTTGTTCTATGTCTGCAATTATGTGTGTTGGTGAAAAATTGGAGGAATCGATGGGTAAAGCAAATTTGTCTCACAATTAAAGTAGCCATTTTGATTCATTGGGAAACTCTATGTTGGTTTTATTGACGAACCATTCTTCATTTAAAGTGATTCCGAAATCCTTTGCTTTACTTTCTTTCAGTTTTTCCATTTTCGAAGAATGTTTTTGTTTTGTTTCTGTGGATATATGGTTGTATAAATGTGTTTGTTTTGAGACAAAAGTGTTGTATTCTATTTCGTTGAGCATGGTTTTCATTTTGATGTTTGTATGGAATATATTTCTTTCTATTATTCTGATGTTAATGTTTGTTTGTGTTATTTCTAAATTTAAAATTTTAGTGTGAAGTTTTTGTTCAATTTTAACTAGTTGATTTTTTATTCTTTCTGTGTTGAATAGTTGTTTTAAATTAGACGTTGTGTTTGTAACATGTTTAGGGATGATTCCGTATTGTCTGCATGTTATTAAATAGCTTTGTCTTTGTTTTTGTTTCGCAAGCTTTTGCTGTTCTTTGCTGTAATACTTAAGCGTGATGCATGTTTCCTTGTCGTATTTGTATGTAATGTGTTGAAAAAAGTTCTTCATTGTGTATTTTGTGATTGAATAAAGATGTTTGTAAGATGTTGATTTTGATGTTTTCGGCGGGCCTTCCGATGATGATTTTATATTGTTGATTGTGTTTGACCAATTCTTTGAACTTGTTTTATTGATTGTGTTAAAAAATAGGCTGTTTTGGTCTTTTTTGGTTTGGGAATGCAAATAAAAAACTATTCCATTCTTTCTCCCAACGTTTCGTAAGAATTCCTTACTTCTTCAGGGGATAATTTTTCTTTATTTAATCTGTATGAATACATATAAATACAATTTTCAGTTAAAAAATACTTTGTTAAATTTACATTTTCTTACGTTTTTATTAAATCATACTGTTTATTTTATTTCTACACCCACCTGACGGCACTGCATAAGTTGAAAGTAAATAAAAAATATTGTGAAAACAACAAGCAAAAAAAAAACTCTTAATTAAACAAAAAACAAAGAAAAACACTTATATCACAGATACGTTAAAGTACTACAGCATAGCTTTGTTTGATGTTGTCAATGTCTTCTTTCGTGTTCATGGTTCTCTTTATTTTTTGTTGGATTCGTAAACTTTCCAGAGTTAGCCCTGTGTTTACTTTTCTCTCTTTGTCCAATATTTTTACTCCCTCGAAATTGACTGAGTGTCCCGTTTGTGTTATATGCTGTGCAAGTCCAGTTGTCTCTTTATTTTTCTTTATGTCTGCTTCATGTTCAGTTAGTCTTATTTTTAAATTTCTCTTTGTTTGTCCTATGTAATGTAAACCCGATCGCATTTCTCATTCTCTTTGCCTTTGCGTTCAATTTCATACACTACGTTGTGTTGTTGTACTTTTTGTATTTTAGATTTGGTGTTTGTGAAAATTGACTTAAGTGTCAAATTTGATTTGTGAGAGAATGATATGTTGTCTTTATTTATTATTCTATGTAAATTTCTATTGTCAGTTAAGTTTGGAACATATGGTATTGAGAAGAACTTTTTTGCCTCTGTTTTGGTTCTTACTTGATTGTTATTGTTTTTTTCGTTTGATTCTTCTGATCTTTTTCTTAAAAGGTTGTTAATTATGTAGAATGGATAGTTATTGGTTTTTAATATTGTTTTTATTTTTCTTATATTTTCTGTTTCATGTTTAGCGTCGCTGAGGTCCAAAACTTTATTTATGAAATTGAATGCTGTGTTAATTTTTTGTTTTATCGGTTGGGTTGAATTAAAATTTATCATGCGCCCAGATGAAGTTGGTTTAGAGTACCAATTATATGAAATTTTGTTGTTCTCTCTGTGTAGGAGTAGGTCAAGATATGGTAGACTATTGTTGTGTTCATTTTCTGTTGTAAATTGGAATTTTGTTGTGATATTCATTAAGTTTATTGAGGATTATGTTTTTTTCTTTTACTTTGATGATGGCAAAGATATCATCTACGTATTTGGCTATAAATTTAATGTGTATTCCGATGTTGTTTAGTTGTTCTATGGTGTCGTCAAGTATGTTGTCCAAAATAACGTCTGCAACTGTTGGGGAAAGGGGGTTTCCCATAGGCATACCGAATGTTTGCAAATAGAATTTGTCGTCAAATTGAAAATAGTTGTTGTCCCGTAGACAAAAGTCCAAAAGCTTGAGAAACTTTGGTTTTGGTATTTTTGTGTGGTTCTTTATTACATCCCATTGTTTCATGATGTTTTTAATAGCTAAATATGTTGGTATATTAGTGAATAGTGAAACTACATCAAAAGAATCCATGACGTCATCATCGTCTAAAACTATATCCATTAGTTTTTCTTTTAGTTGGAAAGAATTTTTGATGTTGTATTTGTCTGAAATGATGTTTTTAACAATTGTCCCAATGTGTTTTGACAGACTATAACAGGGTACATTCATAGACGATGATATTGGACGTAAAGGTAGACCGGGTTTGTGAATCTTTGGAAGTCCGCATAATCTCGGTGCTAAGGCAGCTGAGCAGTGCAATTTGTTTTTAAGCCAGCGGTCGATGTATTCATTTTTGAAGAGTTCGTTTACAAGCGTGTTATTTTGTATTTGTTGATTGTAGTTTTGTTGTTGGATCCAGTCTTATTGTTTTGTATGTGTTCTTATCTTCAAGAAGTTTGTTCATTTTTTGCTCATATACATTATTACTGGCTTGTTACCTTTGTCTGCTTTAGTTATTATAATGTTGTCCTTTTGTGTGGATATAAATTTTATAGTTGTCTGGAATGTTTTTAGAATAAACTTTTCATTAGATGTATTTTTAAGTCTTCTTTTATGTTCTGATATTTTGGTAGCAATTTTGGATCTTGTTACTTCTTTTTCTGTGTCATCTTCTATTGTTTGGATGGTTTGTTCTATGTCTGCAATTATGTGTATTGGTGAAAAATTGGAGGAATCGATGGGTAAAGCAAATTTGTCTCACAATTAAAGTAGCCATTTTGCTTCATTGGGAAATTCTATGTTGGTTTTATTGACGAACCATTCTTCATTTAAAGTGATTCCGAAATCCTTTGCTTTACTTTCTTTCAGTTTTTCCATTTTCGAAGAATGTTTTTGTTTTGTTTCTGTGGATATATGGTTGTATAAATGTGTTTGTTTTGAGACAAAAGTGTTGTATTCTATTTCGTTGAGCATGGTTTTCATTTTGATGTTTGTATGGAATATATTTCTTTCTATTATTCTGATGTTAATGTTTGTTTGTGTTATTTCTAAATTTAAAATTTTAGTGTGAAGTTTTTGTTCAATTTTAACTAGTTGATTTTTTATTCTTTCTGTGTTGAATAGTTGTTTTAAATTAGACGTTGTGTTTGTAACATGTTTAGGGATGATTCCGTATTGTCTGCATGTTATTAAATAGCTTTGTCTTTGTTTTTGTTTCGCAAGCTTTTGCTGTTCTTTGCTGTAATACTTAAGCGTGATGCATGTTTCCTTGTCGTATTTGTATGTAATGTGTTGAAAAAAGTTCTTCATTGTGTATTTTGTGATTGAATAAAGATGTTTGTAAGATGTTGATTTTGATGTTTTCGGCGGGCCTTCCGATGATGATTTTATATTGTTGATTGTGTTTGACCAATTCTTTGAACTTGTTTTATTGATTGTGTTAAAAAATAGGCTGTTTTGGTCTTTTTTGGTTTGGGAATGCAAATAAAAAACTATTCCATTCTTTCTCCCAACGTTTCGTAAGAATTCCTTACTTCTTCAGGGGATAATTTTCTTTATTTAATCTGTATGAATACATATAAATACAATTTTCAGTTACAAAATACTTTGTTAAATTTACATTTTCTTACGTTTTCATTAAATCATACTGTTTATTTTATTTCTACACCCACCTGACGGCACTGCATAAGTTGAAAGTAAATAAAAAATATTGTGAAAACAACAAGCAAAAAAAAAAACTCTTAATTAAACAAAAAACAAAGAAAAACACTTATATCACAGATACGTTAAAGTGCTACAGCATAGCTTTGTTTGATGTTGTCAATGTCTTCTTTCGTGTTAATGGTTCTCTTTATTTTTTGTTGGATTCGTAAACTTTCCAGAGTTAGCCTTGTGTTTACTTTTCTCTCTTTGTCCAATATTTTTACTCCCTCGAAATTGACTGAGTGTCCCGTTTGTGTTATATGCTGTGCAAGTCCAGTTGTCTCTTTGTTTTTCTTTATGTCTGCTTCATGTTCAGTTAGTCTTATTTTTAAATTTCTCTTTGTTTGTCCTATGTAATGTAAACCCGATCGCATTTCTCATTCTCTTTGCCTTTGCGTTCAATTTCATACACTACGTTGTGTTGTTGTACTTTTTGTATTTTAGATTTGGTGTTTGTGAAAATTGACTTAAGTGTCAAATTTGATTTGTGAGAGAATGATATGTTGTCTTTATTTATTATTCTATGTAAATTTCTATTGTCAGTTAAGTTTGGAACATATGGTATTGAGAAGAACTTTTTTGCCTCTGTTTTGGTTCTTACTTGATTGTTATTGTTTTTTTCGTTTGATTCTTCTGATCTTTTTCTTAAAAGGTTGTTAATTATGTAGAATGGATAGTTATTGGTTTTTAATATTGTTTTTATTTTTCTTATATTTTCTGTTTCATGTTTAGCGTCGCTGAGGTCCAAAACTTTATTTATGAAATTGAATGCTGTGTTAATTTTTTGTTTTATCGGTTGGGTTGAATTAAAATTTATCATGCGCCCAGATGAAGTTGGTTTAGAGTAACAATTATATGAAATTTTGTTGTTCTCTCTGTGTAGGAGTAGGTCAAGATATGGTAGACTATTGTTGTGTTCATTTTCTGTTGTAAATTGGAATTTTGTTGTGATATTCATTAAGTTTATTGAGGATTATGTTTTTTTCTTTTACTTTGATGATGGCAAAGATATCATCTACGTATTTGGCTATAAATTTAATGTGTATTCCGATGTTGTTTAGTTGTTCTATGGTGTCGTCAAGTATGTTGTCCAAAATAACGTCTGCAACTGTTGGGGAAAGGGGGTTTCCCATAGGCATACCGAATGTTTGCAAATAGAATTTGTCGTCAAATTGAAAATAGTTGTTGTCCCGTAGACAAAAGTCCAAAAGCTTGAGAAACTTTGGTTTTGGTATTTTTGTGTGGTTCTTTATTACATCCCATTGTTTCATGATGTTTTGAATAGCTAAATATGTTGGTATATTAGTGAATAGTGAAACTACATCAAAAGAATCCATGACGTCATCGTCTAAAACTATATCCATTAGTTTTTCTTTTAGTTGGAAAGAATTTTTGATGTTGTATTTGTCTGAAATGATGTTTTTAACAATTGTCCCAATGTGTTTTGACAGACTATAACAGGGTACATTCATAGACGATGATATTGGACGTAAAGGTAGACCGGGTTTGTGAATCTTTGGAAGTCCGTATAATCTCGGTGCTAAGGCAGCTGAGCAGTGCAATTTGTTTTTAAGCCAGCGGTCGATGTATTCATTTTTGAAGAGTTCGTTTACAAGCGTGTTATTTTGTATTTGTTGATTGTAGTTTTGTTGTTGGATCCAGTCTTATTGTTTTGTATGTGTTCTTATCTTCAAGAAGTTTGTTCATTTTTTGCTCATATACATTATTACTGGCTTGTTACCTTTGTCTGCTTTAGTTATTATAATGTTGTCCTTTTGTGTGGATATAAATTTTATAGTTGTCTGGAATGTTTTTAGAATAAACTTTTCATTAGATGTATTTTTAAGTCTTCTTTTATGTTCTGATATTTTGGTAGCAATTTTGGATCTTGTTACTTCTTTTTCTGTGTCATCTTCTATTGTTTGGATGGTTTGTTCTATGTCTGCAATTATGTGTATTGGTGAAAAATTGGAGGAATCGATGGGTAAAGCAAATTTGTCTCACAATTAAAGTAGCCATTTTGCTTCATTGGGAAACTCTATGTTGGTTTTATTGACGAACCATTCTTCATTTAAAGTGATTCCGAAATCCTTTGCTTTACTTTCTTTCAGTTTTTCCATTTTCGAAGAATGTTTTTGTTTTGTTTCTGTGGATATATGGTTGTATAAATGTGTTTGTTTTGAGACAAAAGTGTTGTATTCTATTTCGTTGAGGATGGTTTTCACTTTGATGTTTGTATGGAATATATTTCTTTCTATTATTCTGATGTTAATGTTTGTTTGTGTTATTTCTAAATTTAAAATTTTAGTGTGAAGTTTTTGTTCAATTTTAACTAGTTGATTTTTTATTCTTTCTGTGTTGAATAGTTGTTTTAAATTAGACGTTGTGTTTGTAACATGTTTAGGGATGATTCCGTATTGTCTGCATGTTATTAAATAGCTTTGTCTTTGTTTTTGTTTCGCAAGCTTTTGCTGTTCTTTGCTGTAATACTTAAGCGTGATGCATGTTTCCTTGTCGTATTTGTATGTAATGTGTTGAAAAAAGTTCTTCATTGTGTATTTTGTGATTGAATAAAGATGTTTGTAAGATGTTGATTTTGATGTTTTCGGCGGGCCTTCCGATGATGATTTTATATTGTTGATTGTGTTTGACCAATTCTTTGAACTTGTTTTATTGATTGTGTTAAAAAATAGGCTGTTTTGGTCTTTTTTGGTTTGGGAATGCAAATAAAAAACTATTCCATTCTTTCTCCCAACGTTTCGTAAGAATTCCTTACTTCTTCAGGGGATAATTTTTCTTTATTTAATCTGTATGAATACATATAAATACAATTTTCAGTTACAAAATACTTTGTTAAATTTACATTTTCTTACGTTTTTATTAAATCATATTGTTTATTTTATTTCTACACCCACCTGACGGCACTGCATAAGTTGAAAGTAAATAAAAAATATTGTGAAAACAACAAGCAAAAAAAAAAAACTCTTAATTAAACAAAAAACAAAGAAAAACACTTATATCACAGATACGTTAAAGTACTACAGCATAGCTTTGTTTGATGTTGTCAATGTCTTCTTTCGTGTTCATGGTTCTCTTTATTTTTTGTTGGATTCGTAAACTTTCCAGAGTTAGCCTTGTGTTTACTTTTCTCTCTTTGTCCAATATTTTTACTCCCTCGAAATTGACTGAGTGTCCCGTTTGTGTTATATGCTGTGCAAGTCCAGTTGTCTCTTTGTTTTTCTTTATGTCTGCTTCATGTTCAGTTAGTCTTATTTTTAAATTTCTCTTTGTTTGTCCTATGTAATGTAAACCCGATCGCATTTCTCATTCTCTTTGCCTTTGCGTTCAATTTCATACACTACGTTGTGTTGTTGTACTTTTTGTATTTTAGATTTGGTGTTTGTGAAAATTGACTTAAGTGTGAAATTTGATTTGTGAGAGAATGATATGTTGTCTTTATTTATTATTCTATGTAAATTTCTATTGTCAGTTAAGTTTGGAACATATGGTATTGAGAAGAACTTTTTTGCCTCTGTTTTGGTTCTTACTTGATTGTTATTGTTTTTTTCGTTTGATTCTTCTGATCTTTTTCTTAAAAGGTTGTTAATTATGTAGAATGGATAGTTATTGGTTTTTAATATTGTTTTTATTTTTCTTATATTTTCTGTTTCATGTTTAGCGTCGCTGAGGTCCAAAACTTTATTTATGAAATTGAATGCTGTGTTAATTTTTTGTTTTATCGGTTGGGTTGAATTAAAATTTATCATGCGCCCAAATGAAGTTGGTTTAGAGTACCAATTATATGAAATTTTGTTGTTCTCTCTGTGTAGGAGTAGGTCAAGATATGGTAGACTATTGTTTTGTTCATTTTCTGTTGTAAATTGGAATTTTGTTGTGATATTCATTAAGTTTATTGAGGATTATGTTTTTTTCTTTTACTTTGATGATGGCAAAGATATCATCTACGTATTTGGCTATAAATTTAATGTGTATTCCGATGTTGTTTAGTTGTTCTATGGTGTCGTCAAGTATGTTGTCCAAAATAACGTCTGCAACTGTTGGGGAAAGGGGGTTTCCCATAGGCATACCGAATGTTTGCAAATAGAATTTGTCGTCAAATTGAAAATAGTTGTTGTCCCGTAGACAAAAGTCCAAAAGCTTGAGAAACTTTGGTTTTGGTATTTTTGTGTGGTTCTTTATTACATCCCATTGTTTCATGATGTTTTGAATAGCTAAATATGTTGGTATATTAGTGAATAGTGAAACTACATCAAAAGAATCCATGACGTCATCGTCTAAAACTATATCCATTAGTTTTTCTTTTAGTTGGAAAGAATTTTTGATGTTGTATTTGTCTGAAATGATGTTTTTAACAATTGTCCCAATGTGTTTTGACAGACTATAACAGGGTACATTCATAGACGATGATATTGGACGTAAAGGTAGACCGGGTTTGTGAATCTTTGGAAGTCCGTATAATCTCGGTGCTAAGGCAGCTGAGCAGTGCAATTTGTTTTTAAGCCAGCGGTCGATGTATTCATTTTTGAAGAGTTCGTTTACAAGCGTGTTATTTTGTATTTGTTGATTGTAGTTTTGTTGTTGGATCCAGTCTTATTGTTTTGTATGTGTTCTTATCTTCAAGAAGTTTGTTCATTTTTTGCTCATATACATTATTACTGGCTTGTTACCTTTGTCTGCTTTAGTTATTATAATGTTGTCCTTTTGTGTGGATATAAATTTTATAGTTGTCTGGAATGTTTTTAGAATAAACTTTTCATTAGATGTATTTTTAAGTCTTCTTTTATGTTCTGATATTTTGGTAGCAATTTTGGATCTTGTTACTTCTTTTTCTGTGTCATCTTCTATTGTTTGGATGGTTTGTTCTATGTCTGCAATTATGTGTATTGGTGAAAAATTGGAGGAATCGATGGGTAAAGCAAATTTGTCTCACAATTAAAGTAGCCATTTTGCTTCATTGGGAAACTCTATGTTGGTTTTATTGACGAACCATTCTTCATTTAAAGTGATTCCGAAATCCTTTGCTTTACTTTCTTTCAGTTTTTCCATTTTCGAAGAATGTTTTTGTTTTGTTTCTGTGGATATATGGTTGTATAAATGTGTTTGTTTTGAGACAAAAGTGTTGTATTCTATTTCGTTGAGCATGGTTTTCATTTTGATGTTTGTATGGAATATATTTCTTTCTATTATTCTGATGTTAATGTTTGTTTGTGTTATTTCTAAATTTAAAATTTTAGTGTGAAGTTTTTGTTCAATTTTAACTAGTTGATTTTTTATTCTTTCTGTGTTGAATAGTTGTTTTAAATTAGACGTTGTGTTTGTAACATGTTTAGGGATGATTCCGTATTGTCTGCATGTTATTAAATAGCTTTGTCTTTGTTTTTGTTTCGCAAGCTTTTGCTGTTCTTTGCTGTAATACTTAAGCGTGATGCATGTTTCCTTGTCGTATTTGTATGTAATGTGTTGAAAAAAGTTCTTCATTGTGTATTTTGTGATTGAATAAAGATGTTTGTAAGATGTTGATTTTGATGTTTTCGGCGGGCCTTCCGATGATGATTTTATATTGTTGATTGTGTTTGACCAATTCTTTGAACTTGTTTTATTGATTGTGTTAAAAAATAGGCTGTTTTGGTCTTTTTTGGTTTGGGAATGCAAATAAAAAACTATTCCATTCTTTCTCCCAACGTTTCGTAAGAATTCCTTACTTCTTCAGGGGATAATTTTTCTTTATTTAATCTGTATGAATACATATAAATACAATTTTCAGTTACAAAATACTTTGTTAAATTTACATTTTCTTACGTTTTTATTAAATCATATTGTTTATTTTATTTCTACACCCACCTGACGGCACTGCATAAGTTGAAAGTAAATAAAAAATATTGTGAAAACAACAAGCAAAAAAAAAAACTCTTAATTAAACAAAAAACAAAGAAAAACACTTATATCACAGATACGTTAAAGTACTACAGCATAGCTTTGTTTGATGTTGTCAATGTCTTCTTTCGTGTTCATGGTTCTCTTTATTTTTTGTTGGATTCGTAAACTTTCCAGAGTTAGCCTTGTGTTTACTTTTCTCTCTTTGTCCAATATTTTTACTCCCTCGAAATTGACTGAGTGTCCCGTTTGTGTTATATGCTGTGCAAGTCCAGTTGTCTCTTTGTTTTTCTTTATGTCTGCTTCATGTTCAGTTAGTCTTATTTTTAAATTTCTCTTTGTTTGTCCTATGTAATGTAAACCCGATCGCATTTCTCATTCTCTTTGCCTTTGCGTTCAATTTCATACACTACGTTGTGTTGTTGTACTTTTTGTATTTTAGATTTGGTGTTTGTGAAAATTGACTTAAGTGTGAAATTTGATTTGTGAGAGAATGATATGTTGTCTTTATTTATTATTCTATGTAAATTTCTATTGTCAGTTAAGTTTGGAACATATGGTATTGAGAAGAACTTTTTTGCCTCTGTTTTGGTTCTTACTTGATTGTTATTGTTTTTTTCGTTTGATTCTTCTGATCTTTTTCTTAAAAGGTTGTTAATTATGTAGAATGGATAGTTATTGGTTTTTAATATTGTTTTTATTTTTCTTATATTTTCTGTTTCATGTTTAGCGTCGCTGAGGTCCAAAACTTTATTTATGAAATTGAATGCTGTGTTAATTTTTTGTTTTATCGGTTGGGTTGAATTAAAATTTATCATGCGCCCAGATGAAGTTGGTTTAGAGTACCAATTATATGAAATTTTGTTGTTCTCTCTGTGTAGGAGTAGGTCAAGATATGGTAGACTATTGTTGTGTTCATTTTCTGTTGTAAATTGGAATTTTGTTGTGATATTCATTAAGTTTATTGAGGATTATGTTTTTTTCTTTTACTTTGATGATGGCAAAGATAACATCTACGTATTTGGCTATAAATTTAATGTGTATTCCGATGTTGTTTAGTTGTTCTATGGTGTCGTCAAGTATGTTGTCCAAAATAACGTCTGCAACTGTTGGGGAAAGGGGGTTTCCCATAGGCATACCGAATGTTTGCAAATAGAATTTGTCGTCAAATTGAAAATAGTTGTTGTCCCGTAGACAAAAGTCCAAAAGCTTGAGAAACTTTGGTTTTGGTATTTTTGTGTGGTTCTTTATTACATCCCATTGTTTCATGATGTTTTTAATAGCTAAATATGTTGGTATATTAGTGAATAGTGAAACTACATCAAAAGAATCCATGACGTCATCATCGTCTAAAACTATATCCATTAGTTTTTCTTTTAGTTGGAAAGAATTTTTGATGTTGTATTTGTCTGAAATGATGTTTTTAACAATTGTCCCAATGTGTTTTGACAGACTATAACAGGGTACATTCATAGACGATGATATTGGACGTAAAGGTAGACCGGGTTTGTGAATCTTTGGAAGTCCGTATAATCTCGGTGCTAAGGCAGCTGAGCAGTGCAATTTGTTTTTAAGCCAGCGGTCGATGTATTCATTTTTGAAGAGTTCGTTTACAAGCGTGTTATTTTGTATTTGTTGATTGTAGTTTTGTTGTTGGATCCAGTCTTATTGTTTTGTATGTGTTCTTATCTTCAAGAAGTTTGTTCATTTTTTGCTCATATACATTATTACTGGCTTGTTACCTTTGTCTGCTTTAGTTATTATAATGTTGTCCTTTTGTGTGGATATAAATTTTATAGTTGTCTGGAATGTTTTTAGAATAAACTTTTCATTAGATGTATTTTTAAGTCTTCTTTTATGTTCTGATATTTTGGTAGCAATTTTGGATCTTGTTACTTCTTTTTCTGTGTCATCTTCTATTGTTTGGATGGTTTGTTCTATGTCTGCAATTATGTGTATTGGTGTAAATTGGAGGAATCGATGGGTAAAGCAAATTTGTCTCACAATTAAAGTAGCCATTTTGCTTCATTGGGAAACTCTATGTTGGTTTTATTGACGAACCATTCTTCATTTAAAGTGATTCCGAAATCCTTTGCTTTACTTTCTTTCAGTTTTTCCATTTTCGAAGAATGTTTTTGTTTTGTTTCTGTGGATATATGGTTGTATAAATGTGTTTGTTTTGAGACAAAAGTGTTGTATTCTATTTCGTTGAGCATGGTTTTCATTTTGATGTTTGTATGGAATATATTTCTTTCTATTATTCTGATGTTAATGTTTGTTTGTGTTATTTCTAAATTTAAAATTTTAGTGTGAAGTTTTTGTTCAATTTTAACTAGTTGATTTTTTATTCTTTCTGTGTTGAATAGTTGTTTTAAATTAGACGTTGTGTTTGTAACATGTTTAGGGATGATTCCGTATTGTCTGCATGTTATTAAATAGCTTTGTCTTTGTTTTTGTTTCGCAAGCTTTTGCTGTTCTTTGCTGTAATACTTAAGCGTGATGCATGTTTCCTTGTCGTATTTGTATGTAATGTGTTGAAAAAAGTTCTTCATTGTGTATTTTGTGATTGAATAAAGATGTTTGTAAGATGTTGATTTTGATGTTTTCGGCGGGCCTTCCGATGATGATTTTATATTGTTGATTGTGTTTGACCAATTCTTTGAACTTGTTTTATTGATTGTGTTAAAAAATAGGCTGTTTTGGTCTTTTTTGGTTTGGGAATGCAAATAAAAAACTATTCCATTCTTTCTCCCAACGTTTCGTAAGAATTCCTTACTTCTTCAGGGGATAATTTTTCTTTATTTAATCTGTATGAATACATATAAATACAATTTTCAGTTACAAAATACTTTGTTAAATTTACATTTTCTTACGTTTTTATTAAATCATACTGTTTATTTATTTCTACACCCACCTGACGGCACTGCATAAGTTGAAAGTAAATAAAAAATATTGTGAAAACAACAAGCAAAAAAAAAAAACTCTTAATTAAACAAAAAACAAAGAAAAACACTTATATCACAGATACGTTAAAGTACTACAGCATAGCTTTGTTTGATGTTGTCAATGTCTTCTTTCGTGTTCATGGTTCTCTTTATTTTTTGTTGGATTCGTAAACTTTCCAGAGTTAGCCTTGTGTTTACTTTTCTCTCTTTGTCCAATATTTTTACTCCCTCGAAATTGACTGAGTGTCCCGTTTGTGTTATATGCTGTGCAAGTCCAGTTGTCTCTTTGTTTTTCTTAATGTCTGCTTCATGTTCAGTTAGTCTTATTTTTAAATTTCTCTTTGTTTGTCCTATGTAATGTAAACCCGATCGCATTTCTCATTCTCTTTGCCTTTGCGTTCAATTTCATACACTACGTTGTGTTGTTGTACTTTTTGTATTTTAGATTTGGTGTTTGTGAAAATTGACTTAAGTGTGAAATTTGATTTGTGAGAGAATGATATGTTGTCTTTATTTATTATTCTATGTAAATTTCTATTGTCAGTTAAGTTTGGAACATATGGTATTGAGAAGAACTTTTTTGCCTCTGTTTTGGTTCTTACTTGATTGTTATTGTTTTTTTCGTTTGATTCTTCTGATCTTTTTCTTAAAAGGTTGTTAATTATGTAGAATGGATAGTTATTGGTTTTTAGTATTGTTTTTATTTTTCTTATATTTTCTGTTTCATGTTTAGCGTCGCTGAGGTCCAAAACTTTATTTATGAAATTGAATGCTGTGTTAATTTTTTGTTTTATCGGTTGGGTTGAATTAAAATTTATCATGCGCCCAGATGAAGTTGGTTTAGAGTAACAATTATATGAAATTTTGTTGTTCTCTCTGTGTAGGAGTAGGTCAAGATATGGTAGACTATTGTTGTGTTCATTTTCTGTTGTAAATTGAAATTTTGTTGTGATATTCATTAAGTTTATTGAGGATTATGTTTTTTTCTTTTACTTTGATGATGGCAAAGATATCATCTACGTATTTGGCTATAAATTTAATGTGTATTCCGATGTTGTTTAGTTGTTCTATGGTGTCGTCAAGTATGTTGTCCAAAATAACATCTGCAACTGTTGGGGAAAGGGGGTTTCCCATAGGCATACCGAATGTTTGCAAATAGAATTTGTCGTCAAATTGAAAATAGTTGTTGTCCCGTAGACAAAAGTCCAAAAGCTTGAGAAACTTTGGTTTTGGTATTTTTGTGTGGTTCTTTATTACATCCTATTGTTTCATGATGTTTTTAATAGCTAAATATGTTGGTATATTAGTGAATAGTGAAACTACATCAAAAGAATCCATGACGTCATCATCGTCTAAAACTATATCCATTAGTTTTTCTTTTAGTTGGAAAGAATTTTTGATGTTGTATTTGTCTGAAATGATGTTTTTAACAATTGTCCAATGTGTTTTGACAGACTATAACAGGGTACATTCATAGACGATGATATTGGACGTAAAGGTAGACCGGGTTTGTGAATCTTTGGAAGTCCGTATAATCTCGGTGCTAAGGCAGCTGAGCAGTGCAATTTGTTTTTAAGCCAGCGGTCGATGTATTCATTTTTGAAGAGTTCGTTTACAAGCGTGTTATTTTGTATTTGTTGATTGTAGTTTTGTTGTTGGATCCAGTCTTATTGTTTTGTATGTGTTCTTATCTTCAAGAAGTTTGTTCATTTTTTGCTCATATACATTATTACTGGCTTGTTACCTTTGTCTGCTTTAGTTATTATAATGTTGTCCTTTTGTGTGGATATAAATTTTATAGTTGTCTGGAATGTTTTTAGAATAAATATTTCATTAGATGTATTTTTAAGTCTTCTTTTATGTTCTGATATTTTGGTAGCAATTTTGGATCTTGTTACTTCTTTTTCTGTGTCATCTTCTATTGTTTGGATGGTTTGTTCTATGTCTGCAATTATGTGTATTGGTGAAAAATTGGAGGAATCGATGGGTAAAGCAAATTTGTCTCACAATTAAAGTAGCCATTTTGCTTCATTGGGAAACTCTATGTTGGTTTTATTGACGAACCATTCTTCATTTAAAGTGATTCCGAAATCCTTTGCTTTACTTTCTTTCAGTTTTTCCATTTTCGAAGAATGTTTTTGTTTTGTTTCTGTGGATATATGGTTGTATAAATGTGTTTGTTTTGAGACAAAAGTGTTGTATTCTATTTCGTTGAGCATGGTTTTCATTTTGATGTTTGTATGGAATATATTTCTTTCTATTATTCTGATGTTAATGTTTGTTTGTGTTATTTCTAAATTTAAAATTTTAGTGTGAAGTTTTTGTTCAATTTTAACTAGTTGATTTTTTATTCTTTCGGTGTTGAATAGTTGTTTTAAATTAGACGTTGTGTTTGTAACATGTTTAGGGATGATTCCGTATTGTCTGCATGTTATTAAATAGCTTTGTCTTTGTTTTTGTTTCGCAAGCTTTTGCTGTTCTTTGCTGTAATACTTAAGCGTGATGCATGTTTCCTTGTCGTATTTGTATGTAATGTGTTGAAAAAAGTTCTTCATTGTGTATTTTGTGATTGAATAAAGATGTTTGTAAGATGTTGATTTTGATGTTTTCGGCGGGCCTTCCGATGATGATTTTATATTATTGATTGTGTTTGACCAATTCTTTGAACTTGTTTTATTGATTGTGTTAAAAAATAGGCTGTTTTGGTCTTTTTTGGTTTGGGAATGCAAATAAAAAACTATTCCATTCTTTCTCCCAACGTTTCGTAAGAATTCCTTACTTTTTCAGGGGATAATTTTTCTTTATTTAATCTGTATGAATACATATAAATACAATTTTCAGTTACAAAATACTTTGTTAAATTTACATTTTCTTACGTTTTTATTAAATCATACTGTTCATTTTATTTCTACACCCACCTGACGGCACTGCATAAGTTGAAAGTAAATAAAAAATATTGTGAAAACAACAAGCAAAAAAAAAACTCTTAATTAAACAAAAAACAAAGAAAAACACTTATATCACAGATACGTTAAAGTACTACAGCATAGCTTTGTTTGATGTTGTCAATGTCTTCTTTCGTGTTCATGGTTCTCTTTATTTTTTGTTGGATTCGTAAACTTTCCAGAGTTAGCCTTGTGTTTGTCCAATATTTTTACTCCCTCGAAATTGACTGAGTGTCCCGTTTGTGTTATATGCTGTGCAAGTCCAGTTGTCTCTTTGTTTTTCTTTATGTCTGCTTCATGTTCAGTTAGTCTTATTTTTAAATTTATCTTTGTTTGTCCTATGTAATGTAAACCCGATCGCATTTCTCATTCTCTTTGCCTTTGCGTTCAATTTCATACACTACGTTGTGTTGTTGTACTTTTTGTATTTTAGATTTGGTGTTTGTGAAAATTGACTTAAGTGTCAAATTTGATTTGTGAGAGAATGATATGTTGTCTTTATTTATGATTCTATGTAAATTTCTATTGTCAGTTAAGTTTGGAACATATGGTATTGAGAAGAACTTTTTTGCCTCTGTTTTGGTTCTTACTTGATTGTTATTGTTTTTTTCGTTTGATTCTTCTGATCTTTTTCTTAAAAGGTTGTTAATTATGTAGAATGGATAGTTATTGGTTTTTAATATTGTTTTTATTTTTCTTATATTTTCTGTTTCATGTTTAGCGTCGCTGAGGTCCAAAACTTTATTTATGAAATTGAATGCTGTGTTAATTTTTTGTTTTATCGGTTGGGTTGAATTAAAATTTATCATGCGCCCAGATGAAGTTGGTTTAGAGTACCAATTATATGAAATTTTGTTGTTCTCTCTGTGTAGGAGTAGGTCAAGATATGGTAGACTATTGTTGTGTTCATTTTCTGTTGTAAATTGGAATTTTGTTGTGATATTCATTAAGTTTATTGAGGATTATGTTTTTTTCTTTTACTTTGATGATGGCAAAGATATCATCTACGTATTTGGCTATAAATTTAATGTGTATTCCGATGTTGTTTAGTTGTTCTATGGTGTCGTCAAGTAAGTTGTCCAAAATAACGTCTGCAACTGTTGGGGAAAGGGGGTTTCCCATAGGCATACCGAATGTTTGCAAATAGAATTTGTCGTCAAATTGAAAATAGTTGTTGTCCCGTAGACAAAAGTCCAGAAGCTTGAGAAACTTTGGTTTTGGTACTTTTGTGTGGTTCTTTATTACATCCCATTGTTTCATGATGTTTTTAATAGCTAAATATGTTGGTATATTAGTGAATAGTGAAACTACATCAAAAGAAACCATGACGTCATCATCGTCTAAAACTATATCCATTAGTTTTTCTTTTAGTTGGAAAGAATTTTTGATGTTGTATTTGTCTGAAATGATGTTTTTAACAATTGTCCCAATGTGTTTTGACAGACTATAACAGGGTACATTCATAGACGATGATATTGGACGTAAAGGTAGACCGGGTTAGTGAATCTCTGGAAGTCCGTATAATCTCGGTGCTAAGGCAGCTGAGCAGTGCAATTTGTTTTTAAGCCAGCGGTCGATGTATTCCTTTTTGAAGAGTTCGTTTACAAGCGTGTTATTTGTTGATTGTAGTTTTGTTGTTGGATCCAGTCTTATTGTTTTGTATGTAGTCTTATCTTCAAGAAGTTTGTTCATTTTTTGCTCATAGTCTCGTTTATACATTATTACTGTCTTGTTACCTTTGTCTGCTTTAGTTATTATAATGTTGTCCTTTTGTGTGGATATACATTTTTTAGTTTGGAATGTTTTTAGAATAAACTTTTCAATAGATGTATTTGTTCAAACATGAACATACCCAATCTATAGATAACCCAATGTGTATGTGAAACAAAGATAAGACAGATCACCATAAGCATAAATTGACCGTTATCTACAGATAAATAGAAAGATAAGAAACATAGACATTAAGAATAGATAGATAAGACAAGAAAATTGTATATATATAGAAGTAACGTAGTGAAATAAAATTAGTATTCATTTCGACTTACAACCGAGTTTTACTCAACATTTGGTCCTTCGAGCCGGATATTAAAATTTTCCCCCACCAGTGGTAAGAGATTTTAATAAACTAACAAGTGTAAATTTAGCGTTATCAGAGCTACAAATACTGATAAAGTGAAAATTAGCGTGTCAGAGCTACAAATACTGACAAGTAAAAAAAATCATATTCAGTGAAAAAGCGTTGTCAGAGCTTAAATACTGACAAGTGAAAAAAAAAACAGATAAACAGATAAAATAATACAACAAAAAAAAAAACAAATTCAACAATGTCATCAGAGCATTTAAAAGTTATTGAAAAACAGGTTGAAATATTAAAAAACCTTGAAAAATTATTAAAAGAAGGAGAAAGTGTAACAACGCGCAGCAAAAATCAAGAAATTCTTGTCTATGCTGAAAAGAATCTTCAAGCATTCAAGGAAAATGACAAGCTACTTCATACGCTTGGTGTCATTGATGTTCCCTATTTTAAGGAACAATGGATGAAAGGAGCAGAAAACTACTTTCAGAAAATTCAAAATTTGCTGAAAAACAAAGATCTAGACAGTGTAGAACAAAGCACAAGCGAAGCAACGTTATCCAGCAAAATAGCAGAAATAAAAACTGTTAATCAGCAGCTAGCCACTGGACTAGACTTGCAGCAAAACCAAATGAATGAGATCATGATGAAAACAATAACAAATCATGAAACTCATATAGATTTGACGAAAATACATACAATAATGGAGAGCTTACAAAAAACAATAGACGAGGCGAAACTAGAGGCAATTTCCCATCCTCATACCAAAAACATATGGATTGGAAAATTGAAACGATGGAATGACCGACTGCAAGTTGAACTGTCTAAGATGAATCCAATACAAGAAGAGGCATTCAGAGAAGAAAATTATGTAATCGAGTTGGAAGAAGATGTTAAATTACTTCTTTCCAATTTGGAAGAAAAACATGAAAGCATAATATCTGATCCATATGCAAATGTATCAACAAGAAGTCCTAAAATTGAACTGCCTAAATTCGATGGAAAAATTGAAGAATGGAAGATATTCTCCGACCTGTTCATAGATTTGGTTCACAATAAGAATAATGTGCCAGATTCTGTGAAATTAAATCACTTGCGATCATGTATAACCGGCGAAGCTCGAACTTCAATTGCTAGCCTCATACAAGGATCTTCAGCAAATTATAATGAAGCATGGAAGACTCTCGTCAGAAGGTACGAAAACAAAAGAATCAATTTCTCCACACAATTGAATTACTTGCTGGACATGCCAATGATGAACGCTACATCACCTTCTAATGTTAAAAAACTTCACGATGCAGCAAAGGAAAGTATTTACATCATCACAACGACAATAGGCAAAGATAAGAATGAAAACGATGAAATATTTGCTCACCTACTCCTTCGAAAATTTGACAAGGAGGGCTTACAATTATATGAGCAATACATCAAAAAACCAAGCCAAATACAAAAACTGGAGGAAGTTATGGACTTTCTTGAGCAATTATTTCAAACCCTTGAGTCTCAACAACAAACAATGACTCGAAGCAAAGAATATAAAAAACAAGTTGGAAATTTCCAATCAGACAGAAGGGAGTGGAACTGTGAATTCTGTAAGCAGAGTGGTCATCGAATTTTGTATTGTGAGAAATTCTTAAACACCGAGATACCCAATCGATTAGCATATATACGCAATAAGCAAATATGCAGTATATGTCTTAAACACAGTGCAGAAACCAAATGCTTCTCTCAAATAAAATGTAAGAAGTGTAATAAATCGCATAACACTCTACTACACAACGAAAACTACCAAACGAAGAAAAAGGTCGAGGGAAATCAATACAAAAAATTGAGCCCCTCAGACAACAACAATAAAAAAGAGAAATCATTATCTTCCCTTATGGTAAAGAAGATAGACAGTCCAATGGTAATATTAGCTACAGCACAGATATCAGCCAAATCGTCAAATGGTGAAACATGTCTGTTTCGGGCATTGATTGATCAAGGTTCTCAAATATCAATGATATCTGAGGAAGCAGCGCAGATCCTCTCCTTGCCGAGGAAAAGAATAAATACAGAATTAACTGGACTCTCAGATGCAGCAATGGGTGCATCAAAATCAAGAATGTATTTAGAGATAAGACCAAGATTTATGAGCAACAACAAAATGCAAGCAGAGTTTTTGGTATTACCCACCCTCATAAAACCACTACCTGACGAATCATTTGAATTTAATAAAAATGAGTGGGAAACTATATTCTGGCAGATCCAAACCTAAATACAAAAGATCGTATTGACATTATCATCGGAAGTGACTTGTATCCAAAGTTAATTGAAGAAGGAGTTAGGAAGCACAATGGCATCGTGGGACAAAATACGATTTTCGGGTGGATAGCTTCCGGCTCACTACACGAGAAACGACAATCTGGCAAAATCATGACGGCGGTTACGTCATCGATGGAGAAGTTCTGGGTGATAGAAGAATTAGAAAAAGATAATGAAATATCAGAAAGAGACATCTGCATGCAAGGATTCGCAGAAACAACAACAAGAGATACGAATGGCAGAAATACATTTATGCGAGAATACGAAAACCTGGGCCACATGGTCAAGGTAGACAAACAACACGAAAATATGGGCAAATACTATCTCCCGTACCATGCAGTTGTGAAAGATACAAGCCTAACAACAAAAACAAGAGTTGTATTCGATGCCTCAGCGAAGACGCCCAACGAATACAGCCTTAATGACGCAATGATGATTGGCCCTAGACTACAAAACAATATCTTTGACACCATCATGAA
Organism: Eupeodes latifasciatus; assembly: GCA_920104205.1. Classification (NCBI taxonomy): domain Eukaryota; kingdom Metazoa; phylum Arthropoda; class Insecta; order Diptera; family Syrphidae; genus Eupeodes; species Eupeodes latifasciatus. The sequence goes on along the minus strand of OV049927.1, from coordinate 42,603,352 downwards.
ATGGACGAAGGCACTGGACGAAGTTGCAGAGGAAAGAATTAAAACTATACAGGAAACTATTATAATAAACAACAAGAAGGAACCAATCAAAATTCAACGGGACTTTGAAAGGTTCAAGAAGGAAAACATTCACCTTAAGGGCTTGGACTTTCACCACATAAGCGGTCACAGCGGATTAATGTTAAGTTGCATTTTGGTTATTATTTTAGTAATTTATATTATACGAAGCATAAAATTCAGAAAAAAAAAATGTTAGCACTTTCTGTTGGCCCGCAGAATGTTCAAACATGAACATACCCAATCTATAGATAACCCAATCTGTATGTGAAACAAAGATAAGACAGATCACCCTAAGCATACACTGACGGTTATCTACAGATAAATAGAAAGATAAGAAATATAGACATTAAGAATAGATAGATAAGACAAGAAAATTGTATATATATAGAAGTAACGCAGTGAAATAAAATTAGTATTCATTTCGACTTACAACCGAGTTTTACTCAACAGTATTTTTAAGTCTTCTTTTATGTTCTGATATTTTGGTAGCAATTTTGGATCTTGTTACTTCTTTTTCTGTGTCATCTTCTATTGTTTGGATGGTTTGTTCTATGTCTGCAATTATGTGTATTGGTGAAAAATTGGAGGAATCGATGGGTAAAGCAAATTTGTCTCCCAATGAAAGTAGCCATTTTGCTTCATTGGGAAATTCTATGTTGGTTTTATTGACGAACCATTCTTCATTTAAAGTGATTCCGAAATCCTTTGCTTTACTTTCTTTCAGTTTTTCCATTTTCGAAGAATGTTTTTGTTTTGTTTCTGTGGATATATGGTTGTATAAATGTGTTTGTTTTGAGACAAAAGTGTTGTATTCTATTTCGTTGAGCATGGTTTTCATTTTGATGTTTGTATGGAATATATTTCTTTCTATTATTCTGATGTTAATGTTTGTTTGTGTTATTTCTAAATTTAAAATTTTAGTGTGAAGTTTTTGTTCAATTTTAACTAGTTGATTTTTTATTCTTTCTGTGTTGAATAGTTGTTTTAAATTAGACGTTGTGTTTGTAACATGTTTAGGGATGATTCCGTATTGTCTGCATGTTATTAAATAGCTTTGTCTTTGTTTTTGTTTCGCAAGCTTTTGCTGTTCTTTGCTGTAATACTTAAGCGTGATGCATGTTTCCTTCTCGTATTTGTATGTAATGTGTTGAAAAAAGTTTTTCATTGTGTATTTTGTGATTGAATAAAGATGTTTGTAAGATGTTGATTTTGATGTTTTCGGCGGGCCTTCCGATGATGATTTTATATTGTTGATTGTGTTTGACCAATTCTTTGAACTTGTTTTATTGATTGTGTTAAAAAATAGGCTGTTTTGGTCTTTTTTGGTTTGGGAATGCAAATAAAAAACTATTCCATTCTTTCTCCCAACGTTTCGTAAGAATTCCTTACTTCTTCAGGGGATAATTTTTCTTTATTTAATCTGTATGAATACATATAAATACAATTTTCAGTTACAAAATACTTTGTTAAATTTACATTTTCTTACGTTTTTATTAAATCATACTGTTTATTTTATTTCTACACCTGACAGCACTGACATAAGTTGAAAATAAATAAAAAATATTGTGAAAACAACAAGCAAAAAAAAAACTCTTAATTAAACAAAAAACAAAGAAAAACACTTATATCACAGATACGTTAAAGTGCTACAGCATAGCTTTGTTTGATGTTGTCAATGTCTTCTTTCGTGTTCATGGTTCCCTTTATTTTTTGTTGGATTCGTAAACTTTCCAGAGTTAGCCTTGTGTTTACTTTTCTCTCTTTGTCCAATATTTTTACTCCCTCGAAATTCACTGAGTGTCCCGTTTGTGTTATATGCTGTGCAAGTCCAGTTGTCTCTTTGTTTTTCTTTATGTCTGCTTCGTGTTCAGTTAGTCTTATTTTTAGATTTCTCTTTGTTTGTCCTATGTAACATAGACACACCATATAAAGACCGGAAACCTATCTGTCATTCTGGTTTTGCCTACAAGCTGAAACATCAATTCTCACCAGCGTTGCCGCGAAGACAAAAATTGTAAGGGCAATTTTGAGGGCCATTTCCAAAATGTGCGGGCCACTATCCCACTACCCTGGAAAAAATTTGTTTAAGAAAAAAATAACAGTTTGTCTTTTCTAAATAAACTTATTATATTTCAGGTCTTTTTGTTTACGATATTAGTTATCACACTTGTACAAAGTTCCGATCGGGCACATTTTGGCAACGCCTCTTCTCACGCACCCTTATTTCTAATTCTAACATCAATTCACCACAGCTATCATCAATTCACCACGAAAATAAAGTATAGTGATGAGAAATTCTTTAGGGGGGGCACCTAGTGGCTTCGGCGACATTAGATATTGAATTTTTTGGTAAGAGTACGATAACTCAGGCGACAAAGTTTAATGACGGATTTGTATAGAACAGTTGAAAACAATCATTTTTTACTATGGGAGCGCGGTCTATTATTATCATTATTATTACAAATTCTTTATTTGACCAAAACTCGAAATACATTTGAAAAATTATATAAGAACATTAGCATGTCAAAAAATATATTTGCCGTCTGCCTGAAAATTGACATTTATCGAGAATAAAAAAAAAGAAAGTTTAAGATTATAATAAGTTTATAAATAGATTATGTAGACAATTGAATAAATAGATTGAATTTAAATAAGCATAATATCCAAGTTTATAATATATATTTCCTCGTTACATCTTAGATAATGATACATAAATATACATATATTTAAAAATTTAAATTTACTCTGTTTCGGTAATCTAAGGCATGATAAGGGAGCGCGGTCTATTCTCCCCGTTTAGGCGTTAGGGATAATTTAAAAAAATATGTGCGTTAAATGGAAAAAATAATGGTAATACTTACAACTAAGTTTTATAATTTTTTTTAAAGACAACACTATTGTCTATTAGCTTGTTTTTAAATCAAGTCCAAACTATGCAAATTAGAATTGTTCGTTGAGATATTATATTTTAATAAATATTTATTAATGCGATCATCTCAGATGCCAACTAAAGACTAAAATCGAAAAACATTTTTGCTGTAAACTGTCATCAAATATGGTTAAACAAAGATCTTATGGTTTCTTATACATGAATCACTTATTAGGAAAACAACATGCTCCCACGTGATTATATTGAAATGTAACATATTATTTAATATCATATTTTATGATCGAGAAGATAGTTCTTATTGCTTATTATTATATTTTGGTTCATATTTTCTAATTACTAATGGAACAGACGTGTCTTAATTTACATAGCTTTTGAAAAAAAATTGTTTTAAACTCAAAATTTGGGCAAAAAAAGGGTAAAAAAGGTTTAAAGTGTGATTTTTAAAAATTTAAGATTATTTACTATTGTTTTTAGAATGCATTGCTTATATTTCTTTTTGATCAAAAACTGAAAAGTAGATCATTCTATGTCTTTTAGTTTTTGAGAAAATTGAAAATTACCTAGAAAAATATTTTAATTAAATTATTTTTTCCTTGCTTTAGTATTTAAGTAGTCTTATTTTGATAGTCATAATCGAATCTGGATTAAGGTATACCCAGAATAAATTATTTTTTCTTAAATCCAGCTTATTTAAATACAAAAGAAACTTTGGCTAGAAAATTTTGTGATTAAAAGTGGCAAGAAATTGTTAATTTTTAACTTCACTATATTCAAAAGTGTGTACTACGTATAATACAGTTTTCAATTCAATTAAAAGCTATAATTGTCTGAACAAGGCATTTGTTGTATTATGTAAAGAAAACTTGAAATATATTACCAAAAATGTTAAACATTGTTGTTTTTTTTAATTTAAATGTAATACAAAGACTTCTGATTCAGGTAAAATTATACATTCCAAAAATTATCTTTTCTGAATAATGTAATAATTCTTTTTTTCTCGAATTTAAAAACGATTACTTTTTCCTAAAAGTATTTTGATAATTACAAAACAGTGACTAAGTTTTAACAATTTCACTATAAGTTAAGTTTTTCAAACAAAAAAAATTATAAAAGTGTGACAACACCTCAACATCACACATAAAATAACTGTTTATTTCGTCGAGGTGAGTTTGAAAACGTCAACAAAAATTCTGATTTTTTAACTCTTTCAGTCACGGATTTACAAAAACTACTATATTAAAGTAATACACGTGTTTTCTACTTAATAATAGTTTTATTATTTAGAAAAAAATAAAAATTTGAAAATTCAACAAACTGTTTTTGTGAAATAAGGTGGTTATTTTACTAACCACCGTGGCTCAACCTTGTATGTACATAAATAAGGATGAAAAAGATAATTTTATTACATGAACAAAATAAAAGGACTACTTATTTTGTATGAAAATCCGAGAAACATTTTTTGTCTTTGCGGATACAAAGCGGGACTTTACAAGTGTTGCATTGCCATACGGTACGTGAAGGATTTGTTTTTGTGCTGCATTTTGCACATCTTCGTGAAGTAGACCGTTCTGGTTGGTGTAAATTGCTTTCCGTACGTAATTCGATCGGAACTGATGGCTTGTGGCGTTTTATGGAGACAGGCACTGGGCAGGAAGACACATTACTATTGTGGGAACGTCTGGAATTTGAATTTCTTTTCGCCTTTGCTGTTAATAGGATCCCTTCGTACACAGTTCTGCGGAAGTCTTTTGTATTTAGTAAATCTAATTCTGGTTGATATTCCTTTCGGAGTTCTTTGTAAAGCAAAAAGGCATTTACTACAGCGCAGTCCAAAAAGTGGAAAAAAATTCGATGCCACCATTTGTGGGACTTCCTGTCGATGGCATATGTGCTTTTTATTTGGTCAAATTTATCCACATAGTTCATACAATTATTATATTGCGTCACGGCGTCTGGACAAGTCACTTCAGTCATGTCCCCATTGCGTTCTCTACGACATACAACACCTGTTTTTGTCGGGTCTAAATAGTTGGTTAGAATTAAAACAGATCTTTTATCTCTCCATTTTATAGCTGCGACATTCGTATCGCTTACCTTATAATCAAACTGGCCTCGTGTCAAATTTTTGTCTTCTTTCAGTTTCGGCAGATATTTACGATTAGAATTCACAGTTCCACACGCTAATATATTGTCTTTCAGTAAGTCTACCTGTAGGGCGTAGCTATTAAAATAATTATCAAAGAATACTCTATGATTCTTCGACTTTAAATTTTCGCAAAATTTTCGAACCACCTTGCCGCCGAGATCAGTCTGAACTATGTTTCCTATTTTTCCAGTGTATATTTCAAAATCTAAACAATATCCAGACTCCGCACACTTCATCCAAACCTTATATCCTCGCTTGATTGGCTTTTTTGGCATATACTGCTTTAGAACGTTCCGCACCACATTGGAACGCACTTGGACGTGGTCTTATAAGTTTTTTTGATTTTAACTAAAAAGTGTGAATGCAACTTTCTTACTCACACTTCAAGGATTCCAGGAAGGTATAAACCATTCCTGTAGGTACATTCCTGTTGTACCAAGGACACGACCGAATGAATTACACTGTTTGCATTTTTAAATATTTTTGATAGGAAAATGCACACATTGGAACGCACTTGGACGTGGTCTTATAAGTTTTTTTGATTTTAACTAAAAAGTGTGAATGCAACTTTCTTACTCACACTTCAAGGATTCCAGGAAGGTATAAACCATTCCTGTAGGTACATTATTGTACCAAGGACACGACCGAATGAATTACACTGTTTGCATTTTTAAATATTTTTGATAGGAAAATGCACACATTGGAACGCACTTGGACGTGGTCTTATAAGTTTTTTTGATTTTAACTAAAAAGTGTGAATGCAACTTTCTTACTAACACTTCAAGGATTCCAGGAAGGTATAAACCATTCCTGTAGGTACATTATTGTACCAAGGACACGACCGAATGAGTTCTAATGTTTGCATTTTTAAATATTTTTGATAGGAAAATGCACACATTGGAACGCACTTGGACGTGGTCTTATAAGTTTTTTTGATTTTAACTAAAAAGTGTGAATGCAACTTTCTTACTCACACTTCAAGGATTCCAGGAAGGTATAAACCATTCCTGTAGGTACATTATTGTACCAAGGACACGACCGAATGAATTACACTGTTTGCATTTTTAAATATTTTTGATAGGAAAATGCACACATTGGAATGCACTTGGACGTGGTCTTATAAGTTTTTTTGATTTTAACTAAAAAGTGTGAATGCAACTTTCTTACTCACACTTCAAGGATTCCAGGAAGGTATAAACCATTCCTGTAGGTACATTATTGTACCAAGGACACGACCGAATGAGTTCTAATGTTTGCATTTTTAAACATTTTTGATAGGAAATGCACACATTGGAACGCACTTGGACGTGGTCTTAGAAGTTTTTTTGATTTTAACTAAAAAGTGTGAATGCACCTTTCTTACTCACACTTCAAGGATTCCAGGAAGGTATAAACCATTCCTGTAGGTTCATTATTGTACAAAGGACACGACCGAATGAGTTGCAATATTTTGAGAAAAAAAAGTGTAATTGCGCATTTATTTTTCTCTAAAAATGTATTTTTTATTTTATTTCTTATTTTGACGGAAATTCATTTTCCCGAACAGCAGATACTTTTATGTTCACCACAGCAATTAAATAAAAAAAATATCTGTCAAAACAAGTAAATACACCGCATCGAATTGTTATTGGATTTCAAATTTCAAAATGGACGTAATGTCAAAATTACAAATACAACAATGTAAACAAATGGGTGTTGGAGGGTAAAACGTACGAAAGATTCCGGTCTTTATATGGTGTGTCTATGCTATGTAATGTAAACCCGATCGCATTTCTCATTCTCTTTGCCTTTGCATTCAATTTCATACACTACGTTGTGTTGTTGTACTTTTTGTATTTTAGATTTGGTGTTTGTGAAAATTGACTTAAGAGTCAAATTTGATTTGTGAGAGAATGATATGTTGTCTTTATTTATTATTCTATGTAAATTTCTATTGTCAGTTAAGTTTGGAACATATGGTATTGAGAAGAACTTTTTTGCCTCTGTTTTGGTTCTTACTTGATTGTTATTGTTTTTATTGTTTTTTTCGTTTGATTCTTCTGATCTTTTTCTTTTTCTTAAAAGGTTGTTAATTTTGTAGAATGGATAGTTATTGGTTTTTAATATTGTTTTTATTTGTCTTATATTTTCTGTTTCATGTTTAGCGTCGCTGAGGTCCAAAACTTTATTTATGAAATTGAATGCTGTGTTAATTTTTTGTTTTATCGGTTGGGTTGAATTAAAATTTATCATGCGCCCAGATGAAGTTGGTTTAGAGTACCAATTATATGAAATTTTGTTGTTCTCTCTGTGTAGGAGTAGTTCAAGATATGGTAGATTATTGTTGTGTTCATTTTCTGTTGTAAATTGGAATTTGTTGTGATATTCATTAAGTTTATCGAGGATTATGTTTTTTTCTTTTACTTTGATGATGGCAAAGATATCATCTACGTATTTGGCTATAAATTTAATGTGTATTCCGATGTTGTTTAGTTGTTATATGGTGTCGTCAAGTAAGTTGTCCAAAATAACGTCTGCAACTGTTGGGGAAAGGGGGTTTCCCATAGGCATACCGAATGTTTGCAAATAGAATTTGTCGTCAAATTGAAAATAGTTGTTGTCCCGTAGACAAAAGTCCAAAAGCTTGAGAAACTTTGGTTTTGGTATTTTTGTGTGGTTCTTTATTACATCCTATTGTTTCATGATGTTTTTAATAGCTAAATATGTTGGTATATTAGTGAATAGTGAAACTACATCAAAAGAATCCATGACGTCATCATCGTCTAAAACTATATCCATTAGTTTTTCTTTTAGTTGGAAAGAATTTTTGATGTTGTATTTGTCTGAAATGATGTTTTTAACAATTGTCCCAATGTGTTTTAACAAACTATAACAGGGTACATTCATAGACGATGATATTGGACGTAAAGGTAGACCGGGTTTGTGAATCTTTGGAAGTCCGTATAATCTCGGTGCTAAGGCAGCTGAGCAGTGCAATTTGTTTTTAAGCCAGCGGTCGATGTATTCATTTTTAAAGAGTTCGTTTACAAGCGTGTTATTTGTTGATTGTAGTTTTGTTGTTGGATCCAGTTTTATTGTTTTGTATGTGTTCTTATCTTCAAGAAGTTTGTTCATTTTTTGCTCATAGTCTTGTTTATACATTATTACTGTCTTGTTACCTTTGTCTGCTTTAGTTATTATAATGTTGTCCTTTTGTGTGGATATAAATTTTTTAGTTGTCTGGAATGTTTTTAGAATAAACTTTTCATTAGATGTATTTTTAAGTCTTCAGCAAAGAACAGCAAAAGCTTGCGAAACAAAAACAAAGTATGAGCTATTTAATAACATGCAGACAATACGGAATCATCCCTAAACATGTTACAAACACAACGTTTAATTTAAAATAACTATTCAACACAGAAAGAATAAAAAATCAACTAGTTAAAATTGAACAAAAACTTCACACTAAAATTTTAAATTTATAAATAACACAAACAAACATTTACTTCAGGATAATAGAAAGAAATATATTCCATACAAACATCAAAATGAAAACCATGCTCAACGAAATAGAATACAACACTTTTGTCTCAAAACAAACACATTTATACAACCATATATCCACAGAAACAAAACAAAAACATTCTTCGAAAATGGAAAAACTGAAAGAAAGTAAAGCAAAGGATTTCGGAATCACTTTAAATAAACCAACATAGAATTTCCCAATGAAGCAAAATGGCTACTTTCATTGGGAGACAAATTTGCTTAACCCATCGATTCCTCCAATTTTTCACCAATATACATAATTGCAGACATAGAACATACCATCCAAACAATAGAAGATCAGGGCCGGACAAAGCATATGTGCAAGATGTGCAAATGCACAGGGCGCAGAATTCTGGGGGCGCATTACCAGGAGCAAGAAAATGTAATCTGATCTTGCAAACAAATATGTACTACTATTTGCCATTCTTTAACCACAAACATTCTTAAAATAATCTCAAAAAAACATCCATCACAACTGTCCTAAGTTATCTCTTGCGCACTAACTAACATCACTTTCTGTAGATTTAACTTTCATTCAATGAAAATTTAACTCAAGATATCGCAGAACTAAAAATCCTACCTACCTCATTTCCAAATATTTCACCCTGTTCGTACAAGAGAAAAAAAGAAAAAAATCTCTGCTCAACACAAAAAAGTTCCATGCAAGAGAAAAAAAGAAAAAAATCTCAACACAAAAAATTTCCATGCCACCTCATATGTGCAAGATTTATTTCATGCACACCGAGTCCCAAAATTAACATAGAGAGTATGACAAAGCAAAATACTTATTCATATTGAATCGTATGGATGGGCTAGAAGCCTAGAACGTGCAGGTTTTGTATCACGCACCGTACCTAAATGTGAGTTCTCATCTACAAAGAAAACAACAAAAAAATGTGTCCGAAAAAAGAGCGCAGTTAGGTTGCTCTGCTACCTTCTACTACAAATCAAAGACACTCCATATATTTTTGTTGTTGTTGTTGAGAACTCACATTCAGGTACGGTGCGTGATACAAAACCTGCACGTTCTAGGCTTCTAGCCCATCCATACGATTCAATATGAATAAGTATTTTGCTTTGTCATACTCTCTATGTTAATTTTGGGACTCGGTGTGCATGAAATAAATCTTGCACATATGAGGTGGCATGGAAATTTTTTGTGTTGAGATTTTTTCTTTTTTTCTCTTGTACGAACAGGGTGAAATATTTGGAAATTAGGTAGGTAGGTGTCTTTGCTACAAATGGTCAATGGATGTGCAAGTTTTCTTTTTTGCACACTGAGTATCGAAACTAACATGGGAGATATTTAAAAAAAAAACTCATTTATACGGAATCATATGGGTCAGAGCGTGCAGGTTTTCTTATTGCACACTGTGTAAGAGTTAAGTGCCTGATTACAGGAAATCAAATTTTTAATAGAATGGAAAAGGAGCGTAGAGCTTAAAAATTAAAGAGGGATGATTCTATGTGGAGTCGAATTGTTCTTGCGCAGGCAGTTTTTTTTTCTTTTTTTTAAAGTTAATGACTGTTGTAACGGCTACTTTGAATGTATATCTAATCTAGTCTGGTGCAGAATGCAGATTGTTTGAATTGTTTTTTCGCTTTGTTGTTTAATTAATATTAAATAAATAGCTATCAGTTTTTAATAGAAGTGACGTATTTTGTGACAAGACAAGGCCGGAATGTGACTTACTCACTTGATTTTAGACAAGCTTGAATTACATGGAATTTTAATAAGTAACTGTCGAAGCCAAAGTTATGATAATGGTTCGAATATGAAAGGAAAAGAAGCGGGTGTTCAGAATCGAATTCGAACCCTGGAACCAAGAGCATTTTTCGCTCCATGTTGCCCGCATTCCTTAAATTTAGTGGTTAATGATGCGGCTCGGTGCTCATTTTATGCAGTTAAATTTTTCGATACAATTCAATGTTTGTATAACTTTTTTTCAAGTTCCACAACGAGGTGGGATATTTATAAGAAAAAAATTCCAAGTCATACTTTGAAACCCCCTTCTGAGACTAGATGAGAGAGCAGGTTAGACGCATTAAGGCCTTTAAAACAAATTAAGAAGAAATATATGAAGCCCTTATAGAATTAAAAAATCTAGAGGTACAAAACATTGCAGAATCGTTAGGAAATAAAATTTTTGATTTTACATTTATTTGCTGCCTGCTAATTTGGTTTGATATTTTAGAAAATAAAAAATTAAACTAGTAAATATTTGCAAAGTCCGCCCGTTAATCTGTCAACTGGCATAACAGTTTTAGAAAATACAAAAAACAGTTTGATTTTAATGCGTTCCGATGAAAAATTTAATGAGTAGGTATGTTCAATTAACGGAGCGTGTTCGCGTTAAGAATGGACTGTAATTTTTCGTTTGTATAATTAAGTATATAACAAAAATCTTAGCTGAAAGAGAAATTGATCGTACGATAAGAAAAAACCCATGCTCTTTCCTTGAGAAGAGGATTACAAGTGAACTTTTTATTGAACGAAAAGACATAAAGTATATGATTAAGAAATATAGCATAGACATAGAGTGATAGTTTCGTTGAGCTTAAGGCTTTAAACACAAGTTGTAGCGCGAACATCCTCCCGCCGTTGAAGGACGCCTTCAACCAAGTAGTAAAGGACACAGCTTGCAGACTGGACGCTTGAATTCCCCCTTAGCAGTAGCGACGGATGCGACTCGTACAAGTCCATCTCGGCCAGGATAAGCTTTAACGATTCGGCCCATAAGCCATCGACATGGTGGTTGATTTTCATCGATGACAATAACTACATCATTAGGTTGAATATTTTTCGATTTCTCCAACCATTTTGGGCGTTTTCGAAGTTGAGTAAGGTAGTCTTTAGACCATTTTTCCCAAAAGCTTAGGACTAAACGTTAAAGATACTGCCATCGATCGCGCAGCGAATCTTCTGCTGTTAAGATACTCGGATCCGGTACAGTTGTTAGTGGTCGTGCAATTAGGAAATGCGCTGGGGTTAATGGATCCATGTCCCCTTCAAAGCGAGCGCACAATGGACGTGAATTAGCACACGCTTCAACTTGGCACAAAACGGTGGATAACTCTTCGTATGTTAGAGCTGATTGGCCTAGGACTCTTCGCAGATGAAACTTAGTTGTTTTGACCCCAGCCTCCCATAACCTGCCGATGTGCGGAGCGTGGGGAGGTGAAAAGTGCCAGGTGATTCCGTTGGTGGTAAGTTCGTTGGTGACATCTTCTTGAAATTTTGTTGAATTGAGTAGGTTGGCCCAATCTCGCAGCTGTTGGTTGGCGCCGACAAAATTAGTGTCATTATCACTAAAAATGGAGTGGCATCTTCCACGCCTAGAAACGAAGCGCCGCAAGGCTGCGATGAAAGCAGATGACGAAAGGTCCGACACTAATTCTAGATGCAAAGCCTTTGTGGCCATGCAGACAAAAAGCGAAATATAAACCTTATATAACTTAGCACCTCGACCTTTCCACGAGCGAACCAAAAATGGACCAGCGTAGTCCACGCCCGTGTTGCCAAAGGTAACTCCTGGTTCCAATCTTTGTTTCGGTAGGCTGGCCATTTGTTGTTTGAATGGAATCGCGCGATGTCTAATGCACGTTGTGCAGCGATAGATGACTCGTTTAATAACGTGATGAATACCGATGACACAGTAGTGGAGCGAGAGCAGGTAAGTCATTTGTCGCATACCAGCATGCAGGTTGTTAAGATGGCATTCGTTGACGATAAGATGTGTTAGCAGGTGATCCTTATGAAGAATGACTGGATGCTTCTGGTCAAACGGTATGCAGGCATTTTCGAGCCTGCCTCCAACACGAAGAACACCCTGCTCATCGACGAAGGGACGAAGAAAGTAATGTTTGTTTTTCTTAGAAATAGCTTGGCCATTTTCTAATAGAGCGATATCATTTTTAAAGATGTGTTTCTGAGCGAGTTTGATTAACGCTATCTTTGCCAGATGTAAGTCGTTTGGTGACAAAAAATAATTTCTAGTACGGTCTCGAGGTCTGACACGGTTTCGAAATAGTCGGATGCAACGAGCGATGACCCGAAGAAGACGATTGAGATTCGAAAACATTTCGAAAACGTGATGATCCCAATCATCTGGTTCTGCTGCTGAGACGAGACAGGTAACTTCATCAATTAAACTGTCTTTGAGGCTAGGTATTTCGGAAAACACTATTTCATTATTTCGAAGGAAATCAGGGCCTTTCCACCACAACTCTAAATCTGGCAAACATTTTGGTATTATGCCGCGAGTAGCGCAATCTACAGGGTTCTCGGCCGTGCGCACATGATGCCATATTAAAACGGGGAACTGGGCGACAATTTTCGAAATTCTATTGTCCACTAAAACGTTTCTCGCACGCGAATAACCCTTAATCCAATGAAGCACGGTAGTAGAGTCTGTGTAAGCAAAACACTTGACATCGTGAATAGCGACAGCTTCTTTAACCTTACTAAGGAGCTGGCTTAGTAGTAAAGAGCCACACAATTCCACACGCGACAGAGAAGGTTTGACTGGAGCAATTCTGGTCTTAGAACAGATAAGCGCAGTCTCCACTGCACTGACTCCTACCACCCTGGCATACACTGCTGCAGCATAAGCGTCGGCAAAGCCGTGAAGTTCCAATATCTGCCCTCGACTAAAGTGAAGCCACCTTGGAATGTTGACGTTTTGAACAGTATAGAGATCTCGAATCAGTGGGAATGAATTCGTCCCAACCGACACGTTTGATCCATAAACGTTTTATAAAGATCTTCATTTTTACGATAATCGGTGATAGCCACCCTAACGGATCGAAGATTCGAGCTATAACCGATAGCACTTCTCTTTTGGTGGCGTTTGGCCCGATGGCCGGAATCGCGGGTGCAAATTTGAAACAATCGTGTTTCGTATCCCAAAATAAGCCTAACGTTTTGACTCCCGTCTCACCTATGATTAAGTCGGTATCCGATTCCCGATACTCGGGGGAAATGGTGTTTAAGAAATCAATCGAATTGGACGACCACTTACAAGTCCAGACTTGTTGAGGACATTTACAACTTCGGTTTTTAGTTCTATCGCTTCTTCTATGTTTTCGAACGTAGACATGTAGTCGTCGACGTAAAAATCTTCAATAATGCTTTTCGAAGCCGTAGGAAGAAGAGGCATATTGTCTAAACCGATTTGTTTGAGAACACGAGTTGCTAAGAAGGAGGCCGAAGCCGTTCCATATGTAACCGTCAGAAGCATGTAATCGCGTGGTTCTTCGGTTACTTCCTCCCTCCAAACAATTCTTTGGAAGTGAACATCATTTTCATCAACAAGTACCTGACGGTACATTTTCGCTATATCGGCCTTAATCGCGATTTTATTTTTACGAAAGCGAATAAGGCACGTGAGAAGATCGTTTTGAATCGTGGGGCCAACATGTAAATAATCATTTAATGAAAGGCCATTTGATGACTTACACGAAGCATTGAAAACCACGCGCAGCTTCGTCGTTGCGCTGTCGGGTTTCAGGACCGCGTGGTGAGGTAAATAAAATGATGGGCAGCTTAGGTCGTTGATTGGGACGATTTTCATATGACCCAGGCGCTCATACTCACGCATAAAATCGATGTATTTTTGTTTTAATATGGGGTTCTTCGAAAATCGTCTCTCCATAGAATGCAACATGTTGAGAGCTCCTCCGCGAGAGTCGCCGAACTCAACGGGTGTTTTATTAAACGGTAAGCTGACTACGTATCTGCCATCTTGATTAACCTTATGTGTTGCTATAAAATGGTTTTCAATATCTGCACTTACCTCACTATCGTTGGAGCGAATTTCGTCGACAAGATCTCCAGGCTCAAAGATATTTTTTAAGAGCACGTCTAAGTCAACAGTTGAATGGTTGACGCTAATAGTGGCTTCTCGTTTTAACGAAATACTTCCCGCTATAACCCAGCCGAAGATAGTGTTCTGGGCGATAGGTGAACCCGATGGATGTACGATTTTACCGTTCGCGAGAATGTCGAAGAATAAGTCCGATCCCAACAACAAGTCGACCTTGCTTGGGCGATGACAATAGGGGTCTGCCAACGATAGATTTTTGAAATAAGACAGACAAGCACTTGGTATTTCAAAACTTGGAAAACAGTTTATTAACGAAGCAAGAATGAACGCATTAGCCGAAATACACAAATCTGAGTCAACAGTCGAAGACATAACAAGGCTTACTTGTCCCCGTGTACCTTGAGTGCTTTCGTTTTGTCCGAGACCGATTACCGGAAACTTGGCATGTGATCGCTTTAAACCGAGACGTTGTACACAAGATTCCGAGATCAAGGTAGCTTGGGACCCAGAATCAAGGAGGGCTCTACACGATTGAGGCTCACCATTTACATCTTTAATCACAATTATTGCCGTTGGAAGCATAGTTAAACACTCATGACGCGATGGGGGTGCGCGAACCGACACAGCTGACACGATGTCATTCGAAGAACTTGGCTGATTTGCAGCAGGGACTGGTTGGACGAAAGGTGGGGCAATTCGGTCTACGTGAAGCAGAGTGTTGTGCTTCAAATTACACGTTTTGCAGTTTGAAAATTTACATTCCGCTAACGAATGCTTAACCCGTAGACAATTGCAGCAAATTCCGTTTGCTTTCACAAATTCACACCGAGCAGGCACCGTAAGTTCTCGAAACTTCACGCACTGATAAAGCATATGTTTTTGCTGGCACTTAGGACACGATGGAATTGTGATATTGAAAACACGTTCACCCGAATCTTTATTTTTAATCGGAGCTATTATATTCCGACCGGAACTGGGTTGCACTTTTGATAGGTTTAAACTTTCGAGTTCGTTTATTCGCTCTTTCAAAAAGTTTGAGAAATCCGCAAACGATTCAGATTTACCCTGCTTCGCGGCCCGAATCCATAACAATTTATTTTCCGAGTCTAATTTTCGCATCAAAATGTAAACGAGTAATGTGTCCCACGAATCGACTGGGAATTTCAAAGTACGCAGAGCATTCATGTTCTCAATGGTAGTACTGAATAATCGTTTTAATTCCAACAATGAGCCACTTTTAATCACCGGTTGATCGAATATATTGTCCAAATGAGCCACCATAATAAAATTTGGTTTTTCATAATGCTCATCCAACAATTTCCATGCAATAGAAAAATTTTCATTGCTGCGGGGGAGATGGCTTACGAGTGACAACGCGTCTCCTTTTAATCGCGATAGGAGATATTCCATTTTTTCGATACCGGTTACAGATTTTTTAGAAATCACTAACGCTGTAAATAAATCCCGAAAACGAATCCACTCATCGAATTTTCCCGAAAATTCGTTTAAAATCAGTTTTGGTAGGCCAGATGATTGCTCCGAATGAGTTATACTTATTGGCCTTCGCGAAGTTTCCGCTAAATTTTTAACAACGTCATTAAGCGCGGTTTGATTTTCTATTAGTGATTGAATAGCCGAACTGAATTTGGTTTCAGAATCATCGGAACGCTACGCCTTAGCAATTTCGCTCATGATATCCGATAATTTAGCATGGGTGGAGTAAAAACCCGATTCGAAATCTGAACGATATTGGGTCTCATCGGCTAGTAACTTAGCGTTTTCAATCGATTCTTCGATTTCTCTTTGCAAGCACTCGAATTCTTGCATATGTTGCTCTAGTTTTGTCTGTCGCAATTTACACTCCGATAAAGGGGCACCCGTTGTTTCAGCAAACGTAACGATCCGCGTTACTTGCCCTTTAATAATTGCCCGTTTTCTTTTGAGCAACTCCATAATGCTTGTTTTTTTTTTTTAAACACGAACGCGCCGAACTATAACAAAAAGCTTAAATTAAAAGCCAACCCGTATGCACACGACAACCCAAACAAACTGTGGTTATATAATCTTTTTTTTGATGGAGGCTCAAACAAAACCGAAACCCACAAAACGCAAGTAGCTGCTGCACACACAGAACACTAGAAGTTTCTATTTTCTGTTGTTTGCTTTTTTTTTTTTAAACACGAACGCGCCGAACTATAACAAAAAGCTTAAATTAAAGCCAACCCGTATGCACACGACAACCCAAACAAACTGTGGTTATATAATCTTTTTTTTTTTGTTGGAAGCTCAAACAAAACCGAAACCCACAAAACACAAGTAGCTGCTGCACACACAGAACACTAGAAACCGAGTTAGTTACTTGTGTATTTGAACTATTCCGTTTGACACAGAAAGAGAGCTTTTTTTTGCTCACCACCGACGTGAATGTGGATTGTATTGAGCGTGTATTCGTGTATGCGAAATTTCATGGAACAACGAATAACGGAGCACCTTATTGCTTCATGCACATTTTTGCCGATCAAATTAAATGAAATAAATGCGAGTTTTATTTTAAATTTTAAATATCCGACTCGAACGGACCAATTTTGTTCGCGTTAAGAATGGACTGTAATTTTTCGTTTGTATAATTAAGTATATAACAAAAATCTTAGCTGAAAGAGAAATTGATCGTACGATAAGAAAAAACCCGTGCTCTTTCCTTGAGAAAAGGATTACAAGTGAACTTTTTATTGAACGAAAAGACATAAAGTATATGATTAAGAAATATAGCATAGACATAGAGTGATAGTTTCGTTGAGCTTAAGGCTTTAAACACAAGTTGTAGCGCGAACAGAGCGTATTACTAGTTCCCTAGAAATACCAAATATGTTTCCTGTAGCTTCATCATTGCGATCTCAACGGAGAAAAATACTTTATACTGATGAATGTCCTGAAACTATATTAGACCCGAAACAAAGATTCAAAGTTGATTTTTTTTTAAATACTTGAAAGGTATTTGATACGTATAGTATCAATCTTTCATTTTTAAGTAACATAAGCGAATTTTAAAAAATAAAAATGTACGTGCTTCATGCCTTAATTTGCAGAATGTTTTTACATAAAGTAGTTTTAAAGATTTAGATGGAGAAGAATTGTTTCAAGAGTTAATCGTAATATCCCAGCATGTTACACCACAAAGCTCAAGTTTAGATGTGTTAAATTTTAGTTCTAGTTCAAACCTTGAAGATTTTGCTCCGAATTTAGTAATTGTTCTCCAAATCCTTAATACAATCCCGGTCACGGTAGCTTAAGGAGAACGTAGTTTTTCTAAACTTAAAATTATTAAAAATTATCTTCGGACAACCATGACTCAAGAGAGATTAGTAGGTTAATCTATAATGGCCATTAAAGAAATTATTAAATTCTTTAGACTTTGATGATCTCATTTCTGAATTTGCAAAATGTAAGGCCAGAAAAGTAAGTTTCCAAGGTTAAAAGGTTTCCCCTCTGCTCATTTCTTCGCGGCGTTTTAGTTTAATGGTATAGGCCTTCTGGGGATACATCAATAAACAAAACGCATTGAAAGTCTACCTCCTGGGTAATCTGGGAAAGGCTTATGCTTGTGTATCAGTTTCTGTGTAATAAAAAATTTAAAAAAGGGGCGCTTTCTACAAATCTTGCACAGGGCGCAAGTTTGGCTGGGGCCGGCCCTCAACGTTAGACGCAAACTGTGGCTCCCACCAAGTTCCACAAATAATAATTTTAAACCTAAACTTTGCTATGCTCAACCTTTCATCGCCAAACACGAGCCATGTAGGTACAACAAATAATTCACAGGGTCTGTCTTCTAGTTCTGATAATTCTGTTTCGGCTGAGGCGCGGGGCGAGTGCGCGGGCGGGGGTCGCACACGGGAGACGAGGCAGGTGGCGGCGTTGGTAGTGCGGCGCGGGGGGAGGACATCACTGAGTGGGTCTACCCGAACGGGCACACACGTGAGGGCACACGCCGTTGTCGGACGCATGCAAATTACAGAGAAATCCTGCGAATATTTTAGTATATATATATACAATCACACTTAGTATAGCCTCATCCCATCTCGGCACAATTTAAACATACGTACAAAAAAGTACAGCTCAGGTTTTTTCATACTACTATCCAAAAAAAACTATCTAATGCGGACGAAGTCTCGGGTAAAAGCTAGTAATGTATAAACAAGACTATGAGCAAAAAATGAACAAACTTCTTGAAGATAAGAACACATACAAAACAATAAGACTGGATCCAACAACAAAACTACAATCAACAAATAACACGCTTGTAAACGAACTCTTCAAAAATGAATACATCGACCGCTGGCTTAAAAACAAATTGCACTGCTCAGCTGCCTTAGCACCGAGATTATACGGACTTCCAAAGATTCACAAACCCGGTCTACCTTTACGTCCAATATCATCGTCTATGAATGTACCCTGTTATAGTCTGTTAAAACACATTGGGACAATTGTTAAAAACATCATTTCAGACAAATACAACATCAAAAATTCTTTCCAACTAAAAGAAAAACTAATGGATATAGTTTTAGACGATGATGACGTCATGGATTCTTTTGATGTAGTTTCACTATTCACTAATATACCAACATATTTAGCTATTAAAAACATCATGAAACAATGGGATGTAATAAAGAACCACACAAAAATACCAAAACCAAAGTTTCTCAAGCTTCTGGACTTTTGTCCAACAACTATTTTCAATTTGACGACAAATTCTATTTGCAAACATTCGGTATGCCTATGGGAAACCTCCTTTCCCCAACAGTTGCAGACGTTATTTTGGACAACCTACTTGACGACACCATAGAACAACTAAACAACATCGGAATACACATTAAATTTATAGCCAAATACGTAGATGATATCTTTACCATCATCAAAGTAAAAGAAAAAAACATAATCCTCAATAAACTTAATGAATATCACAACAAAATTCCAATTTACAACAGAAAACGAACACAACAATAGTCTACCATATCTTGACCTACTCCTACACAGAGAGAACAACAAAATTTCATATAATTGGTACTATAAACCAACTTCATCTGGGCGCATGATAAAACCGATAAAACAAAAAATTAACACAGCATTCAATTTCATAAATAAAGTTTTGGACCTCAGCGACGCTAAACATGAAACAGAAAATATAAGAAAAATAAAAACAATATTAAAAACCAATAACTATCCATTCTACATAATTAACAACCTTTTAAGAAAAAGAAAAAGATCAGAAGAATCAAACGAAAAAAACAATAAAAACAATAACAATCAAGTAAGAACCAAATAAATTAAATAAATTAGGTGGTGCAACAGTCCATGAAGAACCAGGGCCTAGTGACTTACAACTCTCAACCATCCCTGTGTGCGAGTAATGTTGTCAGAGATGGAAGGGACCTACAGTTTATATGCCGAATACGAACGGCTAATTTGAGAAAGCACTTTTCATGACAAGAATTACTCTTGGAGGATTTTTCAATTCCTCGCAAGAGGCAGTACCCGTGAAAAAAGTTAGATGGCACAGGCAGGGATGGAACCCAAGACCCCTTGCATGACAGTCCAACGCACTAACCATCACGCTACGGGTACTACAGTAAGAACCAAAACAGAGGCAAAAAAGTTCTTCTCAATACCATATGTTCCAAACTTAACTGACAATAGAAATTTACATAGAATAATAAATAAAGAGAACATATCATTCTCTCACAAATCAAATTTGACACTTAAGTCAATTTTCACAAACACCAAATCTAAAATACAAAAAGTACAACAACACAACGTAGTGTATGAAATTGAATGCAAAGGCAAAGAGAATGAGAAATGCGATCGGATTTACATAGGACAAACAAAGAGAAATTTAAAAATAAGACTAACTGAACACGAAGCAGACATAAAGAAAAACAAAGAGACAACTGGACTTGCACAGCATATAACACAAACGGGACACTCAGTGAATTTCGAGGGAGTAAAAATATTGGACAAAGAGAGAAAAGTAAACACAAGGCTAACTCTGGAAAGTTAACGAATCCATCAAAAAATAAAGAGAACCATGAACACGAAAGAAGACATTGACAACATCAAACAAAGCTATGCTGTAGCACTTTAACGTATCTGTTTTTCACAATATTTTTTATTTATTTTCAACTTATGTCAGTGCCGTCAGGTGTAGAAATAAAATGAACAGTATGATTTAATAAAAACGTAAGAAAATGTAAATTTAACAAAGTATTTTGTAACTGAAAATTGTATTTATATGTATTCATACACATTAAATAAAGAAAAATTATCCCCTGAAGAAGTAAGGAATTCTTACGAAACGTTGGGAGAAAGAATGGAATGGTTTTTTATTTGCATTCCCAAACCAAAAAAGACCAAAACAGCCTATTTTTTAACACAATCAATAAAACAAGTTCAAAGAATTGGTCAAACACAATCAACAATATAAAATCATCATCGGAAGGCCCGCCGAAAACATCAAAATCAACATCTTACAAACATCTTTATTCAATCACAAAATACACAATGAAGAACTTTTTTCAACACATTACATACAAATACGACAAGGAAACATGCATCACGCTTAAGTATTACAGCAAAGAACAGCAAAAGCTTGCGAAACAAATACAAAGACAAAGCTATTTAATAACATGCAGACAATACGGAATCATCCCTAAACATGTTACAAACACAACGTCTAATTTAAAACAACTATTCAACACAGAAATAATAAAAAATCAACTAGTTAAAATTGAACAAAAACTTCACACTAAAATTTTAAATTTAGAAATAACACAAACAAACATTAACATCAGAATAATAGAAAGAAATATATTCCATACAAACATCAAAATGAAAACCATGCTCAACGAAATAGAATACAACACTTTTGTCTCAAAACAAACACATTTATACAACCATATATCCACAGAAACAAAACAAAAACATTCTTCGAAAATGGAAAAACTGAAAGAAAGTAAAGCAAAGGATTTCGGAATCACTTTAAATGAAGAATGGTTCGTCAATAAAACCAACATAGAATTTCCCAATGAATCAAAATGGCTACTTTAATTGTGAGACAAATTTGCTTTACCCATCGATTCCTCCAATTTTTCACCAATACACATAATTGCAGACATAGAACAAACCATCCAAACAATAGAAGATGACACAGAAAAAGAAGTAACAAGATCCAAAATTGCTACCAAAATATCAGACCATAAAAGAAGACTTAAAAATACATCTAATGAAAAGTTTATTCTAAAAACATTCCAGACAACTAAAAAATTTATATCCACACAAAAGGACAACATTATAATAACTAAAGCAGACAAAGGTAACAAGCCAGTAATAATGTATATGAGCAAAAAATGAACAAACTTCTTGAAGATAAGAACACATACAAAACAATAAGACTGGATCCAACAACAAAACTACAATCAACAAATAACACGCTTGTAAACCAACTCTTCAAAAATGAATACATCGACCGCTGGCTTAAAAACAAATTGCACTGCTCAGCTGCCTTAGCACCGAGATTATACGGACTTCCAAAGATTCACAAACCCGGTCTAACTTTACGTCCAATATCATCGTCTATGAATGTACCCTGTTATAGTCTGTCAAAACACATTGGGACAATTGTTAAAAACATCATTTCAGACAAATACAACATCAAAAATTCTTTCCAACTAAAAGAAAAACTAATGGATATAGTTTTAGACGATGATGACGTCATGGATTCTTTTGATGTAGTTTCACTATTCACTAATATACCAACATATTTAGCTATTAAAAACATCATGAAACAATGGGATGTAATAAAGAACCACACAAAAATACCAAAACCAAAGTTTCTCAAGCTACTGGACTTTTGTCTACGGGACAACAACTATTTTCAATTTGACGACAAATTCTATTTGCAAACATTCGGTATGCCTATGGGAAACCTCCTTTCCCCAACAGTTGCAGACGTTATTTTGGACAACCTACTTGACGACACCATAGAACAACTAAACAACATCGGAATACACATTAAATTTATAGCCAAATACGTAGATGACATCTTTGCCATCATCAAAGTAAAAGAAAAAAACATAATCCTCAATAAACTTAATGAATATCACAACAAAATCCAATTTACAATAGAAAATGAACACAACAATAGTCTACCATATCTTGACCTACTCCTACACAGAGAGAACAACAAAATTTCATATAATTGGTACTCTAAACCAACTTCATCTGGGCGCATGATAAATTTTAATTCAACCCAACCGATAAAACAAAAAATTAACACAGCATTCAATTTCATAAATAAAGTTTTGGACCTCAGCGACGCTAAACATGAAACAGAAAATATAAGAAAAATAAAAACAATATTAAAAACCAATAACTATCCATTCTACATAATTAACAACCTTTTAAGAAAAAGATCAGAAGAATCAAACGAAAAAAACAATAACAATCAAGTAAGAACCAAAACAGAGGCAAAAAAGTTCTTCTCAATACCATATGTTCCAAACTTAACTGACAATAGAAATTTACATAGAATAATAAATAAAGACAACATATCATTCTCTCACAAATCAAATTTGACACTTAAGTCAATTTTTCACAAACACTAAATCTAAAATACAAAAAGTACAACAACACAACGTAGTGTATGAAATTGAACGCAAAGGCAAAGAGAATGAGAAATGCGATCGGGTTTACATTACATAGGACAAACAAAGAGAAATTTAAAAATAAGACTAACTGAACATGAAGCAGACATAAAGAAAAACAAAGAGACAACTGGACTTGCACAGCATATAACACAAACGGGACACTCAGTCAATTTCGAGGGAGTAAAAATATTGGACAAAGAGAGAAAAGTAAACACAAGGCTAACTCTGGAAAGTTTACGAATCCAACAAAAAATAAAGAGAACCATGAACACGAAAGAAGACATTGACAACATCAAACAAAGCTATGCTGTAGCACTTTAACGTATCTGTGATATAAGTGTTTTTCTTTGTTTTTTGTTTAATTAAGAGTTTTTTTTTGCTTGTTGTTTTCACAATATTTTTTATTTACTTTCAACTTATGCAGTGCCGTCAGGTGGGTGTAGAAATAAAATAAACAGTATGATTTAATAAAAACGTAAGAAAATGTAAATTTAACAAAGTATTTTGTAACTGAAAATTGTATTTATATGTATTCATACAGATTAAATAAAGAAAAATTATCCCCTGAAGAAGTAAGGAATTCTTACGAAACGTTGGGAGAAAGAATGGAATAGTTTTTTATTTGCATTCCCAAACCAAAAAAGACCAAAACAGCCTATTTTTTAACACAATCAATAAATATGTAGGTATTGTATTCTTATCCAATAATAGATAGCTAGCTTAATAAATTTAAAAAATTTGATCGCCTAAACCTTTCTTACAATTTGTTTTCAAATCGTTTAAATTTTCAAAGTCTTAGAAAGATGATTTTTTTTAAATAAATAAATTTGTTAATTGATACCTAATACAATTATTTAAAAGCTGGTTACAAAATTGTCGACAACTTAGGTATAATGAAAAGATGGATATTTAATTTTTGGACATTTTTTAATGGTAGTGAATTTTTTAAATGGGATGATGAACTTTTAATTTTTTTTGTTTTAAAAATTAACACATACCTACCTATCTTTCAGTTTATAAAGTAAAAAAAAGTGTTTCAAAGACAAATTTTGAAACATACTTTTGCCTGTAAGTTCTTATGATATGTAGGACTGTAGGTATTTATTAAAAGAAGGACCTTCCTATCAACAATTTTGAATGATTTATTTATTTATTCATCATCAATTAGAGATTATAATTACTCTTACAGACTATCGAAATACAAAATTTGTCTTAATATAAATTTTAGTTAATTAACCAGAAAGAATAGGTTGAGCATCTTTTTAAATGTATCCCTACTCAAATGAAAATTAAAATCAATAAAATCAGATATTTGGTTAATTTCTCTGACACAGCGAGATATTGGCTCGTTAACAGCATAATTTACTCTATGAAGTACCTCATGGAATAAATAACGATTTCTAAGCACTCGAGTTGGAGCATGCAAATTTATAAGAGACAATAAAAACGGACAGTCAATATGATAGGATAAAATATCTTTAATAAACATTATAGAATATATTTTGCGGCGGTTTTCTAAGGTCTGAATGCCAAGAAGTTGACATCGAGTATTATAAGGTGGCATTACATCAGCGTTCCATCTAAGTTTATAAATAACTATTCTTGTAAATTTTCTTTGAATTTTTTCAATTCTAACAGAATGAGTTTTGTAAAACGGATTCCATACCACACAGCAGTACTCCAGAACTGATCTAACATAAGCAATGTAAAGCGTTTTTAAGGTATAGGGATCAGTTAGATCTTTAGAGTTGCGGAAAACAAATCCAAGCATAGAGTTGGCCTTATTAACTATGAATTCTAAATGATTAGCGAAGTTGAACTTAGAGTCAAAAATGACTTCCAGATCTTTTTTGGTTGAGACTATCGAGAACTTTGTTCTCAATATGATAATCATATACAAAAGGAGACGAACGGCGGGAAATGAAAAACATTGACATTTAGAGATGTTGAGGTTTAATTTGTTGATTTTACACCAAGTTGATAAGCTTTGAAGATCTTCTTGAAGAAGCACACAGTCAACCGGATCCTTAATGCATCTCAGAAATTTGAGATCATCGGCAAACATCAAGGAAAAGGAATTTAAGAGAAAATCGGGTAGATCATTTATGAATATAAGAAACAAAAGTGGTCTAAGATGGCTACCTTGGGGAACACCCTAAGAAACATCTATTGGACTTGAAACGATCGAATCAATACGGACATATTGAATGCGTCCTGTAAGATATGAACGCAACCAATTTAACAAGTTAGAATGTATACCTAGTTTTTCCAGTTTATGAATTAAAATTTGATGGTGAACTCTATCAAATGCTTTGGCAAAATCCGTATATATGACATCGACTTGATATCCTTTTTTTAAATTATTTAAAGCCAAGTTGGAGAAAATTGTAAGTTGATCTCCCGGATACAAATCCGTGTTGAAATGGTGATATAGTCTCTTTTAATAAAAACGAAAGCTTATCGCAAACAATTTTTTCAAAAAGTTTTGGTATTACGGATAACAAGGGTATAAGCAAATAATTACTTTTAATAAGGTAAAAGACTATTTGGATCTTTATTTTTAGAGAAGTATTAGACTTTGTAATTGTACTTACATAAATTTGATGCCTTTGTCTCAGTCTTAAGATATCTAAATTCTAGCAAATCCAATTTTTGGGGAGAGTACGATAACTTAGGCGACAAAGTTTAATGACGGATTTGTATAAAACAGTTAAAAACAAGCATTTTTTACTATGGGAGGGGGGGGGGGGGCGGTCTATCTCCCCCCGTTTAGGCGGTAGGGGCAATTTAAAAAAATATGTACGTTAAATGGAAAAACAATAATTAAAAAATAACGGTAATACTCACAATTAAGTATTATACATTTTTTAAAGCCAACACTTTTCTCTATTAGCTTGTTTTTAAATCAAGTCAAAACTATGCATAGTTTTTGAAAAAAATAGTTTTAAACTCAAAATTTGGACACAAAAAAGTTAAAAATAAGGTTTAAAGTGTAATTTTTCAAAACCTTAAGATTATCTACTACTGTTTTTTTAAAAATTCATTGCTCTTATTTGTTTTTGATCAAAAACTGAAAACTAGATGATTTTATGTCTTCTAGTTCTTGAGAAAATTGAAAATTAGCAAAAAAAAAATCTTTTAATTAAATTATTTTTTCCTTGCTTGAGTATTTACGTAGTCTTATTTTGATAGTAATAATCGAATATGGATTAAGATATACCAAGGATAAATTAATTTTTCTTAAATACAGCTTATTTAAATGCAAAATAAACTTTGCATGCACCCCATCTTGCACCCACCGCACCTTTCACCCACCCCACCTTGCACCCACTCCACCTCGCACCCACCCCAAATCCTATAGTGTGCCCAAGCAGGGGGGTTGCATACACACCTCGGTGTGGCCTAAACCCAAACTCGCACACACCCCACTGTTGCATACACCCAAACTCACACCTACTATTATTACTATCAAAAAAAGACCACTCAAGCAAAAAAAAATAATTAAATTTAAATAGTAGTTGTGGTTATTTTCAATTTTCTCAAAAACTAATAGAGATAAAATCATCTAGTTTTCAGTTTTTGATCAAAAACAAATAAGAGCAATGAATTCTAAAATAAAAACAATAGTAAATAATCTTGAAGTATTGAAAAATTACACTTTAAACTTTTTTTTAACTTTTTTTTACTCAAAATTTGAGTTTAAAATTAAATTTTTCAAAAACTAAGCATAGTTTTGACTTTATTTAAAAACTGACTTATAGAACAGAATGTTGGCTTCAAAAAAATGTATAATACTTAATTGTAAGTATTACCGTTATTTTTTAAGAATTGTTTTCCATTTTAAATAATAATTTTTTAAATTGCTCCTCCTGCCTAAACGGGGGGAGATAGACCCCCCCTCCCATAGTAAAAAATGCTTGTTTTTAACTGTTCTTAAAAATTCCGTTATAATATCTTGTCGCCTAAGTTATCGTACTCTTGCCCAATTTTTGTATGCCAGATCAAAGTTTTTAACTTAGGCGTAATTTTTCTATTAATTTGAAATAACCATAACGTTTTACTACTGTTTTAAAATATACTACGTACGTGCACTTTTGACTACCGAAATGGGGGTCTATGTCTCTTCGTGTAGAAGGTAGAAGCAATTTTAGAACGAATCAGTTCAATTGACAAACCAAAACTCTTTAAAATATTTCCTGTGTTTTTAAATTTAAAAATGTACCTGTTAAAAAAGCTTGTTTACAAAATTTGATTTCTCAAAAAAACCTTAATGTTTCAAAATTCTTATTTGAAAATCTTTACAGCAGTTTACTTTTTAAATTAATTTTATACACATACAATTTTTCAATTTTAGTTAAAATATACATATATTTTTGGTATGCAGTTATTTTGTTCCGTAAAAAACTGATGACTCGTTTTGGATATATCGAATTTTGAAAAAAATGTACTATATTTAAAACAATCCAAAAATAAAGCCAATATAAGAGCTTGTACAGAAAAAAACAATTAAAATCAGTTGATTTGTTCTTGAGAAAACTTAAAAACAAAATAACGTGGGGTACCCTTCTGGAGCAATACAAAAATCTATCGGCTTAAGCAACACATATATACCTGCCTAAATATAAACCATATTTACATATATATTGTTTATGCCCTCTAAGGTCCAAGCTTTGTTGTCCTCATTAATTTGTTAAAAATGAAGCAAAAAGTAGAATTGTTGTAATATAAATAAAAGCCATACATTTCATATTAAAAAAGATCCTGGGGTGGACCCACAATGATAACTTCCCATCTCGTCTGTCGATTTTCTTGCTTAAAAATTTGTAGGTTTTTGTGTTTTGTTAAAAAAGTTATCAGTTGAACTATTCTTAAAAATTTTAAAATTACCAACAATATTTTGCATATGATGAAATAGTTTGATTTCAAAATCTATTTTGCCGAGATTTTTAGTCGAAAACCAATTTTTACCAATTTAAGTAGCATTTCTTAAAAGTTTTTATTTCTTATATAAACAAATACAAATTGGATGAATTAAATTAATTTGAAGTCAATATCTTTTATCGTTCACGAGATATCGAAAACCGACCATCATTTTTTACCAATGTTGCGTACTATTTTTTGTAGAGTTTTTTTATGAAAAAACGGACTATTTGATTCTTATAAAAAAATTATTGAATATCGAAAACAATATTTTCTGTGAGATAAAATTCGTCTGAAGCCAATATTTTTAATTTTTGTAAACATATTTGAGTCGAAAATAAATTTTTACTAACTTTTAGTAATGTTTTTATATTTTGTAAGAAAACTGTTAACTTGATTTTTCTCAAAATTTAACTGATGTTGAAAACAATATTTTTGTTCGTAAAATATTCGAGGTTACAAATATTTCTTTTTCAGTTTTTTTGATTTATAAAAAAACCGTTAATTTGATTTTTTTTTTTTTAAATATACTAGTTTGGTCTTACGTTACAATATATAATATAAAATTTAATTCAAGTCTCTAGCGTTATTGGTTCGTGAGATATTTAGGGTTAACCAAAATGTTCACCTTTTAAATTGCTTTGGTAAAAAAACCACCCACTCAATTTTTTTTAGAGTCCTTTCTGTATCTTTCTGCATTATTATCTGTATAACAACATACATACATATGTATGTATGTATATTTGAAGTCGACATCTCTACTGGTTCTTGAGCTATGGAAGACGTATGTACGTACAAACGCACGCGCAGACATCTCTCTAAAAATCTTTTATTTCGACTCTAGGGACCTTGAAACGTCGAGAAATGTCAACATTTTCAATTCGACAAATCGGACCGATTACAATAACTTCCTATGGAAAATTAAAAATACCTACTTCTACACTACATTTACGAAACTATACTTACTAATAGTTAATAAGTAAAAAAAAAAAACTTTCAATTGGATTTTTCTAAAAGTCACACATCTTAAAATAGACGAGCTGACAAAATTGTATTAAAGGTCCTACAACAGCAAACAACATATACATATACATACATAGGTACACCTACCTACCTAAATATAAACTACATTTGTATGTTCTGTAATGTGCCCGCTATTGTGTATTGTTAATACTTATTTATTAAAAATGATACAATAAAAGTAGGATTGGAACATAAATAAAAGACACAAATTTCAATTATCAAATTATTCAAATTATCTGGACCAACTTAAAGAATGCATTTTTGTTTTTATTTAAAACTACGTATTTATAAATACTGTACCTACCTAACCTACATACCTATCAACTAATCTCAAACAAAGTGCTAAGTGTACGGATATTATCACTGTCCGAATACTATCAGGAATTCCCTATGGAATTTCATGAAATACCTGCCTACCTACCTTTTATACCTATCTAAAATTTGAATTTAAAATCAAACCCACATAATTCTGAAAAAAAAATCACCTACCAATTGATATCTATCTACAAAAAAAAACTTTAAAGGTCAAACAAATCTAATCTTCAAATATTGCAGAAAAACTTAAAAATGCCAAATAAAAGCAAAATACCGACTCGACAAAATATACATAACTATAATCAAACGTATAACTATCCCAATACGTTTCTTCTTCACAAAAATCGCATCGTAGCTTCGTATACATAATACAAAGCGCTGCCACCCTAAAAATAATTTAGCGCAGTAAATATAAGAAAAAAGCGCAGTAGATTGCAATATACCGCAGTAGATTTTAGAGTGAGCAAAACAAAATTCAAATCATAATATATACATTTTATTTTTGAACAAAAACAACAGAACTTAAAAAATGAATTCAACAGTAAAAAAAAAAACGACAACTTTTTAAAACAAATAAACAAAAAATCACATTCCATTTTGAGAATTCTTATGTCTAGATACATACAATAAAAACAGATCACATTTTTTTCTAAATTTCATATATACCTGTACATAAGTAATTAATGACCTTATTTCATTATAAATTCACCATTTGTGAATTTAAATTTGCTATAAAATTCAATTATACCTGGTGAGTTTGAGGAAAACCGACAATCCTCTTTCGGATCTGTAAGCTCTTTAGCCAATATAATATTTTGAAGGGTATTAGTGTTGATGCTGTTTCTAGTATCAGTTTTAATTAAGTTGACTAGCGAAAATTTCCTTTCAGCAGCTGCGCTGCACGAACATATGAACATAATAAAAGCATAAATTCTGCTAGCTCTACCAATGCAAATTCACCTACCGAGTTTTTAAATGTTCTGGCTTTTGACCAAAACTTTGTTATATCTGAAGGGTCATGGTATTTCTTAACAAAATCATTATTGCCTAACAAGAACCTCCATTGCATATTGAGTACTTCCACATTTTCAGACGAATGTTGAAATTCTCCCAAAATTGGTAATATTGACATCAAACTATTATTTACTATCTGGCTTACATCTAAATACATAAACAGTTGTATTTTTTGTAATTGAAATCAAATCGTTTTTTAATTTTGTTGCATAGTTCCGTATAAAACGATGATAACTAATGATGATCGACTAATTTGTCTTCAACAAAATTTTTTGAATTATGATTAATATGCTGTTAAAACTGAATGCCAAAGTAAATATCGGAAAGGGGCATTTATAGGCCGGAATCTGCAAAATTAACATCTACTTATCATATCAAGTCTTATAAAATGTTTGAGGATTTCTGGGAACAGGCAAGTGAATGTATTCCAAAAACACTCCATTACCAAGACCGGAATCTCAGACTGACATTTCGGTTTGCCTACAAGCTAACTAAGCACTAAATGTGAGAAAGGGAGCGTGAAATGATGCAAAAAACCAAACACATTCTCACATTTAGTGTTTCGGCCCATCAAAATGCTTCATTATAGTAATCAGCCCCATCTAAATGCTTCATTTTGAATGTTTCATGGCCTCGTTCAAAAACTAAACAATCCTAACCAACAGAATCTGAAGTGCTGACATGGTCTTAAATTGGAAGATTTGTATAGCTTTTTAATTTCAATCCAAATAAATGTTGTTAATGTATATTAAATAAAATAAAATTGACCAAATACATATTTAATGATTTATTAGTGCTGTATTTTGTTTACTTAAATTATTTGCGAACGCTTTAGTGTAACTTAATACTTTACAAAAAAAGAGCATTTTTTTGGCGACGTTAGAAGTTCAGGTGGAAACAATAGGCGGGTGTCTCCGTATTTTTTTTGTACAGACAATGCTACGAGAAACATACTTGTGAAGTTCCATTGCCAACTTTAGCTAGTTCAGATTCCTCAATTAGATTAGTATTTTCATCATTTAAGCAGTTCGGTAGTTGCAAGACCAAATTTTAGTTTTGTTTGTTGCAGAAATATTCCTAAAAATTTCTTTTTAAGGGACTATGTTAGAGTTAGAATTTTGTTTGTAGTAAGATTTTGGAATAAAAATTTGAGGGAACCATATTTTAAAAATAAGTTGCTTTGTGTAAAGCATCTTTAAGGAATAGAAATAGGCAATATGTTTACACACAATACACTAAATGAGTGCAATAAATAGATTTAAGTAACTTTTTTTTATTCCAGTATGGGGAAACCGAACACCCAATAGAAAAAAAACGGTATACGCGCCAAAATCCATACTTCTTGACTAAATAATGTTATCTTCTATGTTTACGCATAAAATTACGAATTTTTTTAGCGTATGAAAATTTCTAGACATTTTACAATCTGAAAAATTAATTATGCTATGAAATAATTGGCTGCTATTAATGCTAATTTTTTTTTCTAAAAAGTTGATGAAGGTTAGCCGAAGCGGACATTTCTTTAATGAACATACCTAAAATATTATTGGCTTTCTCAAAAATATTTTTCTACACTAACCTCTGCTTTATACCTGAAAACTATTGTTTATGTATATTTTCTTCTATGTTCTGCATTTATAAAATGTAATCTATGGAAGTATTTACTATATTAAGAAAAACAAAAACATGTACGTAAAACTCATTAATTTGTTTCATTATTAGCAGCACTTTTACTAAACATACCCTTCAAACAATAATAAGTAAACTTGAACTTTCGTAACTAAACATTTTTAAGGAATGAATGAAAAATATATTTTGCGTTAAACTGTGGGAATTCACTAAAAAAAACTTCTGTACCTCAACAATAAACATTAATGTCGATTACTTGATCTATTAAATGAGTTGTGCATGAATTCAGAACGATTTTAAAACGTTTTCATTTGGTGATACATGTCAAAATTTTCATTTTATTTGCTCTGCATTTATTCAACAGGTTCGCTATAATTGTTCTAATTATTTTTTTTAAAACATTGGTGTTCCTTTGATGCATAGTTTTTTTTGATAGCAAATACATGTATGTTTCCATCAATCAAGAATGTTATGGATAAGGTATTTTTAGATTATAACTCTTTTTTTAAATTTAATATTTATTAATTTAAATGGAATTCAAAAATAGTTGCAAGCTTAAATCATTAAAAACAAACTATAAATATACTTGGATTGGTTAAATTTATACAGATTTTAATTACTTGCAAACAAAATATTTGGGCCGTTCATTAACGAAAATTTATTAGAATTCAATAAAAAAATTGCGCTCGCACCCTTAACTGGATGGTTCTTCGAACGCATCTTTGATACAAAAATCCGAGGTTTATTATGAAATTTAAAGAATTTCGTAGTGATTACTGTAAATAAGTGAATTAATTATAATAAACTGATGTTGAACATGCTTTTTTTTCAAGACAAAAAAGTACATTGGTTCACTATCCACAAAATGCCTGCAAAATTAAAGCTTAAAACTGACTTTTTCATCGAAAAAAAGTAAAAGGAAAAACCTGAAAAAAACTTATTAACCCCTCCATTTTGTTTTTGCTATGCAAAGTGCCGATAGCCCACGGCATCGTTTTTTTTTTGTTTGTGCTCACATCTATTCATGGACTAATTGTCAAAATTACAAATACAACAATGTAAACAAACTGGTTTTGGAGAGTGAAACGTACGAAAGATTCCGGTCTTGGTAATGGAGTGTTTTGAGTATTTAAAATTTTGAATGGATAAGCTTACAACTAACTTTGGTTAGGTACTATTAAAATTTAAAAAAGGAGTAGATTCGTTTTGCTGCGCTGTAGATTTTTATTTATGCCAAAACGCAGTAGATCTACTGCTAAAGGAGTAAAGTGGCAGCCCTGAATACAACCATTTTTCATATACAAAGATCGTACACAAGGAGAAGCAGAGTCATGAATGTAAATAAAAACAAAAATCGGTACAAGATCCTGAACAGCTGATGTAAGCATACAAAAATGTCATTCATCCCCTTATTAGACACAATATTGAGACATTGCCGTTTTCCATATAAAGAAAAAACAAAAACAAATTCATCGACCTTCATTTTTACCCTGGACCCATGTTCTGTAACTCTGACGATAACTTTTCGCATCGTTAAAAAATTAAACGATTCGTTCCCCACTTATCGCCACTGGAAAAAATTGTGTGTCTATAACTGAACGCGATAACTTTAGTTTTGGGATTTTTTTTACTGGAATTTCCATTGGAAGGCGATAATTCAATCTGTCATTTTTTGATTTTCAAAACAAAAATCTAAAATTGAAATCTTTTAAAGTGTCCGTTTCTGCTTTTTAAAAAATATTAATAATAATACTACAAAATGTTTAGTGCGCGAATCCACCTAGAGCATGCGAGAGAACGCCGAAATCAAATGCGGATACAAAGGAGAAATTTGCGCGATTCAACGAATCCCTTTGAAATGCCGGAAGAGCGCTTTCGTGAATTATTTAGATTCACGAGAGAAATTGCAATTATTCTTTTGGAGGAATTACGACCCCATATGACCCAGGGACAACGAATAACTTTCATTCCCATCCCGCTAAGAGTTTGCGCTGCTCTTCACTTTTTTGCGTCAGGGTCATACCAACGAGACATTGGCCACGATTTTTCTGCCGCCATGAGCAGATCTATGATATCGCGTTGCATCCGAGAGGTTTCATCGGTGCTTCAAAATAAATTAATGAAAAAATGGATAATGTTTCCAAGCATAGAGGAATACGCTCCCATTAAACAGAGGTAAATTATTGCTTAATAAATTAATAACTAAAAAAAATATTCTAATTTCTATATGTATTGACTTATTTCAGATTTTTTGAAAAAACAGGGTTTCCGGGGGTAATTGGTGCAATTGATTGCACTCACGTCCGAATCCAAAAACCAAAAAGGGAAATAGAAGCATGCTATTTGAATCGAAAAGGTTTTCATTCGAGAAATGTTCAATTGGTAAGAAGTTACGATTAAATAAAACAATTCCAACATTAGGTACATTACATTATTCGCATTTATGCACATGGTTAAATTTCAGATCTGCGATTTTGACCTTAAAATTCTTGCAGGGTTTGCAAGATTTGCAGGTGCAACACATGACGCTTACATTTGGGAAGCTTCACAAGTGAACAGTTTACTTGAAAGGCGCTATGAAGCATGTGAGCCGGGAGACCACAATTCTTGGCTTTTAGGTAAACACTCACTCATTTAAACTTTATTATTATTAAATAAGCTTTTTCTTTTCAATTAAGGTGATTCCGGGTACCCGCTGCGACCCTGGCTGATAACCCCTTACCGAGCTCCTGCAATCCACGAAAGTGAAAGGCGCTTCAACACCCTGCATTCAAAATCACGTAACTGTGTCGAAAGATTGAATGGTGTCTTGAAGTCTGTGTTTCGATGCCTTAAGCTAGGACTTTCGTCCAACACTTTCTGGCCAGATAATAAACGCATGTTGCGTACTCCACAACATACGATTGAATTATGGAATTGTAGAGGAATTTATATTTGAAGAAGATGCCGTATCAAATGAAGAAACAAGCCCCGATTCAACTTAGAACTTACGCGCTGCAACAGTTATTCGTGACCGGCTCAGATTATCTCTTTGTCCTTAATTTCTGTTTATATTGAGTCCATTTATAATACGAAAGAACCAATAAAATTTAAATTAATCAATTCTCTGTTTCTTGGAAAATTAATATGAAACGTATGCGACTTGCACAAGTAAAAATTCATCCTTAGGAAAAAAAATGCTGAAAATTTTTACAAATTGAAATCGGACATTGCATTAAGTTGGGGGGTCTGAATTCAAACTCGGGGACGTTTCGATCGTCCAAATCGGCCAACGCGTTCCCAATTTGTCGCTTGGTTAAACCAGCGATTTTACGAACTTCATGTGATATTCATATGAAATTCGTAAAATCGCTGGTTTAACCAAGCGACAAGTTGGGAACGCGTTGGCCGATTTGGACGATCGAAACGTCCCCGAGTTTGAATTCAGACCCCCCAACTGGTTCCAAGCTCCGATTATTATTAACTCAGAAGCGTTCGAATTATCCAAATCGAGCAAATACTTTTCGAGTGACATTGAAATTTCACTGAAATTCTTATAAGTGTTAGTTGGAAAACAATGTCACTCGAAAAGTACTTGCCCGATTTGGATAATTCAAACGCTTCTGAGTCACAAATTAAGTGTTATGCTGAATTTCAAAAACAATTTTTAATTTCAATAAATATTTAAAAAAAAATCATATGAAAATAGTTTCCTCATGCTCAAGGATTGTATACGAAATGACGAAACTATTCCTAGATGGAATTTTTTTGTAATTTCTGCTAGAATTGAAAATAGATTTAAATACCACGTAAGGGTTTTAAATTAAGACTCAGAAGCGTTTCAATCATCTAAAAGAAGTGGGTCATTTGCAAATGCCAGCTTGGTATATCCAACAACTTCAAGAATTTCATATGATTTTTTCATGAAATTCTTTAAGTTGTTGGATATACCAGGCTGGCATTTGCAATGATTTGCTTCTTTTTGTTGATTCCAACGGTTCCGAGTATTGATTTGAGTCTTCTGGGTGGTAATTAAAACAATTTTGAAAAAAAAACCAAAATTTTAAAAAAAATTCATATCCAGCTACTTTCAAGAATTTCATGAATAAATCATATGAAATTCTTGAAGTTGTTGTATATACCAAGCTGGCATTTTCAAAAGACTTTCTTCATTTGGATAATGGAAACCTTTCTGAGTTTCGTTTGAAGTCTTTAAAGTGTTTTTGGAAACCATTTTCAAATTGAACTAAGATCCCGAAAAATTGTCATACAAAACTAATTTCGGCGTTTGGTTGAAAAATTAAAAATGCTGAAATTAGTTTTAAAAGAATTTTTTTTAAATCTTTGTTCTAACTCATATGAATGTTTTATGAAAATGGTGAAACACCATTTAGTTGGAAAATTTTCGAAATTTTCCTTTTAATTTGAAAAACATTTTATTTTGTTTCTATTCGCCTGCTTGATGGTAAGTGATAAGTTCTGACATTTAAATCGATAAACTTATCGACTTTCAAAGATACAGAAACCCATTTTATCACATTTTCCAGTATTTCTGTTCCGTTTGTTTCAGTCGATAAAGTTATCGACTGTCAAAAGATACAGAAACCCGATGATGCGATAAATTGATTTTTGTACCGATTCTCACCGTTTCTCGAAGAATTTTATCGATGCGATAGTTACAGAACATGGGTCCTGGTTACAAGAGGAGATCGAGGAATCGAATCGAATTGAGATTTCGATCCAGGTATATGGTGGCACTGAATCGAGGAATCGAATTCAAATGGAATCGAAATGACATTTGGGTTTTATTTGTGTGACAATGCTCTCAACACAAAGACACGCGCCAAATTAAATTCAGCTTAGAACAAACAAGAGGGAAAAAACTTATCGCACACACACAAGCAAAACCTCACACCAATAACTAGATTCCCCGATTCAGGTTTACAAACAAATTTTCGATTCGATTCACCTCTTTCAGTGGGATTGGATCGAGTAATCCTATTTCGATCCGATTCAGGTATCTATACGGCGCTAAATCCTGATTCAATTCGGATTCAATTCTCCTTGTAAACGCGGTAATTAAGGAATCTTTGTATATGAAAACATATACAAGGATAGACTCAAATAGAATGAAGGAAATTGTGTCGACTTTTTGGCCGCAAAATTAATTGTCTCCCTTATTCTGCTGGCTGCTTATGGGAATGGAAATAATATTTTTCTCTCGCTCCTCCGAAATGTCTTCCTTTTCGATACTACCGCCAACGACGGCGTCCGGTCGCGTAAAAAATTTCTGCCCATGAGAGTACTATAGTTTTCATATACAAAGTCCCTAGTGATATAGCCAGTTACATTTCTACCCTAAAGATATTCAATCGTCGTACTTTCGCCTCCGGGAATTCTCATCCTAGAGCCCAAATTCAGCAAACATTCAATCCTAAGCCGAATATGGAATGTGGAATGCTTTACCGCATCTCTTCTTTCTGAAAAGCGTAAGAAATCTCCAAAAGATAGAATAACCATTGAGCTAAATCTTTAAAAAAAAAATCAACTTCTCATTACCTCCAAATCTACAAAAACATAGTTTACTGGTATACTTCTTCTGATACCTTTTCTCTTTTAGCACTTACATATTTGTATATGAAGTGGAATAGTACAATCATGAAGAGGAACGAACGCAGCGACGTCTGGCCTAACGTCAAGGAATTAGATCTGCAAAGTTTGTGCAGAATTTTATTTGGAAAAATTAAGAGACAATTTGAAAATACAAAACAGAGAAGAATGTAAACAAAAGTAGCTATGGTTGGAGGGGACAATAAAGAGACATTTTTTTGTTTATTTATTTATGTATAAAGCAATAATAAAGACAAATACCAATAAGCCAAATATCAATTCAAATTTAAATTTTGAACTGTTGCCGGTTAGCCGATTGCCAATGAATACAACAAAAATACGTTGAAATACCCATTTTCAAAACAAAAAGAAAATAGGTACAATGTTTTGTTTTTCTTAGGTATATATGCATCTGCATATGTATATTAGGTCAAATGAAAGTAGGAATTATTATTATTGAAATGAAAAGAATACGCTATCAATACAGGTATGTAAGTATATTTGAAAAGAAGACAAATAAAAGTCAATGGCGGATCCAGGGGGGTTGTTTAGGGGTGATGACACCCCCTGGAAGCTATTTTTTTCATTTTCTTCGAAATTCCCTTGAGCTCAAAACTTATAGTACCTATTGCCGTAATGGATTTCACACATCTTAAGTTAAGTTGCATAATTAAAGACTTTATCTAAAGATTTTTTAGTAATTTAACTATATTTATCAAAAAGCGATTTGAAGCAAATAAATATTGTAAGACATTCTTAAAGTGTTATTTCTTTCAAAATAGATTTCCTATTAAATACAAAATCTTTTAATATCTTAAAAATGAAAGAAATCTACTTTTTGAAGTGAATTTGCTTTGGAAGCTCTAGAACTAAGATTTAAACACGAATTTCAAGAATAAAAAGTCCCAAAAACATCAAAAGTGACACTCTCGTCAAACTAATGACAAATTGCATTGGCACTTGCACCTTCTTGAATTGCTGCTACATTATTAGAAGAAGGTCGGACCGCACACTCTGCATTAAAATTGCCATTGAATGTACATTTGATTGAAACTCCAACTTGCAATATTTCGAAAAATTCTGCTATGGCAAAAGTTATGCGATTAACGTCAATTATTTTATGCGATGAGTGCACAATGAATGCAATAGAAGCATTTAATCGAACAATGCAAGATTTACGCAGTAATCAACAGCTTTTTGGTGGTGCTCTAATATGGCTGTCAGGGGACTTTCGTCAAACATTGCCTGTCATTTCTCGATCAACTCCTGATGATGAAATAAACGCCTTTTTGAAGGCATCAGTTCTTTGGAGATATGTATACGAAAATTGAACCTGAACATTAATATGCGTATTCACTCACATAATGATGCAACTGCCCATGAGTTTTCAAAACAATTGTTAGAAATTCGTGATGGCAAAATACCAATCGACAGTACCAACGGATTGAATGTGTTTTTCCGAATATTCTTCAGAACTACAGAAATTATGATTGGTTGAGAAAACGCGCCATTTTAGTACCGAAGAACATTCATATCAATGCCACTAATTTTCAAATTCAAGCGAAACTGCCAGGGTCACGACATATAAATCAATTGACAGTGTTACGAATCAAGATGAGGTAATGAATTATCCAATTGAATTTTTAAATTCATTGGAACCGGCTGGTATACCACCGCATTGCTTGAATCTGAAAATTGGTTCTTTGATTATATTATTGCGAAATATTAATCCACCAAAACTTTGTAATGGCACCAGATAGGCAGTGAAAAAGTTATTGTCAAATTTGATTGAAGCTACAATCTTAACTGGTAAATCAAAAGGAGAAGTGTGTTTGATACCGCGTATCCCTATGATTCCAACTGATATACCATTTGAATTCAAAAGATTACAATATCCATGACCAACTTTATGTTGCCTGTTCCAGAGTCGGTACCCCCAACTGTTTTAGACAAACCCATATTTAACCCATATTTTTTAGTTTTTACTCTTTGCTGAGAAATATAATATAAACAATATATCATTTGGGTCATTTGGACTTTTAAATAGCTAGCAATTTAAAAATTATTTATCAAATTATTTATCTTACACAAAATATTGTTATGAATATTTTGTAAAAGGTTTAAGAAAGACAAATCGACAGACGGGATTCAAAGTTATCAGTTTGGGTCGCATTATTATTCTTATTATTATTTTTGTTAAAATTATTAACTTCCAATAATAAGTTATTTTTATCGGTCCAGAATGTCTTTAATGCAAATAAGAATAACGTTTTCGGGCAAGACTACGATAACTTAGGCGACAAGATATTATAACGGAATTTTTTAGAACAGTTAAAAATAAGCATTTTTTACTATGGGAGGGGGGTCTATCTCCCCCCGTTTAGGCAGGAGGGGCAATTTAAAAAATAACGGTGATACTTACAATTAAGTTGTATACATTTTTTTAAAGCCAACATTCTGTTCTATTAGCCAGTTTTTAAATCAACTCAAAACTATGCGTAGTTTTTGAAAAATTTAATTTTAAACTCAAAATTTGAGTAAAAAAAGGTTTAAAGTGTAACTTTTTCAATACTGGCTTCAAACTAATTGTTTCTTACATTAGTTAAAGTTTAAAAAAAGATCTAATTGACACCTTTTTTCAACAAAACAAAAATTAACTAATGATTGGTAAGTTTTTTTTTTTTCTTCGAATATTTCGAGGACAGTTGAAACTATTGTCTTCAAATTTAATTTATTTAATTAATTAATTTTTAGAAAAACTCGACCTACAGTTTTTCTATATACCTATGTACCTATAATATACTTTATAACTATGCTTACAACAGAATACCAAATACGAATAACCTATGATAAAAATGAAGCTATACCTATACCTACATGTGCATAGGTACAAATTTGTAAACACTATCTAATTAGTGTTTTCAAATTTGTACCTTAATATCCAACAACTTACGAGTAACAAAAATTGTACCTACCTCCCTACATACATATCTGACTCAAAATTGAATTTCCCTACCTACCGTATTATTTCTTTCCAAAAAATGCAAAAAAAAACCTACAAAAATCTGTTGCCAATTTTTAAATATGCACATCCACACAACTATGTACAATATTCAAAATATGACAACAGTGTATTCATTGTGAAAAGAAATTTGAATTATTTTAGATTTTATAAATTTGAAAATTTGAAATCAAATGCAACAAAAACAAAACCTACATAGTTCAATACATAGGAATATCTCCATGACAACACACAAAAAAAACATAAGCAACTGTATTATTTTGTTGCCTCACTTACTCTCTTCATTTCTAACAAGAGAGAAAATAATAAAACCCTCTTTTCCTCAACTCTTTTTTCTTTTAATTTCTAAAATCTGCACAACAAATTTTCAGTACTCCTAGCGCCGCCAGTCGGACGTCAATGAACTAAAAATTCGTGTTCCATAAGAGTACTATAGATTATATATACAAAGCTTACATGACGTTCTTTAACCGTGATAAAACTAGCAGTTTTATGCAGTTGTAATCAAATTATATTTTTATTTCGAAATCACTCTTTCACCTCAGTTTATTAAGATTGGACAAAAATATATATCTGGCTTTTCAAGTTAAATTTGCGATTTTACAAATCGAATTTCTTCAATTTTCAGATCAAATATACTTGCAGTTTCGCATTTTTTCTGGTGAATTCGGTTTGAAATATAGGTTGTGGATTAAAGTCACAACCAATGTCCACCCACACCTCCTTTACTTGTATTTTGCATTCGGTGCGATTATTTAAAAAAAAAATACTTTATTTCTTTTATATAGATGTTGATCTCTTTGTTCGAACGCTGTATGAAAAGACGAGGCGTTAAAGAATCCGATCCATATGACTGGGAGAAAACTGATGTAGTTATTGGTAGTGGTGGTGCAGCATCTGCTTCTCAGGTCAATAATGTCCTGGTACAGACCAAAAATGAATACGTGCATGGAAATGTTACACAAATGACTGTTGCTGCTTCAAATGCTAGTGGAACTGAATATGTAAATTTTAAATTCATTAATTTTTAAATTCTTAAATAAAATCCTTCTTTAATTGCAGATAAGAAGAAGAAATGAGGTTGACACTGTGCATTTAGCATCGACTGAACCTGCCAATCATCTTAAAGATAAGGTAATTATAAAAATGTAAACAAGTACACACATAAACCATGTTATTTTAAATTTCTTCAAATTAAGCTTTTATTTTCCGGCATTGAAAATATTTAGCCATGAAGATATTTGAATATGTTGTTCATCAACCTTCTGTTTCTTTCTGTCTTGCACTCTCTTATGTTCGACTGTCCTTTAACTTTTATTTCATTCAGGTTGATAAAAATTGTAATGCAACAACATCGCCACATAATGAAATTATTCAAAATGCTGGTGGCGTTAACCAGAATAACAGTTGTCAGCAACAAAGCACCCAACCACAAGAACAACAACATCTGCAGCAGCATCACCACCAACAACAACATCAATTAAATTCGAAAGCAATGCCGAATGTTGTTGGTGGTGTTACTGCAGCAGTCGTTGCAACAGCAATTATTTCCAATGATCCGATGGTTCAGCATATATCTGCTGCAGCAAATGCGGTTATTTCAAAATCAAGTAATCAAGTAACATCGGTTTTACCAAATGTTCCTTTAAATCCAGCCTTGCTACATCAAAAACAACATCAACAACAACATAATAATTCGGCTTCCCTTCCTCCAATGGTACGTACTATAACCTAATGCAGTTATTTAGCGGATTTTTTATTTTCTTTTCGTTACAGTCCCATCAAGGTGTTCCAATCGATGCCTTAATTGATTCGGGTGCTAGTAAATCTACAAAACTCCAAGGTTTAATTTCTATGGTTGGCATGCCATCTGCAGATCTTCAGCACAATTTTGCACCAACAACACCTGGAATAGGTGGTGGTGGTGTTTCCCTAACAGGTGATATTGCACCGAAGAAAACATATTCTGCAACTACAATGACTGATGGAGGAGGTGTTGTTGTAACAACAAATCCAAATGGAATAAGTAGCCCCGCCAAAGCACGACGATCTACATCACAGATCGATCAAACTGAAACTCATGCAAATGATAATGTGAGTGCAGCAGTTGGTCATAAATCTCAAGATAAATCTACCTATGGAAGATTGCGGGTCCTCACAGCCCCACCAAGTTGTGTACATGAATTAATAGCTTCAGAGACTGGATCGCCACGAGAAAACGAAGTATTTGCTTTCTCTTTCGATGTTAATAAAAGTTCTGATTATGTGCGAAGCAATCGAAATTATCAAAGTGCTGCTGAATCGGCTGTCAGTGGTCGTGCTGCGGGTTGTGGATCAAGTGGTGGTGGTGTTGTAAGTACTGGTGGTGGTGTAAGTGCTGGTGGAGGTTCGGCAAATGCCAGCAGTGCTGGCGGCTGTGTTTCAGGTCGTCGGTCTAATCTAAGACCATCTCCTGGTACTGGAACCGGTTCAACTCAAAGACTTAGTGGTGGTACTACTCGGGATCACTCAGTGACACAATTTGCACTGATAGATGATGAAAATGTATCGGCTCTACAACAAATGACTAAAGGTGGTGGTGCTTTGACTCTAGCTTCTCAGTGGAAAAGTC
Source organism: Eupeodes latifasciatus (assembly GCA_920104205.1). Classification (NCBI taxonomy): domain Eukaryota; kingdom Metazoa; phylum Arthropoda; class Insecta; order Diptera; family Syrphidae; genus Eupeodes; species Eupeodes latifasciatus. The sequence goes on along the minus strand of OV049927.1, from coordinate 42,560,087 downwards.
AATTTGATGATTCGGAAGAAACTACTGATAATGAGTGGAAACAAGAGCCACAGGTATGCCATAATTTTTTGTATTTATTTAATAAAAAAAACCTACATTATTGTAAAAGGAGTGAATATTTTTGATTTTGATCCTACACCAATTTTGCACTAAATAATAATTCTGTTCGTCTTTTTCTTAAAATCTATCCTCATGATCAAAAACACTAATGAAGATACATATAAATCCTTCGTACGTATCACCCTTCAAAACCCATTTGTTTACATTGTTGTATTTGTAATGTGGTAGAATTCAACGAGTAAAATTGACGTGTTTTCACGCATACATAGACACATTTACTGAGTTTTTAGGGGAAATTTCATAAATTAGAGGAGAAATTACACGCACACTAAGAAATACTTTATGAGGCCAGTTTCCGGTTTAGCTTGTAGGCAAACCAATATGGCTACCGAGGATTTATATCTTTACTAGAGTGTTTTTGCTCATGATGATGTTCCCGCTTTTGTTTGTCTTCCTTTTGTTTTGTTTTGTTTTTGCTTTTTTTTTTGTTTTTATTTTTGTATGTTTTTTCTTACAGAGCCCTGATCATCGAGGTAAAAGTCATTTAGTCTCACAATCACAACCAAACTTAGTCAGTAAACAACCGACCTCGCGAAAACGTGATGCTAAACGGAAAAAGTATGTTTCAAATTTTAATAATTTCTCTTTACATAATTTGTTTAAATATTTTTTCAAAATTTCTGATAAATATTTTTTGTTTTTGAACTTAAACTCAGTTAAGACGAAAATGGTACTTTGTTTTTATTATTTAAAAAAAAAATTCTTGATTTGTGAATTATCTAGAATGTGTAAATAAAACATGACTAACCTCATGAAAAATTCTTTTCTGTCATAGGTGCAATCTTAATATAGCTGGTATTGAAAACTATACTAATTTGCAAGAATCACTACCTCATTGTTGGTCAGAGCCAGCGTTGGGTAATATATTGCGCAGGGAACTTGAGCCGCCTGTCATACAACAGGCTGCATTCGATTATACAGTAAGGAACACTATTATTTTTTTTCTTTTATTTATTTTAATTTAATAAAAACATCTTATTTTAATTTAAAATTAAAAAAAAAACACTACCGAGCGAAATAGTCAAATGGTTGAAATGAGATGTGAATGAGTTTCGCTAGATGTATAGATACATATTAAGAGCAAAGAGTAAATTCAAATTTCTTTGGGTCTTATTATACTAAATCTATTTTAACAACAAAGAGGTTCACTTTTCGTTATTCAAGTAAACGATCAAATACCAAAGCAACGTTTATTTGTTCAGCATCAAAACGTTTGTTTGGAATTCCATCCAATAAGGTATGGAATTTGTGAAGTTTGATATCAACTGAATCTAGAAACAGGCATATTAATTTTCATTTAGAAATTTCCTGTTTTGATTCAAGTGAAATAATTGTTATAAATATTTATTTACATTTCAAATATTGCAGTCTTAATGTTCACATGTAAACGAGAAAAATATATGACTTCTTTGTAAATTTAAAATAAAAATACACCAAATTTTTCTTCTCGTTCTTTCTGAATACAAACTCTTAGTGTTGAAGAAGGGAAAATTGATTTATTTAATGTTTCGTACCAATACCCTGGTTACAAAAGGAGATCGAGGAATTGAATCGAATCGAATTGAGATTTCGATCCAGGTATATGGTGGCACTGAATCGAGGAATCGAATTCAAATGGAATCGAAAAGACATTTGGGTTTTATTTGTGTGCGTACTGCTTCGTGAATAGCCGCGTTTTATTATCACCGTGATCTGATCCGGATCAGATCAAGATAATAGCCGCGTTTTATTATCACCATGATCTGATCCGGATCTTGGATTTACATGCATTACAACAACAACACAAGATCCAGCTTTGTGTTTGGATCTCAATTTGAGATCCAAAATTTAATTCCTTTTTTCACAACAAGGAGCGCTTTATCATTGTAATTTCACATGTAAATGTTGGTATCATTGCAAACAAATTAAATAAAACCTGTATTGCCATATAAACATTTCCATTTGACTGAAATAAAATATTTTTCAAATAGAAAGCGAGAAGCTTTATATTTATTTATTTGGTATATAATCCATGAAATAATTAGATATTTTAACAAAATTAGATATTAATTGGTGAAATTAAAATAATTAAGTCCAAAAAAAATGTATATTTGACATAATTTATGGGTATTATTTTCCCAAAAAAAAAGGAACAAAAAAAATCATTGAGCAAAATGTTCTTTGGGCAACCCTGCTTTAAATGTCAAAAAATATAAATAAAATCGTGAAAGCTGCAGCACAAATGGGAGAAAAGATGTTCAAATAAATTGTTAGTAATCTCTAAATTAAATTATTTAAGTGTCACATTTATTAAAAGGTCAAAAAGAATCTGTACTACATGTGAGACCAAAGCGTTACTGGATGCTTTGAGTTTGAGAGTGCAATGGTGATTTGCAGAAACATTTTCAAAAGCTGTGGAGCTTCCATTTTTAATATGTGTTTGTTTTTGTTTTGCTTCGTAATGTCACTTTTGAAAGAACGAATTTGACACTGCTACCAAACTTTAAGTAACAAAAAATATGATGATCCAATGCTGTTTTATTATCATGATCTGATCCGGATCAGATCATGGTGATAATAAAACACGGCTAATAAAACAGCATTGGATCATCATATTTTTTGTTATTTTAAGTTTGGTAGCAGTGTCAAATTCGTTCTTTCAAAAGTGACATTACGAAGCAAAAAAAAAAAAACAAACACATACCAAAAATGGAAGCTCCACAACTTTTGAAAATGTTTCTGCAAATCACCATTGCACTCTCAAACTCAAAGCATCCAGGAACGCTTTGGTCTCACATGTAGTCCAGATTCTTTTTGACCTTTTAATAAATGTGACACTTAAATAATTTAATTTAGAGATTACTTACAATTTATTTGAACATCTTTTCTCCCATTTGTGCTGCAGCTTTTTTTGATTTTATTTATATTTTTTGACATTTAAAGCAGGGTTGCCCAAAGAACATTTTGCTCAATGATTTTTTTTTTGTTCCTTTTTTTGGGGGAAAATAATACCCATAAATTATGTCAAATATACATTTTTTTGGACTTAATTATTTTAATTTCACCAATTAATATCTAGTTTTGTTAAAATATCTAATTATTTTATGGATTATACACCAAATAAATAAATATAAAGCTTCTCGCTTTCTATTTAAAAAATATTTTATTTCAGTCAAATGGAAATGTTAACATGGCAATACAGGTTTTATTTAATTTGTTTGCAATGATACCAACATTTACATGTGAAATAACAATGATATAGCGCTCCTTGTTGTGAAAAAAAGAATTGAATTTTGGATCTCAAATTGAGATCCAAACACAAAGCAGGATCTTGTGTTGTTGTTGTAATGCATGTAAATTCAAGATCCGGATCAGATCATGGTGATAATAAAACGCGGCTAATAACTTTCAAATAAATTTCACATTTTATAACCATGCTCTCAACACAAAGACGCGCGCCAAATTAAATTCAGCTTAGAACAAACAAGAGGAAAAAAACATCGCACGCACACAAGCAAAACCTCACACACCAATAACTCGATTCCCCGATTCAGGTTTACAAACAAATTTTCGATTCGATTCACCTCTTTCAGTGGGATTGGATCGAGTAATCCTATTTCGATCCGATCCAGGCCTATACGGCGCTAAATCCTGATTCAATGCGGATTCAATTCTCCTTGTAAACGCGGTACATGTTGAAGTACCTTAATCGACTTTTGTTCTAACTATTAAAACGATCAAATTAATTTCACAAGTACAGTTTACCAATCTTTTTGATTGGATTAGGACACACAAATGTTTTCAGTTTCCTTTTTTTATTTGTTTAAAAAAATATAAACTTAATCCCATAATTTCACTAGAAATAGGTTATTGTTTAAAACTCTTAATTTTTTGCTTCAAATTTACGATTAAGTAATTTTAATAACAAACATTTAAAATGCGCCATTTCAATGAATTTAATTCTCGCAGAAATATATATATACATATGTATATATAATTTAGAGCCCATCAAAGTTGCTTATTATATAAACGTCAAAACTTAGACTAAATCGTTGCGTCCTAAAAAGGTACGACACTATCGAGCTGATAAACCCAACTGTCATGCCCTGCGAAACGCACTTGGACTACACTTTTAAACTTAGTATACATATACATAGTTAAATTATTAAGCAGTAAATGTATTTTTTTTTTTTTTCAAATATTAAAAAAACAAACAACAACAAAATCTTTTATTTTGTTTTATATTTTTTAAAGTTACACTTCGAAAATGTTTCCAAACCTTAGCCTTGTTTCACCATTTTGTATATACATATATATGATTTCATTTGATCCTAGTGTTTTGTGTACCTTTATAAATGATGTTCATTAAATGTAAAAAATACATGCAAATGCCATAAATTTGTTTTTTCCAAATGCAAAATAATCTTTTGCTTACTTTTTTGTATGCTTTGTGTTTATTTTATGAAGTTTTTTTTAATTTACTATACATTACAAAAATAATTTTCAATTGCATTTTCTAATTTTTCAAGATCTATCGCATGGATATCACTCGTAATGTGTGCGTTCGTGAAATTTGTTCAGATATTACAAATGCAACAGCTGCTTCAGCAGCAACAACTACAGGTACGCTTCTGAATTAAACAATAAATGATTGCAGTAATTAACAAATATCCATTCAGCCAATAGAAACAACAATAATGGTAATGTGGGACATATATTAACATCAAAACATCGTAATAGCCTACCAAATGTTGCATTTCTGGATTTTCAAGAACTTCAAATTGATGGCACATTGAATCTCCCAGTTAAGGGCAACGATCACGTTGCAGGAGCTGTGGATGGAGCCGTAGCAGGTTCGGCAACAGTTTTAAGTGGTGATAGTCTAAAACTGTTATCGTCAGCTAATGTATTTCAATCGAATTGTGAGCTCAAATTTATTCCATGGAAAGTTGAGACAACCACAACACAAACTACAACATCCACGCCCAATAATCATCAACATCAACAACCTCGGCCTTTACCTGCTCCTTTTCTGTCGTATTCTTCTGAGCAACAGCGACAGCAGGATCAATGTGCGGCCACCACTACATCTATATCAACTGTTGGTAATATTTGTGGCGAAGAAACTGCTAACGATGACGGTTGTGCTGTAAGTGGTCGCTTAGAAATCCGAGTGATTCCACAAGGTAACTTTATTATAAGCCTTTTTTGTACCATCTACCTTACTTCTGCTATTTTGTACTTTTTATCAAACAGAGAGTCCAAATCCTGATGAATCTGTGTATTATGATGCATTAGCAGCAACAACAACTGGTTCCACAGTAAATAATCCAATATTTCACCAACAGCATCCAACATCCACTGCAAATTTTAATAAAACACCACAAGCACAACAACAAACAAACAAAAGTAATAATAGTCACCGATCAATACTAGTAGCAAATAGTAGCAAAAATGTAACTTCTTCGAGCTTAGCTCATGTGATAGCCGGTAGCAGTTATAGTGATTCGGCAGCACCAGCAGTTGCAGATGCTCCTAAATTTAAAAAATACAAAATTATACGAGCACCTAGTTTTAGTGATATAAATGATACAGCCACAGAAATTACCGTTGATGATGGAGCACATGATGGAGGTGGAACTGCAGCCTTAGCTGATGATCTCATAAAAAGCGCAATACAATTAAAAGGACGAAAATCAAGATTATCATCCTCGTTAGTTATTGACGATTCAACACAAATAACTGCTGCAAATTCAGTACACACAACAACTACAACAATCACTGAAACAACAACATCAACAGGTACAATAGGTGATTCCTCAGCATCACCCGCACCAGTACCTGCAAATGGTTGCTTTGCACTTGGTGCTAGTAAAATTCCAATTTTAAATCCCAATTTACGCCTATCTAAGTGTGCTTCATGGGCTGGCTGTGATGCCACCGCTGCGGCCAATTTATTTGCCAATCAAAACGCTGTTGTTGGTCAAAGCGGTGACAATAACAGTGATCTTGTTAGTGGGAGTGGTGAGGGTAATAATATAAGTGGTGGTGGCGTTAGTGGTTTTCTTATTGGCTGTAAAAATCCTGATTTTGCGGATATAACTCCAGGTTGGTGAGCTTAAAATGATAAATGAATCAAAACTATCACATACGACAAAATGTGTAAATTCTGTTACGATTTCCAATTTATAACTTTTTTTTTTGTTAAATTTGTTATATAATTTTCCATTTTTGTTTCATTGTTCTTAAAAGAACTCATATTTTCATTACATATACGATTTTGTGTTTACAAGCGGAGTGTCTACTTTGGGTGCCGTTTGTAAGAAAGAAAAGTTAACATAAAGCAAAGCATGAATTCAACTTCTTACACAAGATAAAGTAAAAACAGAACACTGAAATGACATTCTTTTTATTTTTATTCGTTTTGAAGAATTTAGTGCTGTTGATATTTCAAAGAGAAAAAAACTATTAAACGAAAACAAACAGGAATGCATGATTCCGCCCAAAAAGCAGTACCTCTGGCATGACTGTCTTACGCACTAACCATTACGCCACGGGTACTACTTTTACCTTAAATCTACCAAAATTATCATAATACAAGCATTTATAACTACGTATCATACAGTTAAAAAATCTACTACTTTTACCTTTAATCTACCAAAATTATCATAATACAAGCATTTATAACTACTTATCAAACAGTTAAGAAATCAAACCGAATCAAAAATTGAAATGTATACAAGCATTGCATATTTTAAAAAGAATTGCATTTGGCTTTCGTGGTAGAAAGTTTCTACAAAACTTTATTTTCTACTTGTACTATAGCACGTTAGTGCAAACCATTAGTGCAATTTTTTTCTTTTTTATTTTGTACTATTTTAATTATAAAGAATGAGTATTTCAAGACGTATTTCGTTTTTGATAAAATACCTTTGAATGTTAATATTCGTTTGATATCCCTATGTTTATGTTATTATTAAACCGTTATTGTGCACACTTCAAACTAAACACATACAATAGCTCTTCAAACATTAGTTTAGTTTTAATTCCTTTTGTTTTGCTTCACCTTATGATTACGTAAAATTCACGAAATGTTTAAATTTACCTATGTGCGCTTTTTTTTGTGACTATTTTTTGCGACTATTATTTTTGTTGATCGGTACGGTACCATATTTGTACGGTGAAAACTGCAAAAAAAGGATTCCCTGAAAATCTGAACCCTTTATATAATGCTTAGTACTTGCTCACTGCACTTTGAGTTCTCCCATACAAAATACAAAATATACGTGAATTTAAACTTTTTTAAAATGTTTGTACTGTACCGAGACATTTTAACGTAGCATTTCCTTGAGAGACGGGTTTATCTCAGAACTGAACGCTCTACAAATGTCTTCATTGCGATTTATCCTTAACTCTGACCATGGGGTAGTCCGTTCTTTTCCATACATTTCTCATTTTCTGTCCTTAGCTCGAAAATGGAAAGACCTACAGAAAAAAGAGATAATGACAGATAAATGAGATATTTATTTAAAACCCGGTTTAATGGCCCCTACTACCCATTAGTGAGACCTTAGGATAAACCAAAATAAGCATTTTTATAGAACGTCCAATTTTGAAAAAAAAAACGTGATAAAAATGTAAGTGCATTTCATATAGAAAAATTAAAATTCCGTGGGCGAGTACTAAATAAAGTCTCAAACTTTCAAGAAATTATTTTTTTGAAATTTCCAAACAAATTTTCACCATGGGACCGGCAAAAACAAATAGTCGCCAAAAAAAACACCCTAATGTACCTCTGCAATTGTTTTGCTGTGGATAAGCAAAATATTATTTTTTGTTAAATTGATGAGCCTGACAAGGCTTTAAGTTTGATCTTAAAAAAAATATTAAGAAACAAAAAAAAACATTTGGAATCTATTTTTACTTACAATCTTGCTATTGAAACTGCTGGAATATCAGGACCACGAAGACGTCGTCAAGTGGAAAAATATATCACAGATCCATCCCAATCAAATTTAAGATTTGCCCTTCCTAGATCTCGAAATGCTTGCAGGTAAATAAAAAAACAAACAATGATAATTAAAAACTCACACTTTAAACTCAAATACAAAATTAATAAAAGGACTCAAAGTATTCCCACACATCTCTTGGGGCAATTTGATGATCATTCATCTGATAATAGCGATGAGAAGTCATGCAATCAGCATCAGCAGCGAAGTTCACAACATGCAACCGTCAGCACATTAGTCGTCGAACAACAACAGCGTCACAATAACAAGTCTGATCATTTGACTGAGTCATCGAATAGTAAAATTTGTCCTTCACCGGCGACTCACATATTAGTAAGTCGTAATGGCAGTAGTAGTGAAATTGATGCAACAACAGTAACCGGAGTACACCATCTTCATCATTCATTCGTTGGAACTAATAGTAAATTTGAAAACAATCAAGATTTAGATGTTTATAGTACGTTAGCAAGAGATCAAAGCCTTAGTGCTGTCGAGGCCATTAGGAATGATATTACACCGCCCCCAGGTGCACCGAAACTTGAAAATAGTGCACGTTTAAGACGTTATCGACACAATTTAGAATAAAAATTAACTATGATACATAAAGATCTATAAGGGAAAATGCAAAATTTGTACTGGTAAGTTGTAGAAAAAAAAAAGACAAAAGCAAAAGGGAAAGCTCAATTTGGTCCGTTTGCTAAAACGAAATTATTCATATAGAGAAACTTTAGAAAGACTTTTTTATTTTGACCTTCTGCCTTTTATTGAACAATTGCAAAGCCAGTTAAAGACAAGTTCTCATCGTGTGAGTAACGTCTTAACAATTAACAAAAAAAAACCTTGATATTTATGATTGTATAAGCGAACGGGCGGTCGCGAAGGAACCTACTTTTATGTCTTATTTTTTAAAATTTATTAACTATTAACTTGTGAGAGTCCGTGTACCCTTTTTCCCAAAAGAAAGCGCCCCTCAAATTTTTTTTATGAACATAGTTTAAATATAATTGATAGAAACCCCATAAATATAAATTTCCCTAATTGAATAAAGTAAAAAATATATATATATAAAATGAAAAATGTTTAAAAAAAAAACATGTTTAAAATAAAGATAATTTAATTTTCCGAAATCTCGTTTTGCATAATAAAATTTAAAAAATATAGAAAAATAATGCCTAAGAATGAAATAAACAAACTTTTCCAAGAAAAAGTTCAAACATAAATGTATGCAAATCATAAAACTAATTAAAACTAAAAAAAATATTTATAACTTCTAAAGCTTTTACGGCGGTTATTTGACATGTTTGTATTTTTCAAATTGACTCACAGTTTTCAAATATTCATCGCTCATTTACAAAATCGCATGAACTTTTTTTTCCTATAATCAGGTCAGTTAGAAGGTTTGTTTTCTTTTAAAAATGCTGACTGAGTTAGGGGCCAGTTATAGCTATCATTGAAGGTGTTTCCCTTTGATTAGAAATAAAAATTATAGGTATACTGATCAATCGGAAATCACACAAAGAATATTTTTTGAGAAAAAAAGTGTAATTACGCATTTATTTTTCTCTAAAAATGTATTTCTCTATTTTCTGGACGGAAATTAATTTTCCTGAACAGCTGATACTTTTATGTTCAAAAGTGAAACGAATCTTCAACTGATTTGTGTTCCAATTACACACAATTCCAATGACAGATTTCTGTCAGTAAAAATCTTTCGTTGGATTTCAATTAGGAAATTATTTTCAATGACAGAAATTTTTAATGATAGCTATAAATAACCTGCCAAAAATACCAATGTTTGTTTTGAATGATGAAAACCATTGATATGTAGCTATAACTGGCGCCTTAGGCTAGGCGCGCACATGCAACTTTTTCGAAACCAAATAGTTCGATCGTTAGTTGCCCAAACATCGCGCACATAAGCAACTCCGAAAGTAATCAACGAAATAAACCAATACACAGGAAACATTTATTCACCTTGACTAAATTTTTCTCTCTCTTGCACTTACAGAAAATTGTTCAACGATTTAGTTGAATGTCCGCGAATTTACCTATAATTCCTTGTGACACAAACTAAGGAATTGGTTCGAGGTGATCGTCTAGTTTGTGTCAAAACACAAACAAAAAAGTTGCTCGAATGGGCGACAGAATGGTTTCTGCATGTGCGCGGACTCTCATATAGTAAGTCTATAGTGATCAGTTTAGAGACCAAACAGTTTCGAAACTAAAAGTTGCATGTGCGCGCCTAGCCTTAATCTGACTTATGCAAAAATTGAATTGTCAAGAGTAAAAAACAAAATTCCGAGTCTCATACAGTAGAAAAAAAATATTAAGATTAATTAAAAACGAAATTAAATCTTTCTATTTATGTTTTCAACAGTTAACAATATTGCACTGAGAAAAAAAGCAGAGAAGATGATTCTTAAAGCTTGCTTTATATTATATAAAATAATTATTATTCAAAATTTTAAAATAAAAGAAAATGATAATTATTATTATTTGATAAGTAAAGTAAAAAAATGCGAAACGAAATTTTAAAACAAATAAATATACATTGTAAAAAGTCAATAAGAAAACGGCGACACAAAATTTAAGAAAGCATATAACAAACAATTCAGAAGATTTGTAATACTCGTAACGTGAAAATAAATACACTAAAAGAATTGATTTCGTTAAGTTGAAACTGAGGTGTACTTTTTTGTTAAATTATTTGTAAAACCTTTTTGTAATTTTTAAAATTTATATCATATTTTTAGTTTATAAGTTTAAAATTTATTTTTAAAGCCTTATTTAAACAATATTTTTTCATATTTTATCACAAATTGCTTTTATTGTTTCAATTTTAAACATACTAAGGACAAATAGAATACAAAATGGGAGTACGCCTTTTGCATTGTATATACATACATATATACAATGCCTTTTGTTTTGTATCCGACCCTTTTCCTCATTTTGATAAATGATCTCCTGTCTGCAACTTCTAATCTAATTGATTGTTTCACTGACGATAAGCTTTTTTCAAAATCGTTTTCAAACTCACATTCATCTTCTGTGAATGTTGAACTGCAACGACAAAATATGATAACCTCATTAAATTCTGACCTACAAAGCAATATAATATGTACAAGGGAATCCGCGAATTTAATGCTTCGAAAACAGAGAAACACCCTTCTTGCCATGTTCCATGAGTGGCACTTCCATCAACGAAACTGAAAAACTCGATATTAATGGTTGTGCATCAGCGATGTTGCCAAAAATGGCACAAGATGTTTGTTTTTTTTTTTAAGACGATGCAAAACATTTGTCTCTTTTTCTGATCTGGCTACAATCTACAAAACCTATATACGGCCAAAACTTGAGATAACTTCCATCTCTGGAATGTTGCTCCAGTAACTAACTTAAGCCTCTTGGACAGTATTCAAAGAAGAGATTTTAAAATGAATTGTGACGTTAAGAGCCTCACCCTTTCTTACCGGACTATGCTCTAGTGAAATAGCCAGTTGCATTCCTCCCCTTAAACAATTCAATCGTAATATTCGCGCTTCCAGGGATGCCCATCAGTAAACCTACCCTTGAGCCCAACTTCAGCTATACGATATGAATAACTTAGATTCATTTAGCATATACACCGACACTTCCTCTCCAAACCTTGCCTCTTTTCTTAACGAAAAATCAATTATGAGTTCCGGTTCCACTTGGCTTGAGCAAGTTGTCTAAAATATATTAACGGTCTTAAAATGTTCTTCTTTCCCATCACCTACATACATACAAATTCGTTTTTGTTTGGCCTGGACCAAGGTTTGACACCTATGTATTTTAATATACGTGATTTTTAAATGTTTCTTTTATAGACGCTAGTTTAGGCTTAAATTATTACTATTGATAAAAAAGATATTAAATTAATTTGACTTATTAGATTAAGTTTTTAAAATTGATACATATTTAAATATTTTGTGCAAAAATAGACAGAACATAATTTAGAAAAAAAATTGTACCTTAAATATGTTGCTTACATGTATACTTATATAATTAAGTAAATTAAGTTAGAATGACTATTTATTTGTAAAAAAGCAAAAATCAACAAAGCAATTTATAAGATTCGGATTTTCTTGTGATAATTTAACAAAACAAAAAAGAAATGGATAACTAAATAAAGAAAGATGCAAGAAAAAAAAAAAACAAAAAAGAAAAGAAAAGAAAACCTAAAATAGAACAAAATAATAAAATCCAAATAATAATCTTAAGAATAAAGAAAAATTTAATCTCAGAACTGAATCAAATAACAAAGTTTTTGTTTTTTGATTTAATCGAGTCTCATAATTTTCATTGCAATATACACGTAAATATTTTATTATCAAAATATTGTTATTATCGAACCATTTGTAGAAAAAAGAAAGTAAAATACAAACAAAATGTTATATATGTACATAGTGTTTTCTGCTTAGAATTCTAAACAAATTAAGCTTCCTTAAACAAACAAAATGAAAAATACATAAAACGAACCTGATGACCAAAGGCAGGAAATATAGTAGTTATATAACATAAATAACTAAGAAACAAATAAATATTGTTCGTTAAAAAAAAACGTAAAAAAGTTCGTAAGTGCATTTCCTAATTTTTTCGAAAATAAAAAAAAAACTGAATACAAAAACAAGAAGAACCGGACAGACATTTAATTGAAAAAATATGTTCAACCACATATTTGTTTGTGTTTTGACAGTTTCCAGTCATAAAATCTATTTTAACATTTGCTTGATAAATTGAACAAATCCAAAAGAATATTAAAACCTTACAAAAATCATAACTTAGTTAATTATACCATTTTAACTAGGAATCGTAAGAAAAAAACAAAATTGAGGTTCTCATAAAAGAAATTGCTTAAATCAGATACATAAATTATAATACAATTGTGTTTTATTTCATGAATTTATAAGTAAATACGACATCTCATTTATCGAAAGATCTCTACTACCTTTAATGGATAATTGGAATTGAATTGGGACTAAATTCATGCCAATGTTTAAAAAAATCTATATTACTCTCTTGAATTATGGAACTTTAGTACTTTGAGGGCTGTGCCAATGGGACTCAAATGGTATCGAAAAAAAGCCCCCGACTTATTCCTCGATCAAAAAACTCTGTGTAATCTTACTCCATTTAAGCTTAAACTCTTCGAAAGGAGCAACATATCGTCGCTGAAGATCGAATTCCTGTTTATAGCTCACAGATAAATAATTGCAGAGGTGAGGTTATTAAAAATTTGGTATCTAGCTCAAAAAAGGGGTGGGGGGGTTCACACCTCACGCACTTAACATAAAGATGAGTTTTTGAGCACCGCTTAAAAATGTTCTTTAATTTTCTCTAAAGTGGGCTGACAATATGTAAATAAAATAATGTGTATCTTAACCTTACATTTACATATTTCAAGGGGTAAAAAGACAACTTTAGTAATTAGATTATTTTAGAACACTGTTGTCCAGCAAGCTATGGTCTAACTTTTTAATTTGGACGACTCCCTACATATAAAAGTGTTCCAACGGGATTCTAAATATGCCATATTAAAGAGCTAAATTAAAATAGTTGAGAGGGTTTTTGGTGCATTTCAAGCAGAAATGTCAGAAATTAAATCGTTGCTTTTTCCAAAAATAATATATCCTGTTATTTTTGGCATTTCAATAAATACGAATAAAGCTATAAAAATAAAGATGCTAAAACCCAGAAAATGAGAAAATTTGCCAGAACATTGTGATCTTCTGGCATTTTTGGCGTATTTTCTTCTCACGCAATATTGCTACTATTTCCAGTCTGCTTAATCGTATATTGCAGCTGATGCTAGAAGACAAATTCTTAAAAGAAATATTGATTTGCTTGAAACTTTTAAAAATATTTTGATCTAAAAGGAAATAATTGCAGAGAGAAAAATGTCTCTAAAAATTAAATAAAAATAAATTAAGGTAAACAAATAAGTTGGTAAGAAACTTTAGTGAAGCGCTTGCAAATTACACGGTGCAGAATCTTTTCACTTCACTTTTTGAGGGATTCAAAGCTTTTATATTAAATTAATAGATATGGAACGTTCATTGTTTTTCAATTAGCCATTAGTTTAGCGAAAGTGTCACTTTTGCTGATTTTGGACATAAGCAAATTCACTTCAAAAAGTAGATTTCTTTAATTTTTTAAGATCCTTAAAGTTTTTGTATTTAATAGAAAATCAATTTAAAAAAAAAAAAACTAAAAAAAGTCTTACATTATTTATGTGCGTTTAAAAAATAAGATGGAATTGAAAACGACTTTTATGAATTTAAAGGCACCTTAATATCAAATTGGTAATTTCTTATTCAAGTTTTCTTCCTAAGGCGCCAGTTATAGCTATCATTGGTTTTCATCATTGAAAACAAACATTGGAATTTTTTTGGCAGGTCGTTTATGGCTATCATTAAAAGTTTCTGTCATTGAAAATTTTTTCCTGATTGAAAGCCACCGAAAAATTTTTACTGACAGAAATCCGTCATTGGAATTGTGTGAAATTGGAGCACAAATCAGTGGAACGATTCGTTTCACTTTTGAACATAAAAGCTTTGTATATGAAGTGGAAGTAGTTTATATATACAAAGATTAAAGTCTCAGCTGTTCAGGAAAATAGATACAAATACTGCGCAATCAAACTTTGTATGATTTTCGATCGATCAGTATATAATTTTCATTTCTACAAGATTGAAAACACTCTTTATGCAGACAACCTTCACACCATTCGTGTAACGAACTTTAACACTTCCAATATGTTGGAGCGCGTATCATTCTATTTTTCGTAATTTTTATTTGTCAAATGTCAAAAGATTACAGCTGCAAATGTGACAGCTGCCCAAAGAGCAGTGTTGCCATAATCTCAAATTTCATAATGCTAGATTTCAAATTTTATAATGCTAGATCGTATGGGAGCTCAAAAAACAAAATGCTAGATTTTAAAATCCATATAAAACGTCCATATCGATGATTAAAAAAACAAACATCATAAAAAATGCAAAATAATATTTATTTTCACATACAAATACCTAACAAACATAGGTATATAACAAAAAAAAAAAAAACAAAAAAAAAACAAAATTAATTCAAAAATAACAAAACTTAAAGCTTTATATGTAAATAGGTATTAGCAGCACAATGTTTTTAAGTATAGGAACATGTTTTATAGTCAAATTTTGGCATTCAAGAATGCAAAACTTAAAAACAATAATGCCAGAAAAGCATTTAGCATTATTTTAAAATTTCATAATGCTTTTCTCTTCTCTATAATGCTAGATCTAGCATTAATAATGCCGTTATGGGAACACCATAGAGAAAAAACTAAATTAAATTAGTTCTTTCTCGATGGGGAACACTGCCAAAGAGCTGTATACAAAAACACTCTATATGAAGATATAAATCCTTCGTACGTATCACCCTTCAAAACCCTTGTTTACATTGTTGTATTTGTAATGTGGAAAATTTCAACCAGTAAAATTGACGTGTTTTCACGCATACATAGACACATTTACTCAGTTTTTAAGGAAAATTTCATAAATTAGAGGAGAAATTACACGCACACTAAGAAATACTTTATGAGGCCAGTTTCCGGTTTAGCTTGTAGGCAAACCAATATGGCTACCGAGGATTTATATCTTTACTAGTGTTTTTGGTTGTATATTCAAATGGAAACGTCTAATTTAAAAATCGTATATAAACAGATGTAGGTAAGAATTAAACTAAATATAAAAGAACATATTCATGCTACTCAATATTATGTATTTTATGATTGATTTTATTGTTTTTTATCTTTAAGAAAACGAAACAACTTTTTTAAGAAATCTATTTATTACTTTATTTTAATTTTCAGTCTAGAGCAAAAACACTCCATTACCAAGACCGGAATCTTTCGTACTTTTCACTCTCCAAAACCCGTTTGTTTACATTGTTGTATTTGTAATTTTGACAATTAGTCCATGAATAGATGTGAGCAAAACAAAAAAAAATGATGCCGTGGGCTAGCGGCATTTTGCACAGCAAAAACAAAATGGGGTCGTTAATAAGTTTTTTTCAGGTTTTTCTTTTTACTTTTTTTCGATGAAGAAGTCAGTTTTAAGCTTTAATTTTGCAGTCATTTTTTTGATAACGAACCAATGTACATTTTTGTCTTCAAAAAAGCATGTTCACCATCAGTTTATTATAATTAATTCACTAATTTACAAAAAGCACTACGAAATTCTTCAAATTTCATAATTAACCTCGGATTTTTGTATGAAAGATGCGTTCGAAGAACCATCAAGTTAAGGGTGCGAGCGCAATTTTTGTATTGAATTCTAATAAATTTTCGTTAATGAACGGCCCAAATATTTTTTTTGCAAGTATTTAAAATCTGTATCAATTTAATTAATCCAAATGTATTTATAGTTTGTTTTTAATGATTTAAGCTTGCAACTATTTTTGAATTCCATTTTGATTAATAAATATTATATTTAAAAAAATAGTTATAATCGAAAAATACCTTATAACATTCTTGATTGATGGAAGCATATGCACATGTATTTGCTATCAAAAAAAAAACTATGCATCAAAGGAACACTAATGTTTTAAAAAAGTAATCAAAACGATTATAGCGAACCTGTTGAATAAATGCAGAGCAAATAAAAAACAAATTTTGACATATATCACAAAATGAAAATGTCTTAAAATCGTTCTGAATTCATGCACAACTCATTCAATAGATCAAGTAATCGACATTAATGTTTATTATTGACGTACAGAAGTTTTTTTAGTGAATTCCCACAGTTTAACGAAAAATATAATTGTCATTCATTCCTTAAAAATGTTCAGTTAACAAACTTCGAATTTACTTATTATTGTTTGAAGGGTATGTTTTGTAAAAGTGTTGCTAATAATGAAAAAATGAATGAGTTTTACGTACATGTTTTTGTTTTTGTTAATATAATAAATACTTCCATAGATTACATTTTATACATGCAGAACATAGAAGAAAATATACACAAACAATAGTTTTCAGATATAAAGCAGAGGTTAGTGTAGAAAAATATTTTTGAGAAAGCCAATAATATTTTAGGTATGTTCAATGTTCATTAAAAAATTTCCGCTTCAGCTAACCTTCATCAACTTTTTTCAACTTTTTAGAAACAAAATTAGCATTAATAGCAGCATTAAGTTGGTATTGTGTGTAACCATATTGCCTATTTCTATTTCTTAAAGATGCTTTACACAAAGCAACTTATTTTTAAAACATGGTTCCCTCAAATTTGTATTCCAAAATCTAACTACAAACAAAATTCTAACTCTAACAAAGTCCCTCAAAAAGAAATTTTCAGGAATATTTCTGCAACAAACAAAACTAAAATTTGTTCTTGCAATTATCGAACTGCTTAAATGATGAAAATACTAATCTAATTGAGGAATCTGAACTAGCTAAAGTTGGCAATGGAACTTCACAAGTATGCTTCTCGTAGCATTTTCTGTACAAACAAATACGGAGGCACCCGCCTATTGTTTCCACCTGAACTTCTAACGTCGCCAAAAAAATGCTCTAAGCAAACTACAGCTGAAAAAATTGCCTGTTTTGTTGTTTTACAAAGTATTGGGTTACACTTTTGTCCATTTGCAATAATTTTACTTAACCAGCTGCAGCGCATGTTGCGTTCGCAAATAATTTAAGTAAACAAAATAAATAATAATAAACTAATAAATCATTAAATAATATGTATTTGGTCAGTTTTATTTTATTTAATATACATTTACAACATTTATTTGGATTGAAATTAAAAAGCTATACAAATCTTCCAATTTAAGACCATGTCAGCACTTCAGATTCTGTTGGTTAGGATTGTTTAGTTTTTAAACGAGGCCATGAAACATTCAAAATAAAGCATTTAGATGGGGCTGATTACTATAATGAAGCATTTTGATGGGCCTGAGGACTAAATGTGAGAATGTGTTTGGTTTTTAGCATCATTTCACGCACACTTTCTCACATTTACTTTACTTAAATTTTTTGCGAGCGCAAAATGCGCTGCAATTGGTTAAGTATAATTGAAAATGGACAAAAGTGTAACTCAATACTTTGTAAAACAACAAAACAGACAATTTTTCACCTGTAGTTTGCTTAGAGCATTTTTTTGGCGACGTTAGAAGTTCAGGTGGAAACAAGTGGTTGGTAAAACGTTCTTTCTGTTTATAATTGGTCCTTAGAATTTTTGGCTCATGTTCCGGATTCCCTATAGGTTTGATGTCACCCGAAAGCAGTCCCAAAAAATGATTGGGTGTCAATACTTCGTCTTGTTCATTGTCCAGAGGCACATACATACGTCAGTGGTCTGGATTTGATTATGTTCTCTGCCGATATTAAACAGCTTCTTAGCAGTTGATCTGAAGGAGTACTCTCTGGCAATGAGGCATATAACGCTTCCTTGAAGCACCTCACCATCCGTTCCCAGGCTCCACCCATGTGTGGTGATGCAGGCGGGTTAAAGTTCCATCTTAATTTCGTATTGACGAATCGCCTGACACACTTCGGGGTCAACTGCCTTTAGTTTTTCTCTCAGAATTCTCTCAGCTCCAATGAAATTTGTTCCTCTGTCGCAGAATATTTGAGCAGCAAAACCAACTCTCCTAATAAAATCGGTGAAACACAATATAAATGAATCCTGAATCCATTTTGCTTGCAATTTCAATGTGCACGGCACGAGTGGTCATGCACGTAAAGAGTACACCCCATCTCTTCTCAGTACTTCTTCCAATTTTCACCATCATTGGTCCAAAATAATCTACTCCCACGTAAGTGAAAGGAGCGGTATAAGCAGAAAGCCTAGCAGCAGGAAGCGGTGCCATTTGTGGAGGTATTGGTTTTGCTTTTCGAATTTTGCACAATTGGCATTCACTTATTCTTAATTTTACTTCATATCGAAGTTGAGGTATTCTATACCTTTGACGGAGTTTATTTACCACACTTTCATTGTTCTGATGTAAAAACGCCTCATGCTCATGCAGAATGATAAGTTCTGCTAATTTATGACCTCTTGGGAGTATGATAGGTCGTCGCGTATCATACTGTAAGTGAATGGCAGCATCTATCCTTCCATGGACACGCAACACACCATCTTCATCCAAATATGGGGATAGATTATGTATTTGGCTAGATCTATCGACAGTCTGTTGAAGCCCATTTGACATAATCTTCTTAAGATCGTTTATTTCTTTTAGATAAGCATCAGCTTGTGCCATCTTTATAAGTTCAATCTCGGCTAATTGTAACTCTTCTTGATTTAAAATACCCTTCTGCTTCGACGAACCCTTCTTCGTATTGTTAACGAATCTTAAGACGTATGCCATACATTTCAGAAGTCTTCTCCACTTTGAAAATCGTTCAAATGAAACGATTTGATTTTACATCACATGCATACCTAAAAAGTCCTCTGATTCATTTAAAATGTTCTTCAGCCATAGCGTCTTAGGTTGATATAAGAAGTCGGGCCCTTAAAACGGTCCTGCGGATCGAAACTTGGTGTCCGTACCCATTTGGTTGCATCATCAGCAACGTTGACCTTGGAAGGTACGTAACGCCATTTTCTCACATTTGAGTCATCTTGGATTTCAGCTACCCTAAAGGCTATAAATTTATCATGATCACGGGGCTCACCTTTAATCCATCCAAGAATTGTCCTCAAATCGCTCCAATAGAAGGTATCATGTATAGATACTGTGAGTTGCTCTTCTATGTGTTTGGCCAATTTGCAACCCATTACTGCTGCATGTAGCTCCAAACGTGGTACTGAGCGAAGTTTGATAGGTGATACCTTTGTCTTCGCTGCAACAATTGAACAAACCACTTTGTTCTCAGATTTGATTCGGAGGTATGCCACTGAAGAACACGCCTGTTCACTTCCATCGCAGAAAATGTGTAGTTGCACGTTGACGTCAGACCAGTTGGATAGTTCCTTCAAGTAATATCGAGGAATTTTTACTTGCTCCACTCCTGGAAACAGGTTTAACCAGTGCAGCCAGGTCTCAAATTGAGAATCGGTGATCTCATCGTCCCAGCCGATGTGACTTCTCCAAATTTCTTGAAGCAAATTCTTGAGGAACACGAGGAAGTGTGCTATCAGACCTATTGGGTCGTAAATAGACATGATAATCCTTAAAGCTTCACGTTTAGTTGGTTTCTTCTCGCCGTTCAACACCGTCTGGTTTCCTTTATTAAAACGGAGTGAGTAAGTGAATTCATCGGTGTTAAGACGCCACCACATTCCCAAGATCTTTTCAGTAGAGTGTTCTCGATCGAGACGCATGTTGACTTGAGCATCTATGGAAGTTGGGTTAAGTGTTTCCATCACTTTCTTTGAATTTGACCTCCAGTTGCAGATATCGAAACCAGCATGTTGATGAATTTTGCTAACTTGTGTGGCTGATAACAACGCCTCCTCTTCGGTGTCCATACAATCGAGTAAGTCATCGACGTAATGATTGGAGATGATGCTCTTTACGGCCCTTGGGAATTCGTCTTTAAATTTCTCTGCATTTTTATTTTTGATATATTGTGCCGAGCTTGGAGAGCAAGTTGGTCCAAAAGCCATAACCTGCAAAACATAGGTGTCTGGCTCCTTACTATCGTCCAAATCTCTCCACAGAAATCTTAATACATGCTGATCTTGTTCCGACATCTGAACTTGGTGGAACATCTCTTTGATATCTGCTGCTATGCATATTTTGTGCTGTCTGCAACGCAAAAGAATACCATAAAGAGAAGAATTTAAGTCCATACCTTTCATTAGCATCGTATTCAGTGACACCCCTTTAACTTCTGCAGCAGCGTCCCACACTAGCCGGGTCTTACCAGGTTTGTTAGCGTTTTGCACTGGAAACATTGGTAGATACCATTTTCTTTCTCGTGGCATTTATATATCCTTTGATGTGAGTTTTCGGATGTAACCTTTGGTTAAGTACTTCTCGAACTGTTGCTTTACATTTTCAGCCAAAGCTGAGTCTGCTTTTAACCTCTTCTCTAGGCCTTGCAACCGTCGCATCGCCATTGACCAACTGTCAGGTAGCTCGATGTTCTCATAACGCCAAAGAAATCCTCTTTTATATCGATCGCCAGTGAAAGAAGTTGTAGAATCGAGTAAATCCTTGGCTCGATATTCTTCTTGTTGTTGTAGAGAATCTTTTGGAGCAGTTACCCCAAGGCTATCCACTGATAGGAATTCTTTAACAATTTCATGTAAGTTATCATTTCCGTTTTGACACTCACAATGGAAATTATGTACCTCACCATCAGTGGCCATGCTCCTACCTGTACTGCAAAAGACTGTCCATCCAAGTCGACAGTAAACAGCGATAGGCTCCTCAACAGCGCCTTCCTTCACATTTATTGGAACTGCTACATTCCAGTTGCGTAACCCAATAAGAATTCCTGGACTTACTTTGTCGTACGACATCACTGGCAGGCCTCTGAGATGAGGGTATTGAGTTGCAAGCCGCCGATAATTCAGAGATTGAGATGGTAAATTCAGTGAACGAACAGTTCTCACATTATTCAACATGAATTCTGGTGCATTTCGATAAGCTCCGGCAATTTTTACCTCTACCCTTCTCGATTTTTCCTCAACTCTTGTTACGCTTCCTGTCCATTTCAGATACATAGACTCTGACTTGTTGCGTTATAAATAAACGCAACAAGTTCTTTTACTTTTTAATTTTAATTTTTAATAAAAACGATGCATCTTGCATCCTCTTGTTACACTTTTGTTTTGTTTATTTTATTCAATTTGACAAATGTCACATTTCCTTCTACACGAGGATGAGAGAGAGCGGGACGGCCATAGTCCTTCTGACCATGGTTCTCTCTGTCATTTTCGTGAGGAAAAAAAATACCAAGTCTCGTTTCAGGTATCAAAAGAGGAATGGTTTCCATGGAAAGTGAAACCAAACCAGATGGACGGTCTGGTGGATGCATACAGAAAAGTTGCGCGAGAAGTTACTCCAAATGGAGAATGGCCTACGGCCCAACTTAAACCTTTAAAAAAATTGTAAATTTATTTTCTTTTGGAATTCTTTTGTTTAATTGGTTATTTCTTTAATGTTAATAGTATCAATGATGAAACTTTTGTAATACTTGTAATAGATTTCATGGACGTATGGACGGTTAAGTTTCGGGCAACTTAGTTCGATATTAAGTTAACGAAACGTAACGTACAGACCCCAACTGTTTTATTTTCTTTCCTTTCGCGCGGTTGTGATTAAGTTAAAGTAAAGTTAAAGTTAAATTAAAGATTTTCCTCAATTTTAAGTTCTTGATCTTTGTTCGACATCGAAGTAGAAAGTGGAGGGTGGCTGAATGCAGCTCCTGGAATCGTCGTGACCTGGAAGTGAATCCAGCGGGCGGCGAATTCCAGGGTGGTTTGCATTTAGCTGTGAGAAAAGAGCGAGTAAGCGGGATCGCGAAAATTTCATCACAAGTTGAGATCAACAAGCCGATCTCCGATTGGCTGTTGATGATGTGATCCATATTGGCTGAAAGCTAAAATGGCGAGAGATAAAAAAAAAGAAGAGACAGGACAGATCCTGGAATCTGCCCGTCAATTCTTACCAAACATTTATAGTGAATGGACGAAAAGTGGTGATTTTGAACAAAGGCTGAGAAAAATAAAATTTGAGGAAAATTAGAAGTGAGTTGTGTCGTACGAAGAAATTTAAGGAGGAAAAAGAAAGGAAAGGAGAAATAACTAGTTGGGGACTCTACAGGAAAAAGGAAAAAGATAAGTACAATTTTTTTTTATTGTGTGTTGAGTTTTCTTTTTTATCCCAATTTCATTGATGGGAATTAAGACCTTAACGGTCCATGGTTCATGAAATCTTTTGTTTAATTTTTGGAAAAGATCCTGAGTTTTTATCCTGCGCTGTGCAAGGTTTCTCAGGCAGATTTTAATTAATAAAGTGGTCATAAAAGGTATCCATTTTGTCTTCTTTTGTTTTATTTCTATAGTGGTTTCATTATTCCGTTGGTGTTTTTATTTTCTTTGTTTCAGAAAAGGTTTGCAATTTCCTTTTTTTTTTTCATTTCAGGGAAAAAATTGCTGGCGCCCTCTTCCTTACGAAACGTAAGAACGCCCCTGTGGCAATTACAATAAAATTAATAATTACTTTGATATCAACGTGATATCAAAGTCATCAGCAACTTAATTAATCGAAGTCGTCGATTAATTTACATTCGCTGAACCCACCCCATCCTGAGCTCGTCGTGGTGGCAGCACTTTATTTGCTGCCTGTTGCAATTTGCCTCTCGCTTCTTCGCAGCTGTTATTTGACAGATCGGCAAATTCGGCACATTGCATTTCCTATATCGCGATTACGTTGTTTTGTTTTCTTTTTGTTTGTTGTAAATTCTTTTAATTTCATTTTTAATTTTATTTAATATAAAAATAATCACCGCGAGAATAAAATTGCAACAAATTGTCGCCCATAACGTGGGGCCTGTGAAAGAAAACTTCGTATTGTTTTTGGAAATATTGTGCTGTGTCTGGGTGTCTGGTTTTTTGTTTCTTTAGCTAAGTTTTGTGATCTTTTGTTCTTTTGTGTATCATTGAAATTGTTACTAATTCTTTTGTTTTTCCCAACCTACCGCATGCGTTGATTTTAGGTGCCGATTTTTGGGCATTATCGGGCATAGTCCCGGATTTACGTTCAAACATGTGGAGTTTTTCGAGCCAGGAGATAGTGGCTTCGATAGATACTACGTCTATCACAGAGGAGTCTGAATTAGACGAGGATCAGAAAGGGAAACTAAAGAATTTAGTCGAGAATGCTTTTAAGAATATGCAAGAGGGACTAGGAGTAACAACAATGGTAGAACATGTCATTAAAACTTCGTCTGAGCCGATTAAGCAAAGGTATTACCCGGTTTCACCGGCAATGCAGGAACATATAGATAGATCACTTCAGGAGATGTTGGAAGAGGACGTGATTGAGAAATCAAACAGTCCATGGGCTTCCCCAATTGTTCTCATTAGGAAAAAAGATGATAGTTTTAGGTTCTGTGTCGACTTTAGGAAGGTTAACCAGGTGACAGAAAGGGATGCGTATCCGTTGCCGATAATTTCGGCTATTTTAGATAAACTTAGGAATGCCAAATTTTTAACATCGTTGGACATTAAGTCCGCTTACTGGCAGATTCCAATGGCATTGGAGTCGCGGAAATACACTGCCTTTACGGTACCTGGTAGGGGTCTCTTTCAATTCAAAAGAATGCCTTTTGGATTACACAACGCGCCTGCAACATTGCAGCGTTTCATTGACAGTGTGTTAGGGCCTGAATTGGAGCCATTTGTTTTCGTGTATCTGGATGATATTATTATCGTAACAGATACATTTGAAAAACACTTAGAGATTTTAGGTGAGGTTCTTAGGAGATTACGAGAGGCAGGGTTGAAAGTAGGCCGCGACAAATGTAATTTTTGTAGACCTTCACTCAAGTTTTTAGGTTATGTAGTCGACAAAAACGTAGATAGTATGGTGAAAATACCTGCACCTAAAAATGTAAAACAAGTTAGGAGTTTCATGGTACAGACGCTTTGTACCGAATTTCGCAACACTAGTTAGGCCTTTAACAGATTTGTTGAAGAGTAGGAAATTCGTTTGGTCACAGGAATGTGAAGATAGTTTCCGAAAAGCAAAGGAATGCTTAATTACGGCTCCAATTTTGACATGTCCAGATTTTAAGCTTCCATTTGTCGTTCAGACAGATGCATCCGACTACGGCATCGGGGCCGTACTCACCCAAACATTTGAAGAGGGGGAAAAAGTCATTTGTTATTTAAGTAGGTCACTTAATAGATGTGAAAGAAATTATTCCACTACGGAAAAGGAATGTCTGGCAGTTTTATGGGCGATCGAGAAGTTACGGCCTTATATCGAAGGAGTTCGGTTTACGGTCGTAACGGATCACTATTCTTTGATTTGGTTAAGCAATCTCAAAGATCCACAAGGTAGACTTGCACGTTGGGCAGTTCGGCTCCAACAGTTTGATTTTGAAATCATTCATAGGAAAGGGAATTGGAGAGTAGATAATGGGAAGTTATACAATTTTGTAAAGTCAAAACATGTGATCGTGCATGACAATAACGAAGAGTGGAAGTTAGTAGTAGGAAAGAAAGATAGGATAGGAGTTTTGAAAGAGTGTCACGATAGTCCACTAGCGGGGCACATGGGGGTTAGGAAAACGTTCGCGAGAGTAGGAGCTAAATATTATTGGCCTAAAATGAGAGTAGACGTCACTAAATATGTTAGGAAATGTAGTATATGCCAACAAGTGAAACCGATCAATGACAAGCCAGCCGGTCTTATGACTGAAAGAGTAGGAGCATCATCTCCTTGGGAGATGATTAGCGTAGATTTAGTAGGGCCCTTACCTAAGTCCAACAGAGGATTTATATACATTCTGACAGTAGTAGATTATCTTACCAAATTTCCCTTATTGTTTCCACTTAGGACAGCCACCGCAAAGGCGGTATGTAAAGAGCTAGAAGATAATGTTTTTCTGTTATTTGGAGTTCCCAAAATTGTCATTTGTGACAATGGTCCGCAGTTCAAGAGTAGGGAGTTAAGGACACTTTATGAAGGTTATTCATCGAAAATTAGGTTTACTCCGCATTATCACCCACAGACTAATCCTGCCGAGAGGATTAACCAAATTATTAAAACAACTTTAAGAGCGTATGTTTCAGAGAATCACCGAGTCTGGGATTCTCAGTTAGCTAAGGTAGCTTGTGCTATACGCACATCCCAACATGAAGTTCTAGGTGTTAGTCCGTATTATGCAAATTTTGGAAAAGAGATGTCAACGAGTGGGAATTACGAAGGTATTAGGAGTGAGAGTATTGAAGGGAATAGGAGAGTCGAAGGAGGAACCATTGAAGAACGGTTCAAGAAGTTGAGATTAGAGATAGCTGCAAAATTAAAAGTAGCGGTTAGGAAGTCCGCCGAGACATACAATCTCAGGAGGAGAGATACTCAATATCTCCCGAATGACCTCGTATGGCGAAGAAATATTGTTTTATCCGATGCTGCAAATTACTACGCAGCTAAATTGGCACCAAAGTTTGTGGGCCCTTTTAAAATCTCTAAAAGGTTATCTCCTTGGACTTATGTTCTTGTAGATGACAACGGCAAAGATCGTGGCACTTGGCACATAAAAGATCTGAAGCCATTTACGTCGTTATCGGAAAATGAATGAATATTGGAAGTCCCGTTTTAAGTAATCTTGTTTGTGTTATGAACAAACACCTTTTCAAGGAGGAAAGGGTGGGATTTGTTGCGTTATAAATAAACGCAACAAGTTCTTTTACTTTTTAATTTTAATTTTTAATAAAAACAATGCATCTTGCATCCTCTTGTTACACTTTTGTTTTGTTTATTTTATTCAATTTGACAAATGTCACATTTCCTTCTACACGAGGATGAGAGAGAGCGGGACGGCCATAGTCCTTCTGACCATGGTTCTCTCTGTCATTTTCGTGAGGAAAAAAATACCAAGTCTCGTTTCAGGTATCAAAAGAGGAATGGTTTCCATGGAAAATGAAACCAAACCAGATGGACGGTCTGGTGGATGCATACAGAAAAGTTGCGTGAGAAGTTACTCCAAATGGAGAATGGCCTACGGCCCAACTTAAACTTTTAAAAAAATTGTAAATTTATTTTCTTTTGGAATTCTTTTGTTTAATTGGTTATTTCTTTAATGTTAATAGTATCAATGATGAAACTTTTGTAATACTTGTAATAGATTTCATGGACGTATGGACGGTTAAGTTTCGGGCAACTTAGTTCGATATTAAGTTAACGAAACGTAACGTACAGACCCCAACTGTTTTATTTTCTTTCCTTTCGCGCGGTTGTGATTAAGTTAAAGTAAAGTTAAAGTTAAATTAAAGATTTTCCTCAATTTTAAGTTCTTGATCTTTGTTCGACATCGAAGTAGAAAGTGGAGGGTGGCTGAATGCAGCTCCTGGAATCGTCGTGACCTGGAAGTGAATCCAGCGGGCGGCGAATTCCAGGGTGACTTGCATTTAGCTGTGAGAAAAGAGCGAGTAAGCGGGATCGCGAGAATTTCATCACAAGTTGAGATCAACAAGCCGATCTCCGATTGGCTGTTGATGATGTGATTGAAATCCGCCACTCCATATTGGCTGAAAGCTAAAATGGCGAGAGATAAAAAAAAAGAAGAGACAGGACAGATCCTGGAATCTGCCCGTCAATTCTTACCAAACATTGATAGTGAATAGACGAAAAGTGGTGATTTTGAACAAAGGCTGAGAAAAATAAAATTTGAGGAAAATTAGAAGTGAGTTGTGTCGTACGAAGAAATTTAAGGAGGAAAAAGAAAGGAAAGGAGAAATAACTAGTTGGGGACTCTACAGGAAAAAGGAAAAAGATAAGTACAAATTTTTTGTATTGTGTGTTGAGTTTTCTTTTTTATCCCAATTTCATTGATGGGAATTAAGACCTTAACGGTCCATGGTTCATGAAATCTTTTGTTTAATTTTTGGAAAAGATCCTGAGTTTTTATCCTGCGCTGTGCAAGGTTTCTCAGGCAGATTTTAATTAATAAAGTGGTCATAAAAGGTATCCATTTTGTCTTCTTTTGTTTTATTTCTATAGTGGTTTCATTATTCCGTTGGTGTTTTTATTTTCTTTGTTTCAGAAAAGGTTTGCAATTTCCTTTTTTTTTCATTTCAGGAAAAAAAAATTGCTGACGCCCTCTTCCTTACGAAACGTAAGAACGCCCCTGTGGCAATTACAATAAAATTAATAATTACTTTGATATCAACGTGATATCAAAGTCATCAGCAACTTAATTAATCGAAGTCGTCGATTAATTTACATTCGCTGAACCCACCCCATCCTGAGCTCGTCGTGGTGGCAGCACTTTATTTGCTGCCTGTTGCAATTTGCCTCTCGCTTCTTCGCCGCTGTTATTTGACAGATCGGCAAATTCGGCACATTGCATTTCCTCTATCGCGATTACGTTGTTTTGTTTTCTTTTTGTTTGTTGTAAATTCTTTTAATTTCATTTTTAATTTTATTTAATATAAAAATAATTACCGCGAGAATAAAATTGCAACAGACTCACCTTTAAGCCCAAGATAATTTGCAACGTCTTCTCCTATTAAAAAGCTGGTTGATCCTTCATCCAAAAAGGCATTGTTTCGAAAAACGTTTTCATTAAACGAAAGTATTACTGGGATCATTCTGAAGCTTACACCTATTGATGACATCGGTGTTTGATGAATCATCTCTGTCTCGTTTGATACAAGATTAATGGACTTTGTGATATACAGTAGAGGATGATATTTTTTCCCACAGCTATCGATATTACAAACCGTTGAGAATCGACGCACGTTTCTATGTCTTTTGAGACACATCAAGCACAATTTTACAGAATTCACCACCTCTAAACGTCTGTTGGGATTCATCTCAACAAACGTCTGACAATTGTTTATACTTCGGCAACTACCGTTGCACACGATGCAACCAACATTATCTCTGTATGCTCCTGTTGTTGGCCGCGAAGCACTACTGTCCGCTGCTACCTTTGGTCGATAAGTTCATGTTGTCTACTTCGAGATGTTGATAGAAGCTTTGTGGCACTTTATTTTTCTTTTGAACTGGCGGAGTTGTCAAGCTTTCTTTCGGAATCCAAGTAGACGTCGTAGTCACGCTGCATACATCGGTTGCGATTTCATATAACCATTCAGATAATGTATGCAAACTGTCTGGATCACTTGAATAACACTTACGCTGTGCCCAGTTAACTAACATTCTTGGAGGTAATTTCTCTTGCAACCCTTTAATAAGCATGGGGTTACGAATATAATCCTCCATCCCAGCTTGAGATAAAGTAGCGCAAATATTTTTGACACCCATGGCAAAGGCGACGAAACTTTCCAATTTCTCAATCTTAGGAGCGGGCATTTTACGCAAACGCTGTATCTGCTGATTCAAGACCAACTCAGGTCTACCAAATAACATTTTCAATGTGTCTATGATGTCGTCCACGCAACCTGGGATTCTAATTTGATCCTCCACCATTGTACGTGCCGTTCCCTGGATATTATGCTGGAGTCG
This sequence comes from Eupeodes latifasciatus, assembly GCA_920104205.1. Classification (NCBI taxonomy): domain Eukaryota; kingdom Metazoa; phylum Arthropoda; class Insecta; order Diptera; family Syrphidae; genus Eupeodes; species Eupeodes latifasciatus. Next base: position 42,530,829 of record OV049927.1, on the reverse strand, counting down.
TATCAGCTGTTTATAAAAATTGGCCATTCACTTGGATTGCCTGTGAACACTGGAAGGTTCTTGGGCAACGCTTGCCTAGCTGCTTATTGCCGTGATGAAATCTCACCTTCATGCAATTCTTGAAATGGCATTGTTCGCTTACGTGTAGCCTGATGAGTAATCGCCTTAGTCGTTGCACCTCATCGGTCTCACTCTGCTTTTTCTTTTCTTGATGAATTTCTGCATTGGCCTTGCTATGCACAGAACTACGTTCCTTTAAAGAGCAGTTGCTGAGTTGTTCCATCAGCTCTTGTTGTTTTTGCAGGAGAACTTGTTGTCTTTTCAGGATGTCTTGCTCATCCTGCATTAGCTTCAGTTGTTCACGTATAGTACGTAGAGATGAAGTCGACGAAGAATCGCTTCTGTCAAACGCTGGAAAAGACACGAGTCCTCTTCGCTGAAGACTCGTTGATTTTACCGGTGGTGGTACATTGGCGGTGTCTGCTGCATTACTTGTTGTGGTGTTATAAAGGGTGTCCCAAAATTAACGCACGATTTGAATTTGCCGCCATTTGTGCAGTTAAGTGTTGGCAACCCTGAAAAAAAAGCAATTTGACAGCTAACAGTATAGGGTTATTAAAAATGGAGCGTTACACGAGAGAACAACGTGTCTTCATTATTAAAGAATATTTCAAAAATAGTGAAAGCTTGGCGGCTGCAGTTCGAAAATTTCATACAAAATATGGTCGGAATAGTGTTTTAACTTCGTCAACTGTGAAGAGATTAATTGAAAAATTCATGGAGACTGGATCCGTTGGAGACGCCAAACACACTGGTCGTCCAAAAACAAGCCGTTCAAATGTGAATGTCGAAGCAGTGCGTGAGAGTGTTGCTGACAATCCAGGAACCTCAATTCGACGTCGTGGACAAGAATTGCAAATTTCAAGAATCTCTCTACAGCGTATACTCACCAAAGATCTGTGTCTTCATGCTTACAAAATTCAATTAACACAACAATTGAAGCCTAATGACCATGGACAGAGAAGAGAGTTCGTTGAATGGATTATTGAACATCAACAAATGGACCCTGATTTTTCGAGCAAAATCATCCTAAGCGATGAAGCACATTTTCATCTTGATGGCTTTGTCAATCGCCAAAATTGCCGCACTTGGGGTTCGGAGAACCCACATGTGATTGTCGAAAAACAAATGCATCCACAACGCGTGACTGTATGTGTGGATTTTGGGCTGGAGGCATAATTGGGCCATATTTTTTTGAAAATGATGCTGGTCAAGCAGTGACTGTTACTGGTGCTCGATATCGCGACATGATTACACAGTTCTTTCTGCCAAAATTGGATGATATTGATGTGTCCAATATGTGGTTTCAACAAGACGGTGCCACATGTCATACAGCCCGTGAAACAATTCAATTACTGCATGAGACATTTCCAGGTCGTGTACTCTCTCGTTTCGGTGATCAAAATTGGCCTCCTAGATCGTGTGATTTAACACCATTAGACTTCTTTTTATGGGGTTATTTGAAATCACAAGTCTATGTCAACAAGCCCACAACCACCCGTGCATTAAAGGAGGAGATTCAACGCTGCATCAACGAAATTCAGCCACATTTATGCAGAATGGTCATGGAAAATTTCAACAAAAGAGTGCGCATGTGCATGCAAAGCCGTGGAGGCCATTTGTCCGATGTGTTATTCCATACATAACCCTATCCTATGTACTTTACGAGTCAATAAAAATATAACTATCAAAAGACTAAAAACGGCGTTTTCTATTTAATTCAAATCTTGCGTTAATTTTGGGACACCCTTTATATTATATCCTTTGAAGAAGGCAATAGGTAACGAAGAAAATAATGAGAAGAGTTTGAGTCACTCTAATTTAAATCATCAACGAAAGAAGTCACGCTTTTATTTTTACAACAAATGGTGGCAGCGGTGCAATACTAAAACCAAAGCATCTGGTTTTAGTCCCGAAACATCCAAATTTTTTTTTAGTGAAAGCAAATAAATAAAAAAAAAAACATTTTCTCAAGTGAAATCAATCAGTGAACAGTAACAATTTCTTATAAAAAAAAAACACAACAAAATCAAATATTTATAACGCAATATCAAGTCAAAGTTTGTGCCTGATGATAAACAGAAACAAAAATATATGTCTGCAATTAAAAAAAAAAAAAGTGACTGAAGAAACAAAAAAAAAAAAGTGAACAATATCCCACAGAGGAAAGCGAATTCCTGTGGTCGAAAGAAGGAAGGAAGAAATTGCCACGCCAAGGCAAATTAATACATATATCTCAACATCATCATCACAATTTCAACAAGTACAACATCAACATGTTATTGTAAGCAAAACAATATAATTTATACATATTTTTCTTATTATTGTTATATAATTTAAATTTTTATAACTCCATTTTATTTTGTAACCAGTTTTCCTATAATTTTTTTTTTCTCTCTCCCCTCTCTCCTTCTTATTAATTATTGTTAATGAATTCCAAAATTAAAGTTCCTTTTGGTTTGTAATATAGATTAATAGATTAATTAAGATTAATAGATTAATAGATTTATTCATAATAATATTTACAAAAACGTTTGAGTTTAAATTTAAATTTCAATTTCAATCTTTAGTGGCATGGCCGGAAGGGCCGTCAGCCAGATGATAGCCTTAATTAATAAAATTTCCAATTTTTGTTGTTTTATGGTGCTTTATATACATATTTATATTAAAAGTCTTCTCTTATTATCTGTCTTCTATAGTTAAGTGCTGTTTTTAAATATTGAGATAGTTTTTTCCAATCTGTTCCATTTAGAATTTCAATGAGTTCCGCTTGTTCTATATAACTTTTCTGTCATATTTGTCGCCGAATTTCTGCTAGAATCGGGCACCTTGCGATGAAATGCAGTACGTTTTCTCTTTCGTTGGTGTTGCATAAGGACCAGCTTAGTAATAGGTCATTGCGATGTGGAATGAAATTGAGAGGCAAAAGTTCACCTCTAGCCCTGAAAATCAATGATATTATTTCAATGTTATGGGTGTCCTTGAAGTAGTTGGATTCTCCTAAATTGTGCTAAAGTAGGGGGTAGAATTCCCTATGTAGTGAACTAGTAGCTTGCTCTATACTTTTCTCTCTAGATTTGGAGTGGAGCTTTTCGAGTAGACTGTTAAGATATGGCTTCCATTCTTGTAAATTATCTAAAGTTAGGTTGAAAGAGAGTTCACAAGAGTCCGCTAAGTTTTTCCATTCCTGAAACCATGAACTTTGCGACTTTATAATCGAAACAGCAATCTTTCTTGCAACTTTATCCACATGGCTATACATTAACTTGGTAATGTAGTTGAAGTGCAGTTTAAGCGATGAGAGATGTAAGGGTGATAGACCGGTGTCGGGTAGTCGGAACTGCCTCTTTAGAAAGAACCTCAGGAGTTTTTCAGTGGTTTCAGACTGATTCCAGCCCCATGATTCCGCAGCATACAGCATTATTGATTCGGACGTTGCGAGAAAAACTTTGTATTTTGCACTAAATGCTAGGTCTTTGTTACCATACACATTTTTCCACACCGTCCCAATCGCATTTTTGGATGAAGAAAGTTTTTTTACTAGGTGTTTTTCTAGGTTTAAGTTGCTCGTCACAGTGTAACCCAAGTATTGGTATTCCCTCACAGTTTCAACTTGGTCCGCTCCATAATACCATTTCTCGTTTGCAGCCAATCGCCCTGATCCTCTCCGATTTGTCTAGGTTTACTGTTAGATTCCACTTCGAACAGTAATTCCGTAATTTGTTGATCATTAGCTGAAGAGATTCAGGAGATTCGGCTTACATGACAAGATCGTCTGCGTACATCAGAACTTTAATCCGGAACCCATCAATTGTTATGCCACACGGCATGTCTTTTATTAGATCTTCGATATAAAGGCAGAAAGCTGAAGGGCTGAGATTGCAACCTTGTTTCAATCCTACTAAGGCAAGAAACCAATCAGATAGATTTTGCCCATCCCATACTGCATACGTTGTTTCTTTATAGATGTCCTCAATAATTTTTCCAAATTTTAGAGACATCCCATCTCTAAACAATTTGAACATCAGAGCCTTTCTGTCGATGGAATCGAATGCGGCACGGAAGTCGATGAAACATGCGTATAGTTTTTTTGTCTACGAATATATACCTCTGCAATGTTGGTCAGGCTAAATATGTGATCCACTGTGGAGTATCCCTTTCTAAATCCAATTTGGAATTCACTCAGAATATGGTTACTTTCAATCCATGCTGTGAGTCGGCTTCTTAAAATTTCCATGAAGATTTTGAGCGATGAGTTGAGAAAAGCAAAACCTCGATAGTTGGATGGGTCCGTCTTATCTCCTTTTTTGAATATGGGAAAAAGTATTGATTTTCTAAAAGCATCCGGTGTTTTGCCTGTAGTGAAAATATCATTGTACACTTTTGTGAGAAGTGTTAGAAACTCCAATGTTGCGTATTTCCAGAATTCATTTGGGATCCGGTCAATCCCGGGAGCTTTGTTGTCTTTAATTTTGGCTACAACTGCTTCGACTTCAGAGATCGCTATCTCTCTATCTAGAATTTGATTTTTGACATTTGGTCTAGCGTATTGTATTGAAGGAGCAAAAAGTTTTGGGTTCAATTGTCCTTCAAAATGATGTCGTAGTTTTTTTTTTTTTTTTTATAATAAGCACACACTCAAGGGGATATTACTACCCTTATTATGCAGAGGCACAGTGTGAGCACTAGGAAGAGGAGAGAGGGTTTAAAAGGAGATGTCGGTGCACATTGGTTTTGAATTCCTGAACATTGCAATGACTAGGAAAGACAGAGTGTGGTAAGGCATTCCACATTCGCGTAGTACGGCTAAAGAACGAATCTCTGTATTTGACAGTAGGGCCGAAGTTGGGCTTGAGGGTATACTGATGGGCATTCCTAGAAGCGCGAGTATTACGGTTGAACTGTTTAAGGGGAGGAATGCAACTGGCTATTTCACTAGAGCATAAGCCGTTAAAATAACGGTAAAAAAGGGTCAGACAAGAGACCTTACGACGATGTTCAAGCGAAGTAAATGAACTTATGATGATATTATCATCTATCAATTTAAATGCTCTACGTTCAATACTATCCAAGAGGCTTAAGTAAGTTGCAGGAGCACCAGCCCAGAGATGGGAGTTATACTCAAGCTTTGGACGTATGTAAGTCTTGTAGATAACAGCCAGATCAGAAGGGGTGAAATATTTCTTGCATCGCCTAAGGAAACCCAAACACCTTGCGGCATTTTTGGCGACATCGCGTATGTGATCATTCCACAAGAGGTGGTTGGTGACACACATACCGAGAATATCGAGGTGTTCAGTCTCATTGATGCAAGTGCCATCCATGGATAATGGCAATGGGGGTATATCTCGCTTTAACGATACAAGACAGCATTGCGTTTTCAAAGCATTAAATTCCACGCGGTTTTTTAATCCCCATTGAACAATGCTGTTTAGGTCGGAATTTAATGAGCTTATCATATTTTGTCGTTGCAGTTCCACATCCGAAGAAGAGGGATGTGAGTCTGAAAACGAATATGCAAAGCTAAGAGTACTATCGTCAGCGAAACAATGTATTGGATTAGATGTTGCAGACAGGAGATCATTAATAAAAATGAGAAAGAGTGTTGGAGATAGAACAGAGCCCTGGGGCACACCAGCATTTATTTTATGGTTTTCAGACTTGAATCCATCCAATACTACTTGTATTGAACGATCCGAAAGGTAATTACTAATTCAATGAAGCAGGGATTCATGCACACCGAAAGCACGCATTTTCGATAAGAGAGCCTGATGCCAAACCCTATCAAATGCTTTTGAAATATCAAGTGCAATAATCTTACTTTCTCCAAAGCGATGTAAAGATTTGCTCCACTGTTCGGTGAGATGAACCATGAGATCACCAGTGGACCTATTGCTTCGAAAGCCGTACTCCCGGTCATTAAGAAGCTTTCGATCTTCAAGATATTTCTTGAGCTGATAATTAATCAGCGTTTCCATGACCTTGGAAAGAAGGGACGTAAGTGCAATCGGTCGGTAGTTAGAGGGTGAGGAAGATTCGCCTTTTTTTGGGATAGGCTGGACAAATGCAGTTTTCCATCCTCTCGGAACGAGACCTGAGGAGTAGGACAGATGAAAAAGCTTACGCAGTGGTTTTGCCAGCGTTGAAGAACACCTCTTCAGAAAAATAGCGGGGATACCATCCGGACCAGCGGATTTATGTGTGTTTAGATCTCTAAGGACTCTTGCCACAGTACGAGTGCAAAAAAAGATTGGTCCCATAGAATCTAACTCGCTCAAGTACAGGCGGAGTCATAACACTCACTGGCAGCGTAGAATTGGCGGCGAACTGCCTAGCAAAGAGATTAGCTTTCTCTAAAGAGCTAACAAAAGGAGTGTCATTGACAACGAGCGTAGGAACCGATGAAGAGGAAGAATTCCTCATGTTTTTTACAAATGACCAAAAAGTTTTACTGCCTTTGGAACATTGCAGTATTTTTTGCCGTAATTTTTGGTCATGTAAAAATTTGGTCCGTCGTATATGGGCGTTGCAGGCCTTCCTGGCTTGTTTGAACTTTTTCCGGCTTTCCTCAGTAGGGTTGGCTTTATAGCATCGGAAACTTACCTCTTTGGCCCTGATAACCTCTTTACAGCTCGCATCAAACCATGCGTTTTCCTTAGGTCTGATACTTTTAACCCTGTTCGGTATAAAAGTTCTCATTCCCAGGAGAATTAAACTTGTGATCATATCAGCGCTGGCGTCAACGTCACTATCGAGGAAGCATAGTGACCAGTTAAAGATCCTGAAGTAATTATTGAGACCGTCCCAGTTGGCTTTCTCGTATTGCCAAACGGTTCTCTTAGGAGCTCTTTCTTTAACTGAACAGTTTTGACACGAGAAATTTGCTGATATAACACAATGGTCAGATGTGCCTAGAGGAGATAGAACACTAACAGTGTACTTATCAGGGTCAGAGGTAAGAAACAAGTCAAGAGTGTTTTCTGCTCGACCTTCAACGTCCGATATTCGGGTGGGCTCGTTGACCAGCTGAGTTAGGTGGTTCAACTCAGCGAAGATTTCTGCACACACTCCATCGGGTGTTGTCTGGCCTGAATGTTGAAGCCATGAAGAATTGTGTACATTGAAATCGCCCGTAACAACGATTTCAGTGCGAGGATAGGACGAAACAATTCTTTGGATGGAATCAGACAAAGCATCAAATTCACGAGAAGTTGATACTCTGTCTAAATTTGGGCTTCGATAAAGGAAGCAGTAGTGAATGATTTGCTTATTTACAGAGAATTTAAACCACATATAATTAAAAAAGGAATTGGTGCAAATACCATATTGTGGTAAGAGCTGATAAGCAACATCATTCCTAATGTATATGGCGAGGCCATGGTGGAAAAAGAATAAAGGCACCAAGCTATACCCATGAATAAAAAATTCAGCGGGATCGGAATCCTCACCTACTTGGGTTTCACTTAGTGCCAAAACAGCTGGCCTGTATGAAACAGTATGGCGGTATGCCAACAAAAAATTCGCCCTTAGCCCACGAATATTACAATAATCTACTCTGAATTGTCCAGTCATTGCAAAATAAAAAAAATGTCTAAAACCAATACAGATAAAATTGAGAATAAAATTCACTGAATTGACACACAGAATAATTATCCATACCCTTCACTGCTAGTGTTATGCCTTAGCAGTGACGAGACCGATCCGACCCTGTGATGCAAAACAGTAAATTTAATTCAAATAATCTGCTGAAGCACAAACTAGCATATGCATTAATTCCAATTGTAATGAAAACTTAATACATAAACTAGGCTGTGCAACTGTGGAAGTATGGGAAAGTAAGGATGGGATGGTACTCACTGTGATGTGCTGTGCTGAGTGGCTTATCATTTTTTTTTATAATTGGTGTTTTTGTTGTTGTTCTTGGGTGGTGTGATTTCTGGCTTATAATTGTTGTTTTATTTGAGAGTGCACTATGTTTGTTTTTGTTGTTTTTAAGACCACTTGTTTATTGTAATGTGAGATATTTATTGTTTTGGTAAATTAATATTTTTTTTTTGTTTCTTTAATAAACTATTTTTTTAACTGAATGTAAAGTTGCTCCACGACACGATTAACAAAAAATTAAGAGAAAAAAAAAAGACGAGCACAGACACAACGGAGGCGCACAACACAGGGGCAACCTTCCCCACTGACAACTCAAGTAGTGTTTCTGCAGGCGGTAGTGATTTTGTTACAAAAGGTCTTCCTTTTATATTTTGTATTCCTTTCCAAAATTCCAAGGAGTTTTTGCAGTACGCTTGACTTTCAGCTTGTTTTTTGTTATATATGTCTGGGTTTAATCTAAATATTTCGCTTAGAAATAGAAAGATTCCACGTCCCCGTAGATCCTCAGATAGTGATCTTATGGTCGTTACTCCATCCCCACTAAGTAAGTCAGAAAATTTAGAATCCACTCTCACTCCACCCACACAAAGTGAATCACAGAATTTAGACTCCATTTTTAGTACACCCACACAAGGTGAGGCAAAAAACTTAGACTTCATCTGTTCCCATCCCAACAAAAAACAAACCACAATGACTTTTAACGTTTCCCAAGGCATTAAACTCATACCTGAGTTTGATGGTACTGCCAAAAACATAGACAGATTCATTCAATTGGTAGACCTGCAATCTAAAAAGACCACCACTGAATCTCTTAAGGCTGAACTTCTCGACGTTGTTAAATCTAAATTAACTGACCGGGCATATAATGTTATAATCAAGTATAACGATTATAATGCTTGGGCAGAGTTAAAAGAAGCACTTATAAAGAACTTCCGAAAAACTCGGTCCGTGCAAGTGATACAGACCGAAGTTTTCCAGTTTAAACAAGGGTTTAAAGAACCCATAAGTGCCTTCGCGGAAAGAGCCAACGCTCTTTTTGACGAACTTAATAATGCTAACGCTAGCACCGGAGATGAAGCTGCTAATATAGCCATCAGAAACCTTTTAGGCAAAACTATTTTAAATAGCTTTTGTAATTGGCTAATACTCTAGCTAAAAACCCTGGTAAAAAGCGCTAGATGTACAAATTTAGACGAAGCTATAGATATTGCAATGGAAGAAGAAAAACTTCTTGTTACAGCTGAAAACAAATACTGCCCCAATTGCCGAACAAAGACACACAACACAACCGAGTGTCGTTTTCAGCAAAGCACGAACAGATTTTCGAACAATAACAGAAGTTACAGACCTAATTCTTTTACAAGTCAGCCTGAGAGAGTCAATAACGTATTTAATACTACGTCATGTCGTTACTGCAAAAATCTGGGTCACACAATGCAAAAAAGGCAGTTTAACAACAAACAAGGCAATTCACCCCAATTTGTAGCCTCACAAAGTTCGGGAAACTACCAAAAACCTGGCCCGTCAAACACCCGGACCCAGGTAAAGCACATAAATCAAGGTGTAAAAGCGACAATATAGAAAATCCACTGTATCAAGAACCTCAAAATAAAGATTCAATTTCTCTGTATCCACTGAATCCACTGTATCAAGAATCTCAAAATAAAGATTCAATTTCTCTGTATCCACTGAATTCACTGTATCAAGAATCTCAAAATAAATATTCAATTTCTCTGTATCCACTGAAACCAATGCATCAAGAATCCCAAAATAAAGATTCAATTTCTCTGTATCGACCGAATCCACTGTATCCCACTGTATCCCAGAATGAAAACTCATATTCTCTGTATCATGGATCCCAAAAAGAAGATTCAATTTCACTAAATCCACTGAATCAACCATCTCAAAACAACAAATCAAATTCTCATAATCCACTGTCTCAAAACCAAAAATCAAATCCATTTCGTTCACAGCCTCAAATTCCTAAATCCTCTATTCCAAACCTAAAGTCAACTCAAGAAAATTTTAAACAAAAAATATCCACAGATACCAATTCATTGAGAAACAAAGACTGTACAAGAAAATCCAATATTATTCTTAACCAAAATCACCGGCAAAATAGAAGTACCGCGCAAATAAATAATCTACAAGATTTTCTAAACGGACCATTGAGCTCTGATGTGAATAATTCACGTACTGCTGAAATAATAAAATATACCCCCGGCAAACATTAGACCATATCGATTAGCTCAAATTCACACAAACGAAATAAAAAACCAAGTAGACAAAATGTTGCAAGATGAAATAATTAGACCAAGCTCAAGTCCATGGAATGCCCCCCTACTAGTCGTGCCAAAGAAAGGAAAACAAAAGTGGAGAGTAGTAGTGGACTACAGGAAACTTAACGAAGTGACTATCGCGGATGCGTATCCTATACCTAATATCGAAGATATCCTCGTACAATTAGGTGATTCGAAGTATTTTACAACACTGGACCTAGCCAGTGGATTTCATCAAATTGAAGTTAATGAGGAGGACAAAGAAAAACAGCATTTAGTACACCAAACGGACATTTCGAGTTCAACAGAATGCCATTCGGTTTACGTAATGCCCCTCCCACATTTCAGCGGTTGATGAATGAAGTTCTTACTGGGCTACAAGGTATAAAATGTTTAGTGTATCTAGACGATATAATGATATATGGAAAGAATTTAAGTGACCATAACAAAAAATTAACTGAAGTATTTCAAGCTTTAGATAAATACAATCTAAAAGTTCAGTTAGAGAAGTGCAAGTTTTTAGAAAAAGAAGTCATGTATTTAGGTCATGTTATTTCAGAATCAGGAGTAAGACCTGATCCAGAAAAGATCTCGGCTATTCAAAATATAGAGAACCCCAAAACCCAGAATGACATTAAATCTTTTCTTGGTTTAGCAGGATATTACAGAAAATTCATACAAAACTTTTCTAAAATAGCAAACCCTTTAAACAAACTCCTCCGAAAAGATGTTATCTTTAAATGGGATGCATTTTGCGATGAATCATTCAAACAATTAAAACAAGCAATTATCGAACCCCCTATCCTACAATATCCTAACTTTGAAAAAACTTTCTATGTAACAACTGATGCCAGCAATGAAGCTATAGGTGCAGTATTGTCACAGAGGGATAACGATGATAATGATTTACCTATAGCATTTGCCAGTAGAATATTAAATAAATCAGAAAAAAACTATTCTACCCTAGAGAAAGAAGCTTTAGCAGTTGTTTGGGCAGTAACTCATTTCCGACCATACGTGGACGGTCGACACTTTGAAGTAATTACTGATCACAAACTACTTGTGTGGATGTTTAACCTTAAGGACCCTTCCTCGAGAATAATGCGCTGGCGAATTTAACTTGAAGAATACGATTTTACAGTTTCTCATAAAGCAGGTAGTTTGAACACAAACGCAGACGTTCTCTCCCGTATGAAAACAGCTGAAGTTAATGTGATAACACGTAGTAACAGAAAAAACTCACCAAATCAACAACAAGATGTAAGTCAGAACATTGTCCAAGTCTCTAGTCCAGAGGAGATTAAGAAAATTTTACATGAATTTCATGACACACCTCTAGGTGGTCATCAAGGAGTCAAACGTACACTCAAACGCATACAAAAGACATACAAATGGAAAAATATGTATGAAGATATAAAGAATTACATTGCGTCATGTGAAATTTGCCAACAGAATAAGTTGTATGCACGTAACAAACCTCCAATGGTCATTACAACGACAGCAAAAACTCCATTCCAAAGAATAGCTCTCGATTTCCTATAACAAAAAATGAAAACAAGTATATACTGACATTTCAAGATGACCTAATAAAATTTGCACAAGCCATAGCTATACCCAATCAGGAAGCAAGAACTGTGGCTGAAGCACTCGTTAAGAAAATAGTTTGTACTTATGGAATTCCTCAAACAATTCTCACAGATCAAGGGACAAACTTTACTAGTGAACTATTTAAAAATATTTGCAAAATTCTAAAAATCAATAAAACCCAAACTAGCCCGTACCATCCACAATCAAATGGTGCCCTCGAAAGGTCACATAGAACATTAGGTGATTACCTCAGAAATTATGCTAGCAAAGATCAGTCGAATTGGGATAACTACCTCGAGTATGCCATATTCTGCTACAACACAACCCCACATTCCAGCACGAATTACAGTCCATTCGAAGTTCTTTTCGGCTTTGAAGCACCAATTCCTTCCATGCTGAATAGAAGCGTACAACCAACGTACAACTATGATGATTATGTCTCAGAAATGAAGGCAAAAATGCAAACTGGTTATGAGTTAATTCGCAGTAACCAAATAAAGGCCAAAGAGAAATCTAAAGCCTACTACGATAAAAATTCTAGTCAGACGAGCTATAAAGTCGGTGACAAAGTTCTAATGTAAATCAAAAATCGATCTAACAAGAAATATCCCCATGAAGGACCATACGAAATAACTGAAGTATTGTCCCCGGAAAACTCAAGAATAAAATTAGGCAGAAAAGAAAAGGTTGTTCACAATAACCTCATAAAACATTATAATCAAAGAGACACAATACACACAACAAGTTAAACATACACACAATTTAAACACAATCGTATCCAAATTAAAAGACCATAATACATACATAAGTACAACACTCCCATACTTATATAATATTGGTGTTGTTCTCATTTCTAGTAAAATCATCATAACCGTGCTAGGGACAATTTTAAACACAGGCGCTGCAGAAGTGATGGTACAACCCCTTAATAAAACCGGAGTATACCTGGAACCCATCGGAATACTAGAAAAGTCTCTTACAAAATAGACATTCCTCTTTAACATCAATAATACTAAGATCAAAACTAATACCAAGTCATTGGAACAAAACCTCAAAACCCTTCACGAACTATAGATCCTAAGCATAAAGGAGTATCCTTTGGACCATTGTAAAATTACTTTACAGTTTCTTCAAAAATTCACTCAAAGAAATAAATTTCAACAACGGAGTCCTTGACAATATACTATTCAAGAACAAAGTTTCAAAAAGAAGCATATTGAACGGTGGTTTATTCAATGGAATAGGGATGGCAGAAAAGTTTTTATTTGGAACAATGGATTCTGAAGACGCGAAAAAAATAGATGATGCATTAAGATCAGTTCAAGAAAACAAGAATAACTTGCATCATATAACAGAAAACCAAATGACAATAATCACTGACGTGTTAGACGAATTAAACAAAACAGCTAAAAGCATAAATAATAATTTCAACTCTGTTACAGAAGAAATCAGGCAGAACACACTAAAACTTCAAAATCTTACTAGTTTCGAAAAAACACAACATAGTTTTGACCAAATATTCAATTTAGCATTTTCATTTGCTACACAAATTCTCTCAAAACAATCTCAAATACTTGACATCTTACAAGGAGCAAAAGTGAATAAACTAGATAGCAGATTCCTTAATTCAGAAGTATTCATTTCTACATTAAAAGACATCCAATTAGAACTACCAAACAATATAAGATTCCCAACAAAAATATCTAGAATTAACCTTCCAATCATAGACAGAATCACTACGACGAATCCGATTTTCGTTAATCAAAATCTCATGATACAAGTAACTATCCCATTGGTAGATGAAGAATTTAATTTAGTGAAACTTACACCATTACCTTCAAAATACAAAGAGAATACGTATAGCTATGTCTCAACATATAGTGAGTTTGTAGCTATAAACGAAAATTATAGGCGATACATATTTTTAAATAGCGAAGATCTAAACAAATGTACCAAAACTGACTCCAATCACTTCATATGTGAGAAAAACTTCGTAGTTCACAACCATAATACTGACAACTGTATTATACAATTAATATCGGGGATGCAAAACTACGCTAATTGTGAAACAAAAATATTTGCCCTTGAACAAGAAGTTTGGTTCAATCTTATGAGTAAGAATTCATGGCTATACATACGTCATGCCAAAACCAACGAACGTTAGGGTTTTGTGCGGAGACGTACCAAAAACGATCACAATATCTGACAGTGGAATTCTGAGTGTAGACCCATTCTGTAAAGCAATAACAAAAGAAGTTTACCTCCAGGCATCAAATACCATACAAAATAAAACTCCTATTTCATACTTTTTAGAAGAACAAACCATACCTGAAAACATAATAATTCCCACCAATTTATCCCAAATTTCACCTCATACCACCCATATAGAAAAACTGGATTTAGATAATTATAGTATAAATATTGAAGACTTGTTAAAGAAAAACAATATGTTATTAAATGTCACACATGAACATGCTCACATTTCTGTTTCTATTATTTTTCTTATTTGTGTAGCCTTAGCTGTATATGTAATATTTAAAAAAATCATTAAAATGAAATGTATATTTAACTTAAAGCCAACAGAAAATTTAAACAATCCCGAAATTAATTCAACACCTGACCTTGAAGAAACATTGCAGGTATAATAATTCATAAAACAACCTAGAAACAAAAATGCTACCTAATCATTATAAAAAACAAAAACCTTTATAAACAAAGAAAAAAAAAAAACAAAAACAATTGTAATGTATAAATGTATGTAGTATATATAAAAAAAAAAAGAAAAAAAAACAAGATTGCAAATAATAAATTCAATTGCGATTAAGACCTATGAGTTATTTACTTCCGCACCTGAAACCGAAAGATCTCACTCGTCAGTCACCTCGTCCGCCTTTCTTATTTTAGGGGGGGGGAGTGTTGTGCCATTAAACTTGAGTACTGGAGACCACACACAATTCCAAAGAATCGCTTGCAAGACACATGCCATAGTTCGATTATTACTAAAGGTTCCTCGTGTGTCATACGTTACACTTTAAAAGGAACAGCAATCGAACTATGTCAACCACACAACAAAACAACGACATGGGTCATATTGCAAACATAGAGGAAATATATTATCTAGAGTCCCGACCGGTACCCGTCCTACCTGAAACACCCTCAAATTTTATTCGAGGTGAACTCTCTCAAATTCGAGGTGAACTCTCTCAAATTCGCTATCGGTGAATACATGTGAGTGGGGAAAAAAAACAAAATGGGGTTTGGGCTAAAATAGAAACTTATGGAATTTTTGTGACCTGTCAAAAATGACAATCAATTTTGCAAAACAAAACAATGGGTTTCGGATTTTAAGAGTAAGTTTTTGTTAATTGCTTTGATATTTAATATAATTTGATATTTTTCAGACCAAAAACCTTTATAATGAAAAGAGTATACTATACAAGTTCACTTCATTGAATAAAAAGTAAGTCAAATTGCAGCGAAGGAGGTGCAACAATAATCGATTTATTTTATACTCTGTTTCCATTTTAGATGCTGCCCATTACATACCATATCATAATGCAGAAAGCAGCTTCCATCAAGAAATCTGGAAGACAAAGTATACTTATTAACAGGTAAGTTTTTTATATTATATTTCTCTTAACAAAATAATATCAATGTTTTTAACGATAGACGCTGCCCATTGTATTTGTGTGTACATCTCAACGGCCATAGCTGCCGCAGGTGTTGACGGCGGAGGTGTCACCGTCGCTGCAAATAGTCAGATGCTTGTAATGCAACAACACCAGCAGCAACAACCCCACCAAAGCTACGAATTCAATTCCAAATTAGCGAACATCCTCAGCTATGCCATCGACTTTGTGTTACTTTGTGAGATTCAAGTCAATTTTACAAGTGAAAGCTTCGACATTAATAGTCGACCGCCTAGTTTTGGAACGACTAAACAGCAGCATCCGCAACGGCTGAGTACCTATTCAGGCAAATCAGGTTAATTAATTCATTTACTTACGAGTAATGTAATGGATATTTTAAATTCTATTGTTTTTTAGTATTTCCAAAACGTCCTCCGCCTATTCATCAGCCGCCAAGAAATATGATGCTGCAAGCCGACCAAAAAAAACGACTTTCAGCTGCAATTAAAGCAACATTTTCTGGTTTCATAGAGTGCAACTGTCTCACAAAATGATAGCGGGGACGCTGAACTGACCGAGACAGCGGCTACTGCGGCCGCTTACGCCGACACATACCAAGTAGATGAGGAACTGAAAGTCGACTTCGAAGCAACCTGCTGTAAGAACACCTTCTAAATGACGGGAATCGGAAGACGGAAGTAAGTCTTCTGAATATTGAAAATCTCATAATTTTCGTATGTACTATTTTAAAATTTCCAGAAATGTTGGTAAACTTATAGACTGGAAAAATAAAATCTGAATTCCATGAATACATAATGCCTATTGAATCACCAAAACTAAGTGCATTCTGAACACAACTAACTGGACTCACATAGAAGACCGTCGACACAGGAATACCCCTACAAACTACTCTAATGATGTTCCAAGAATTGGGAACCCGCAACCTTCACCTGCCGAAGATGTCCAGAAATAATACAATCGGAAATTGTGCACTTGTGACATGGTCCGATTAGGATTTTGGAATTTGCCTTGCATAAGAATGTCACAAACGACTTGCCACAAATTTTTAATCAAAGGATCGACTTACGAGCACTATTCCGGGAATGGTACAATTCAAAACCAATCAATTTGCTACAATTTCATTGCACGTTCATTGACCAGAAAACTCATAATGCCAAGACCACTTCAAAGTAAGTAACATAAACAACAAACTTTGAAAGCACTAATTGTTTTTTTTTCAGCAACAAATCAAAACGAAGCGGTATTGCAACAAATCCTGCAAGATGATTCGAAGTCGATTTGACTCTTTAAATTTCATCCATTAATAGTCAAAGTTCGTGGCGCAGCTAGTTTTTAAATAAAGTTGTATTTTTTTCAAAATTGTATGTAATTAAGTATAATTTTGTTTTAGATTTAAAGCTATTAATGTATTTTCATTTAAAAAACAAAAACTGGATTTTAAAATACAACTTCTTAGTTTTTGAGTAAATGAAAAAATATTTAATGTACTTTTTCCAAGAAAAACACTTCTTTTTGGTTTTCCCAAATTTGATCTGCTCAGGTCAATTATTATAGTGGATTATACCTTTTTTATTTTTTTTTTTCGTTTTTAGCAAATAATAATAAAAAACAAATAAGCTGTTTTAGGTAAGTTTTATTTTTTTTATTGACACATATGTTCAATTTAACAAAATTAAAAACTTAGTATTTTTAATCCTATTCTTCTTATGTTTTGGTTCATCACAATCGTACGTATTCCTTTGTGATTTCATGTGGTCAACAGCATTGGTCAGAAATTCGTTCTTTTAATTTTGCCTCAGAGTGCGAAGTTTAAATTCAGTTGAGTCTGATAACAATGGTCGACAAAATTATACTTTTTTTTGTCACCCAAACAAAAAATACTTTTTGAGAGGATATCCTGACCTCGAATCTCAACTTTAAATTTATCTACATCAGGTTTTTAAAATATACCTCTGAAAATTTTAAAGACAACCAAAACCGGTAAAACATGACGTATCTCTTAACTTTAAATTTCAAGATACATGTCTTTGCTTTTACCTACAGTTTAAATCATTTTGCTTCATTTGACTTTACCTGAAGTTTTGAACAAAAAACTAGAATGTAATTCTTTTTTGGTTTTAAATAGTTCGTTTAATTTTTGAACATTATTTTTGTATTTTTTTCAATATATTACAAGAACTTGATGTTATAATCTTAAGACTACAAATTCGTTATAGGAAATAGTAAAAAATTGAAAACATTGAAGGAAGATATTGTGGGTTTGAATAACCATCACACATTTAAAAAAAAAAAAAAAAAAAAAACTATTTCATGAAATTGATAGCTTCAAAAAGATTTATATGTATGTATGTATGTAGATAGATGATTTCGAATTACAAAAATAAAATCTCAAAAACCTTAATTGATAGAGTAATTCTGGAGTCGGTTTGTATTGTTGTTGACGGCATCGAAAGCAATATATTTATCATGAATGAAGGAAGGTATTTCAATTAAACTCCAGAGACCTACAATTTAAATTAGAAAGAGAAAAAAGTTAAGATAGTTCTTATTTTATTATTTATACAAATATCTTCACCACCTACATCACAGAGTTCGCCAAAACATGTACAAGGCAGATATTCAACTGTGAATTTCTGCATAATTGTATCGGTAGCCACAAGCATTATCTCATCATACTTGAGAACATAGTGAAACAGATCAATTGGCCAATCCTCGGCGGTAGGTACTGTCTTGAAAAACTGACTGTAGATTAAATCAACGATTGTTCACATCATGAGGAAGGGCTTGCATACACTGCAATCTTTCGCCTATCGGTAGTTGGCTGAAAGAAGTGCTTTGCATTGCACAGATGGTGACACATGACATGAATGTGCTACTGCTATCAAACGCTGCAATTGATTCAACTTGCTTGCTTCCCATTCACTACCAACGAATTGACTTCAATTCCATCGACGCCGACTTCCAAGAGTGAACTTATAGCCTACATGGCCATTGGCACGCAGTACATCTTTGTAAGAGGCAATAGCCTCCAATGGATTTCTTGATTGTCGATGTTGTATCTTTGCTAGAAGCATGTTTATCCTTGGAAGTCTAGACTTACTCGGAATCGATTGCAATGTCGAAATAGCCAAATTGGAGTCATTCAGCTCACGATAGCAGATAGCCAGACGATATTTGATTAAAAATGAGGACATAAGAATCCATCGGATTAGAGCGATGTAATTTTAACTAAAAAAAACAAAATAATATTCATATAATTTGAGTTTAAAATTAACGTAATGAACACACCTTGAATTTGTACCTCTTCGCTCCAGAATAAATACGTCGGCGTTGCTGGCTTCCTTCTCGGGAGATTCCACTTTTCCTGTTGCAACATTCTCCTTGGTTTCTTCTTTATCTGAGGATTAAATTAGGTGCAAATTCATTACATATTTTTATTTCAATAAATTAATATTTTGTATTTAAATTGTTTTACCTTCATTTGCATTGCTGGGAATTAATTTTGTTTTGTTTACATTTTCGTAGAACTGTCAAAATACTCGCCTTGCTGTTAATCTGTCAAAACTGGGTTAAACTCGAATTAGGCCACGTTCGCATTGTAGTTCTATGGTGCGCCTATACTTTCTGCATGATTTTTTCTGTTTTTATCAAAAATTTTCATAAAAATCATAGAATTTGTTTGCCAAAAGCAGTCAAATATTATTTTTAGTACAGTTTTCACTGAAAAGGAACCATAAAACTAATTTTTCTTAAATTATTGCATTAATTTTTCAATTTTTGAATTCAACGGATCTCTTTTTTCAACGGCTCAGTTCACCTCATAGTTTTTCCCCCGCGGTTGAGCAATATGGGCACAAAATTCCATAACAACTACATTCATAATGGCTTTTTCCCATAAGAAATGCACGGGACAACTAACACATGCTTATCCTTATGGACAAAATCATTTCAATTTAGCTTGTAGGCCGAAAGAGAGCAAACCCATTAAGTCGGGACTCTAGATAAAATATTTCCTCTATGATTGCAAACATAAACAATACTGACCCATGGAGTGCAAGTATGTCAATTACAACATATGGTGCACTCGTTGTTTAAATAAACAATATGTGTCAAGGCAAGTGAAGTAAAGTAGAATGCGTGGTTGATTCAAAAGAAGTGTTGATCTACGTTTCGGAATAGGTAACGAAGAAAATAATGAGTAGAGTTTGAGTCACTCTAATTTAAATCATCAACGAAAGAAGTCGCGTTTTTATTTTTACAACACTATCAAAAACACTCTAGTAAAGATATAAATCCTCGGTAGCCATATTGGTTTGCCAACAAGCTAAACCAGAAACTGGCCTCATAAAGTATTTCTTAGTGTGCGTGTAATTTCTCCTCTAATTTATGAAATTTCCCCTAAAAACTCAGTAAATGTGTCTATGTATGCGTGAAAACACGTCAATTTTACTCGTTGAATTCTTCCACATTACAAATACAACAATGTAACCAAGATCGGAATCTCAGACTGACATTTCGGTTTGCCTACAAGCTAACTACACACTAAATGTGAGAAAGTGTGCGTGAAATGATGCTAAAAACCAAACACATTCTCACATTTAGTCCTCAGGCCCATCAAAATGCTTCATTATAGTAATCTGCCCCATCTAAATGCTTCATTTTGAATGTTTCATGGCCTCGTTCAAAAACTAAACAATCCTAACCAACAGAGTTTGAAGTGCTGACATGGTCTTAAATTGGAAGATTTGTATAGCTTTTTAATTTCAATCCAAATAAATGTTGTAAATGTATATTTAATAAAATAAAATTGGCCAAATACATATTTAATGATTTATTAGTGCTGTTTTTTGTTTACTTAAATTATTTGCGAGCGCAACATGCGCTGCAACTGGTTAAGTATAATTGAAAATGTTTAAAAGTGTAACTCAATACTTTGTAAAACAACAAAACAGACAATTTTTTACCTGTAGTTTGCTTAGAGGATTTTTTAGGCGACGTTAGAAGTTCAGGTGGAAACAATAGGCGGGTGCCTCCATATTTGTTTGTACAGAAAATGCTACGAGAAGCATACTTGTGAAGTTCCATTGCCAACTTTAGTTAGTTCAGATTCCTCAATTAGATTAGTATTTACATCATTTAAGCAGTTCGATAATTGCAAGACCAAATTTTAGTTTTGTTTGTTGCAGAAATATTCCTGAAAATTTCTTTTTGAGGGACTATGTTATGTTATAGTTAGAATTTTGTTTGTAGTTAGATTTTGGAATACAAATTTGAGGGAACCATGTTTTAAAAATAAGTTGCTTTGTGTAAAGCATCTAAGGAATAGAAATAGGCAATATGGTTACAAACAATACCAACTAAATGAGTGCAATAAATAGATTTAAGTAACTTTTTTTATTCCAGTATGGGGAAACCGAATACCCGATAGAAAAAAACCGGTAAACGCGACAAAATCCATACTTCTTGACTAAATAATGTTATCTTCTATGCTTACGCATAAAATTACGAATTTTGTAGCATATGAAAATTTCTAGACATTTTACAATGTGAACAATTAAATATCCTATGAAAAAATTGGCTGCTATTAATGTTAATTTTTTTTTCTAAAAAGTTGATGAAGGTTAGCTGAAGCGGAAATTTCTTTAATGAACATACCTAAAATATTATTGGCTTTCTCAAAAATATTTGTCTATACTAACCTCTGCTTTATATCTGAAAACTATTGTTTATGTATATTTTCTTCTATGTTCTGCATTTATAAAATGTAATCTATGGAAGTATTTATTATATTAAGAAAAACAAAAATATGTACGTAAAACTCATTAGTTTTTGTCATTATTAACAGCACTTTTATTAAACATACCCTTCAAACAATAATAAGTAAACTTGAACTTTGGTAACTAAACATTTTTAAGGAATGAATGAAAATTATATTTTGCGTTAAACTGTGGGAATTCACTAAAAACAATACGTACGTCAACAATCAACATTCATGTCGATTACTTCATCTATTGAATGAGTTGTGCATATAGGAAATATATTATCTAGAGTCCCGACTTAATGGGTTTTTTTCTTTCGGCCTACAAACTAAATTGAGAGAATTTTGCCCATTAGCATAAGCATGTGTTAGTTCTCCCGTGCATTTCTTATGGGAAAATCCAGATTCTATGTAGTTGTTATGGGCTTTTGGTGAAGTCTGCACAATTAGGAGGAAAACAATGTGAGGTGAACTCAGCCGTTCAAAAAAGAGATCCGTTGAATTTAAAAATTGAAAAATGAATGCAATATTTTAAGAAAAATGAATTTTGCAATTATTTGACTGCTTTTGGCAAACAAATTCTATGATTTTTAAGAAAAGTTTCGCTAAAAACAGAAAAAATCATGCAGAAAGTATAGGCGCACCCCAGAACTGCAATGCGAACGTGGCCCAATTTGAGTTGTTCCCAGTTTTGACAGATCAACAGCGACGTGAGTATTTTGACAACGAAAATTAAAAGGAAAACAAAATACAATTTCTGCGATTTAAATAAATCATAACAAAAGTCAAAATTAATAAAAACAAAGTTGTTAATAGTACTCCTGATCAAATGTTTTATCTATATTTTATAAACTATTTCATACAAAATGATCCGAAGTCAACTATCTAAAACGTGCCTTCATCATATCTGAAGAAGTATTTCCCAACGTAACTTATTGGCTCTAGCTGATAGAGGATTCTTTCCGGATCTTTTTCCAGACACCGCTGGGTAAGTTGTATATTGTTTTGTATGTTTATAAAAACTACAAGAAATCGTAATGAATTACATTCTGTTCTTCTTAAAACGGTAGTCCGGAAATGACAAAACTTTTCACAAATAAACAACATACGATCTACGCCGGCTTTGATCCAACTGCCGATAGTCTACACGTTGGTAATAATGGGACTTCTGCATTGCCAGCGAGAAGGACACAATCCAATTGCGTTAGTTGGAGGAGCTACGGGTCTTATCGGTGATCCTAGTGGCAAAAAAAACAGAACGAAACCAACTAGGGCCGTCGGTCATTGAGACAAATTAATTGCTATAGAAAAACAGCTTAATAGAATCAAAAACACTCCATTACCAAGACCGGAATCTTTCGTACGTTTCACTCTCCAAAACCCGTTTGTTTACATTGTTGTATTTGTAATTTTGACAATTAATCCATGAATAGATGTGAGCGAAAACAAAAAAAAAAACGATGCCGTGGGCTAGCGGGATTTTGCACAGCAAAAACAAAATGGAGGGGTTAATAAGTTTTTTTCAGGTTTTTCTTTTTACTTTTTTTCGATGAAGAAGTCAGTTTTAAGCTTTAATTTTGCAGTCATTTTGTTGATAGCGAAACAATGTACATTTTCGTCTTCAAAAAAGCATGTTCAACATCAGTTTATTATAATTAATTCACTAATTTACAGTAATCACTACGAAATTCTTTAAATTTCATAATAAACCTCGGGTTTTTGTATCAAAGATGCGTTCGAAGAACCATCAAGTTAAGGGTGCGGGCGCAATTTTTGTATTGAATTCTAATAAATTTTCGTTAACGAACGCCCCAAATATTTTGTTTGCAAGTAATTAAAATCTGTATCAATTTAATTAATCCAAGTATATTTATAGTTTGTTTTTAATGATTTTAGCTTGCAACTATTTTTCAATTCCATTATGATTAATAAATATTAAATTTAAAAAAGAGTTATAATCGAAAAATATCTTATCCATAACTTTCTTGATTGGTGGAAGCATACATGTATTTGCTATCAAAAAAAACTTTCATCAAAGGAACACCAATGTTTTAAAAAAGTAATCAGAACGATTATAGCGAACCTGTTGAATAAATGCAGAGCAAATAAAATGCAAATTTTGACATATATCACAAAATGAAAACGTCTTAAAATCGTTCTGAATTCATGCACAACTAATTCAATAGAACATGTAATCGTAATGAATGTTTATTGTTGACGTACAGAAGTTTTTTTTAGTGAATTTCCACAGTTTAACGCAAAATATAATTTTCATTCATTCCTTAAAAATGTTTAGTTACCAAAGTTCAAGTTTACTTATTATTGTTTAAAGGGTATGTTTAGTAAAAGTGCTGCTAAAAATGAAACAAATTAATGAGTTTTACGTACATGTGTTTCTTAATATAGTAAATACTTCCATAGATTACATTTTATAAATGCAGAACATGGAAGAAAATATACATAAACAATAGTTTTCAGGTATAAAGCAGAGGTTAGTGTAGAAAAATATTTTTGAGAAAGCCAATAATATTTTAGGTATGTTCATTAAAGAAATTTCCGCTTCTGCTAACCTTCATCAACTTTTTAGAAAAAAAATTAGCATTAATAGCAGCCAATTATTTCATAGCATAATTAATTTTTCAGATTGTAAAATGTCTAGAAATTTTCATACGCTACAAAATTCGTAATTTTATGCGTAAACATAGAAGATAACATTATTTAGTCAAGAAGTATGGATTTTGGCACGTATACCGTTTTTTTTCTATTGGGTGTTCGGTTTCTCCATACTGGAATAAAAAAAGTTACTTAAATCTATTTATTGCACTCATTTAGTTGGTATTGTGTGTAAACATATTGCCTATTTCTATTCCTTAAAGATGCTTTACAAAAAGCAACTTATTTTTAAAACATGGTTCCCTCAAATTTTTGTTCCAAAATCTTACTACAAAAAAAATTCTAAGTCTAACATAGTCCCTTAAAAAGAAATTTTTAGGAATATTTCTGCAACAAACAAAACTAAAATTTGGTCTTGCAACTACCGAACTGCTTAAATGATGAAAATACTAATCTAATTGAGGAATCTGAACTAGCTAAAGTTGGCAATGGAACTTCACAAGTATGCTTCTCGTAGCATTGTCTGTACAAAAAAATACGGAGGCATCCGCCTATTGTTTCCACCTGAACTTCTAAAGTCGCCAAGAAAATGCTCTAAACAAACTACACCTGAAAAAATTGTCTGTTTTGTTGTTTTACAAAGTATTGAGTTACACTTTTGTCCATTTGCAATAACTATACTTAACCGGTTGCAGCGCATGTTGCGTTCGCAAATTATTTAAGTAAACAAAATAAATAATAATAAACTAATAAATCATTAAATAATATGTATTTGGTCAATTTTATTTTATTTAATATACATTTACAACATTTATTTGGATTGAAATTAAAAAGCTATACAAATCTTCCAATTTAAGACCATGTCAGCACTTCAGATTCTGTTGGTAAGGATTGTTTAGTTTTTGAACGAGGCCATGAAACATTCAAAATGAAGCATTTAGATGGGGCTGATTACTATAATGAAGCATTTTGATGGGCCAAAGCACTAATTGTGAGAATGTGTT
Organism: Eupeodes latifasciatus; assembly: GCA_920104205.1. NCBI lineage: Eukaryota > Metazoa > Arthropoda > Insecta > Diptera > Syrphidae > Eupeodes > Eupeodes latifasciatus. The sequence goes on along the minus strand of OV049927.1, from coordinate 42,505,994 downwards.
TGGTTTTTTGCATCATTTCACGCACACTTTCTCACATTTAGTGCTTTCTAGCTTGTAGGCAAACCGAAATGTCAGTCTGAGATTCCGGTCTTGGTAATAGTGTTTTTGGTTGCAATCAAAAACACTCTATTACCAAGACCGGAATCAAAAACACTCTAATGAAGATATAAATCCTTCGTACGTATCACCCTCCAAAACCCATTTGTTTACATTGTTGTATTTGTAATTTTGACATTATGTCCATGAATAAATGTGAAATCCAACAACAACTCACCCTGGGGCACACCAGCATTTATTTTATGAGTTTCAGACTTGAATCCGTCCAAAACAACTTGTATTGAACGGTTCGAAAGAAAATTTCTAATCCAACGAAGAAGAGATTCGTCGATACCGAAAGCACGCATTTTCGATAAGAGAGCAAGATGCCAGACTTTATCAAATGCCTTTGAAATATCAAGTGCAATAATCTTACTTTCTCCAAAACGATGTAAAGATTTGTTCCACTGTTCGGTGAGATGAACCATGAGATCACCAGTGGACCTATTGCTACGAAAGCCGTATTGCCGGTCATTAAGAAGCTTCCGTTCCTCAAGATATTTCTTAAGCTGATAATTAATCAGCGTTTCCATGACCTTAGAAAGAAGGGACGTTAGTGCTATCGGTCGGTAATTTGTGGGAGAAGAAGATTCGCCTTTTTTTGGGATTGGCTGAACAAATGCAGTTTTCCAACTACTCGGAACGAGACCAGAAGAATATGATAGATGGAAAAGCTTACGCAGTGGTTTTGGTAGCGTGGAAGAACACCTCTTCAGAATAATAGCGGGGATACCATCTGGGCCAGCGGATTTATGAATGTTGAGATCTTTAAGAACTCTCGCCACAGTTCGAGTACGAAAAAAGATTGGTCCCATAGAATCATTTACACGTTCAAGAACTGGGGGAGTCATGACACTATCTGGTAAGGTGGAATTTTCGGCGAACTGCCTAGCAAATAAGTTGGCTTTATCAATAGAGCTAACTAAAGGAGTGTCATTGACAACAAGCGTAGGAACCGAGGAAGAGGAAGAATTCCTCATATTTTTTACAAATGACCAAAAATTCTTACTGCCTTTGGGACATTGCAGTATTTTTCGCCGTAATTTTTGGTCATGTAAAAATTTGGTCCTTCGAATATAGGCGTTGCAAGCCTTCCTGGCTTGCTTAAACTTTTTCCGGTTTTCCTCAGTTGGGTTGGCTTTAAAACATCGGAAGCTCACCTCTTTCTCCTTGATAACCTCTTTGCAGCTCGAATCGAACCATGATTTAACCTTGGGTTTAATATTTTTAACCCTATTCGGGATAAACGTTTCCATTCCCAGATGAATCATACTAGAAATCATATCTGCACTGGAGTCTACGTCGCTACCGAGGAAGCATAGCGACCAGTTAAAGATCCTGAAGAAATTATTGAGACCGTCCCAGTTGGCTTTTTCGTACTGCCAAACGGTTCTCTTTGGAGCTCTTTCTTTAACTGGATTTGTTTGACACGAGAAATTAGCAGATATGATACTGTGGTCCGATGTGCCTAGAGGCGTCAATACACTGATTGTGTATTTATCAGGATCAGAGGTGAGAAACAAGTCAAGTGTATTTTCTGCTCGGCCGTTAACGTCTGATATACGAGTAGGCTCATTGACAAGCTGAGTAAGATGGTTAAACTCAGCAAAAATCTCAGCACACATTCCTTCAGGCGTTGTCTGGCCCGAATGGCGAAGCCACGAAGAATTGTGAACATTGAAATCGCCCGTAATAACGATTTCAGTGTGAGGATACAGGGAGACAATTCTTTGTATGGAGTCAGACAGAGCATCAAATTCCTGAGAAGTTGAAACTCTGTCCAGGTTTGGGCTCCGATAAAGAAAACAATAGTGAATGATGTGTTTATTCACGGAAAGTTTTAACCACATGAAATTAAAAAGGGAGTTGGTACAATGACCGTATTGTGGTAAAAGTTGATATGCAACATCATTCCTAATATATATGGCGAGACCATGGTGTGAGAAGAATAATGGCACCAAGCAATACCCATGAATAAAAAATTCAGTAGGATCAGAATCTTCACCTACTTGGGTTTCACTCAATGCCAAAACAGCTGGTCTGTTAGAATTAATGTGGATGTATACAGACAGAAAATTCGACTGACAATCAAAACAGTAATCTACAATCCATGTGTTATTGAATGAACCAACACATACACACCATTGAGCGAGCTTTCAAAAAGCTTAGACCAATGCATGCACCTGCTGAGTCACTCAACTGTACAAGAAAATGAAAGAAAGAGTGAAGGGAATGCACTTACTGTGTTCTGGTAGGTATTTTTTTTTTATTGTTGCTTTTTCCCTTTGTGTTGCTTTTTTTTATATATTGCTGTTGTTTTTCACTGTTTTTTTATCATTATTAATTTCTGTTTTAGTTTTATTGATTATATTTTTGTATCACTATTTTTTTAGTTTTATTTTGATTCTATTTGTTTTTTTTTTGTTTTGTTTTAAATAAATTAAATTAACGTGACTGCGACGGGGACGGGGACGGGAGACAAGACAACAATTAATACAAAACGCAGAACACGACGAGAGGACATGAACCTCCCCACTCGAGCTTTCACTGACAACTGACAAGCTATTTGCTATTTCGATTTGAATAGCTCGCACAGTGAGACACGTAAATAGAACACTCCATCGTTTTTCGGTGTGTCGTCCAACGGTGACTAGGATTGGTCCAAAATAATCCACCCCTACATATGTAAATGGCCGGGTAAAGGCCTTTAGGCGTGCTTCAGGAAGATCAGACATCATTGGAGCTACAGGCATAGCTCTATTGCTGCGACACTCTTGACAATTATTTTGAACTCTCTTTAGGACTGCTCTTAAAGTTGCAATGTAAAAGGATTGACGTATCTCATTTACTGCTGTTTTAAAAAAAATATTTTTATATTTTCTATGAAAATTGTCAACAATCAGTGTAGTGACATGATGCTGTTTCGGTAAGATAACTGGTCTTTTACAATCAAGAGTGACATGGTTAGAAGCATCTATACGACCTTTTACCCGCATTACTCCCTTTGTATCCAGATAAGGACTCAACTGGTATAGTGAACTTGTTTTTTCAATTGGCTGTTTATTTTGCAAGGCATTTATTTCTTTAGGATAACCTTCAGATTGACATATCATATATAAATATGTTTCAGCTCCTTTGACGTAATCTAGATTACCATTTTCGTCTTGACATAGCCAAAGTAGGTAACTTTTCGTACCTTTACTTTCTCCTAGATCGAAACAATCGTCCGGTTTAACAAAAATTATACTAAATTACATAAAATTTTGAAAAAAAATTCAAATTTATTTAAAAACTAGCTGCGCCACATCAAAAGTAGATTATCAATGGATGAGAAATGAGATTCTAAGCATGTCGTCGGATCAAATTGTATGATTTGTTGCAATACCGCTTCGTTTTGTTTGGTTGTTAAAAAAACATTAATTAGTGCTTTCAAAGTTTGTGGTTTATGTAAAACTTACTTTGAAGTAGTATCGTCATCATGAACCTTCTAATTAACGAACGAACAATGAAATGGATTAGACTATAATTGTACCATTCCCAGAAGAGGGCTCGTAAGTCGATCCATAGATTGAAAAATTGTGGCTTATTAAGTCGTTTGCAATATGCATAACGAATTCAGGGAATATATTGCCAGTCCTTAAGTTTACCAAAACTGCAGGGAATTCTAAAATAGTACATACATACATACAAAAATGATGAAATTATTTTTTGAATTTCCATTCGGAAGACTTACCAATGATTTCCGACTGCCGTCATTTATGAGATGCTTTTTTTTCTCAGCAGGTTGCTTCAAAATCGACATTCTGTTCAGCTACCTCATCTACGTCATCTGTGTCAGCCACCTAAGTATCCCTGTCGTCCTTCAATGGCAACAAGATAGTGAGACATTTGTTGCTACAAGCTTGGATTTACATCTAGAAGATTAAGATTAAGCGAGTTGACCACGATATGAATGCATCGATTCGTTCTTACATAACTGATCTCCGCCCTGTTGCGACGTTAATTTGAGCGGCTTGCATTATATTTCTTGGCAACTGATGAATAGGTGGAGTTGGCAGTTTTTGCTACTGCTGTTAAATCGTTCTAACACCAACACTGAGCTGCTAGGACGAGAGCGTTAGCGGTCGACTATTGAATGGCAAAACTTCAACTTGGATCCTTGACTTGGTGGTGTTATTGCTGCTGGTTTTGTTGCATTGAATGCATTTGACTATTAGTAGAGATGGTGACACCTCCATCGTCAACGCCTGCGGGAGCTCTGCCGTTGAGATGTACATACAAACACAATGGCCAGTATCTGTCGTTAAAAACATTGATATTATTTTGTTAAGAGAAATATAATATACAAAAAACTTGCCTGCAAATCAGCTCCTTAGTTGCTTTGTCTTCCAGATTTCTTCAGGGAAATTGCTTCCTGCATTATTGTATGTTATTGGCAGTATCTAAAATGAAAACACAGACTATAAAATAAATCGATTATTGTTGCACCTCCTTCGCTGCAATTTGACTTACTTTTTATTCAATGAAGTGAACTTGTATATACTCTTTTCATGATAAAGGTTTTTGGTCTGAAAAATATCAAATTATATTAAATATCAAAACAATTAACAAAAACTTACTCTTAAAATCCGAAACCCATTGTTTTGTTTTGCAAAATTGATTGCCATTTTTGACAGGTCACAAAAATTCCATAAGTTTCTATTTTAATCCAATCCCCCATTTTGCTTTTTTTCTCCACTCACATGTATTCACCGATAGCGAATTTGAAAGAGTTCACCTCGAATTTGAGAGATTTCACCTCGAATAAAATTTGAGGGTGTTTCAGGTAGGACGGGTACCGGTCGGGACTCTAGATAATATATTTCCTCTATGGATCAGAGTCTGAGCGAACAGAGTAGAGTACAGTAGAGTTGTGAGCAGAGTATGTTCAGAGCTCTCTGATTTAATTATGAAACAACTTGAGCGCTAAATTGTCATGATTCATAAAAATGCTATATGCAATTAGTTTTTTCTAAATTATCTTACCTTCTGCACTAGAGCGACCAGACTCTTCCGCCATTTTTATTGTTTTGACGATGATTTGTTTTAATTTCCCGGCTTTCAAATATCAAATTGTTTGTGTTCAGCATTTTACTCCGGTTACTCTGTTATTTTATTCTGAGCTTACAGAGCGCGCTCTGAACATGTTAAAAACTAAAAAAGAAACACGAATTTGAAGCTCTGAACGATCAGAGCTAAAAAAAAACACAATTATTTTTTTTGACAGTTCGAGCTCTGCTCTGAACTAAAAAAGAAAAACGCCATAAATTGAGTCGATTTTGTACTCTATATAAAGACCGGAACCAATCTGCCATTCTATTTTGCCTACAAGCTAAAATTAATATTCACCACTGCTTAAGTCAATTCACCACTGCTATAGTCAATTCACCACTGCTAAAGTCAACTCACGACGAATTGATGAGAAAATACGAAGAAAATTGTATAGTGCTTATCTGACCTTAAATGGACAATTTTGTTGCAACATAGGTTGATAAGGAAAAATGTACTAAAGAAAACTGATGTAATGCTAATAAGAACAAATGGGTCACTAAAATATCATGTTTTTAATTTGTTTCAAAATGTATAGTTATACTAGCTGACCCGACAAACGTTGTTTTGTCACATAAGAGAATAATTCTAGAGAATATTTTCCTAGAAATAAATACCTTATTGTAATTTTTTTTATTTATTAAAATTAATTCTTTAAAATTATATACATATCGTCGGTGAAACCAGAAAAGTGTGTAACTCCAAATTTTCTGAAAATGAGATTTGAATGATATCTGTTAGTCAAACCTGATATCTACCGTTACTTAAACTGGGAATCCCCTTAAAGTTCATACTTTTTATTCTATTGGCAAATTTGAAAATGGTGTAACTCCATGCTCACTTAATTTTGTGAGAAAACCGTGTATCTCCCCATTATGCGGTAGTAAAAGTGTGAGTGACATCGTGCTCTTAAAAAGTTTGTTTGACGTTTTAATGCTCTCCTGTAAAATTTGCTAATATGGAGTTACACACTTTTCTGGTTTCACCGACGATATCGCTAAAAAAAACAATATCATTCCCTTAATGCAACAGAGTGTACAATAATTTTTGCGATCTCATCTTTCCCCAATACAAACAAACTCGAGAGCACGCCACGTATAATTAATTGTCCGTGTGAAAAACATGAATTTCTCAAACCTAAGCCGCAGACAGACACCGTTTGGCCTTGAGACTTATTGATAGTCATTGCAAATACCAATCTAATTGGAAATTAAAGGCGTTTGAATTGAATTCGCACATCTGTGGGTATAATAGGGATTCGCGGTAATAATATATTTTCACCTCGGAATTTGCCATTAAGAATAATGACTTCGATAATATTTTTAATTAATTTTTTAATTACTGATCGCATTTGAACACGCATATTTACATTCAGTTGTACTTTTTCAACATTACGGCACAGTGGCGATGATTTTAAGCGCGCGTTGATCTCATCAGAGTACGTTGAACGCGGAATAACGGGAGGTGTTTGTCTGAAATCACCTGAAAGGAGTAACAGAGTGACGCCAAATAGAGTGTCGTTGTTTTTTATATCTTTCAATGTCCTGTTCAACACCTCAAGCGAATGTTTGTATGCCATAGTGCATTCTTCCCAGATGATAATTTTACACTGTTTCAGCACTGTGGCCATGGATGATTGTTTTCATATATTGCACACCGCGTCTGGGTTATTTTGAATATTTAGTGGCAGTTTAAATACTTAATGAGCTGTTCTGCCTCAATCCAATACAGTTGCCGCAATGCCAGAAGATGCAACAGTCAATACGATACCATTATTTGATCGTATTTTAGCAAGACTTAGCGAAATAAGGAATGTTTTGCCAGTTCCACCTGATGCATCAAAAAAAAAGAATCCACCTTGTCCTGCGAAACTGCGAGCATGATGTGGTCATAAATGGTTCTTTGTTCTTCATTCATTAATGGGACATTGCGAGCGACATTCGCTGCCATTTTTACAGTATTGTATTGTAGTTCACGATTCAATTCAGTGTCTATTAAATCAGATGCATTTCGATTTGGTGAATGTATACCGAAATGACTGAGTGGTAATTTGGCAATGATAATGCAAAGATCCTCAATAGCAATCAATGCTTCATTGTACATAGCGTCACTTAATACTATCGTAAGATCGTTGCACCGTGTACAATGTTGATGCAATTAAACCATAGCACTTAAGAATAAACAAAATAAATAAAAACCTATTCAGACCTACCGAATGTACATATATGCGAAATTTCAATGAAATTGGTTAAGCCGTTAAGGAGGAGTATGGCAACTAGCACTGCGACAGGAAAATTTTATATATTAGATAATGTTACCTAACTTATACGAATAAATAATTTTCCTTTCTTGTTCTTTATAATTTGTTTAAATGTATATGTTAAAAGAAGAATGAAGTAATATTGGCCTTTGTAAATAATATTTGAAAATATATATACAAAGGTTTTACAAATTTCACTATATTTTAAGTTTTTCAAACTAAAAAAAAACACATAAAAGTGTGACATCACCTCAATCAAGAAAAAATCCCACATAAGGTGAACTCGCGCGTTCAAAACAGTTCCGTTTTGAATTCAAAAATTAATGCAATAATTTAAGAAAAATAAATTGTCTGCTTCCTTTTCAGTGTAAACTGTGCTAAAAACAATATTTTTCTGCTTTTGGCATACAAATGCTGTGATTTTGATAAAAATGTTCGCTAAAAGTAGAAAAAATCATGCATAGTTGGTCCCAGTTATGACATATTAACAACGAGGTCAGTATTTTGACAGCGAAAATGAAAACAAAACAAACAAAATGTAATAGATATTTTTTCTTTCAAAAATATAATTGCTGCAGGTTTTGCATTTATAGAAGCATCAAAGCTTGCGCCTAACCAGGAGATTCCAAAATCTTGAAGATGGAGTCACGTTCATCGTCCTCGAACTCGTCGAAATTGTCGGGTGGTAATAATTTGCAGAACAATTCAGGAGCATCAATCCCAGAAGCACCAAAACTCTCGAAATCTGGATCGGTTAAATCGGCAGTATCTATCAATTCATCGATCGAGTAGTATCGCACACAGGATTATAAGGACGAGATAGGAGTGCGTCCAACACGTGAAGTGATTGTACAAAGAGTTAAACTCCCAGGCCGGGGTCATGAATGGAATTATCCTTTGATGCATTCTAAGTTCCCTTTCTGTTGCTGCTGTTAAATCGTTCCAACATCAACACTCAGCTGCTGGGCGAAGGGCGTTAGCGGTCGACTATTGAAAGGCAAAACTTTTACTTGCATCATTGACTTGGTGGTGTTGTTGCTGCTGGTTTTGTTGCATTGACTATTGGTAGAAATGGTGACAATTCCGCCGTCAACGGCTGCGGCAGCTATGGTCGTTGAGATGTACACACAAACATAATGGGCAGTGACTGTCGTGAAAAACGTTGATATTATTTTTTTAAGAGAAATATAGTATAAAAAACATACCTGTAAATCAGCGCCTTGTTTGCTTTCTCTTCCAGGTTTCTTGAGGGAAGTTGCTTCCTGCATCCAAAATGAAAACACATATTATTAAATGATCGATAATTGTTACACCTCCTTCACTGCGATTTGACTTTTCATTCATTGAAATGAACTTGTGTTCTTTTAAATATACACATTTTCATTATAAAGGTTTTTGCTCTGAAAAATATCAAATTATGTTAAAGATCGAAGCAATTTACAAAAAATTTACTCTCAAAACCCCAAACACATTGTTTTGTTTTGCAAAATGGAAATTGTGGAATTGTCATTTTTGACAGGTCACAAAAATTCCATAAGTTGTTTTTGTAGCCCAATCCCCCATTTTGTATGTGTAGCGAATTTGAGACAGTTCACTTCAAATGAAATTTGACTGTGTTTCAGACAGGACGGGTACCGGTTTGGACTCTAGTTAATATATTTCCTCTATGTTTCTGAGGGTGATATGCACGATGGAGTGTAGTGTTTTTTGGGACGGTTATCCTGTTATAAGCATAAGAAATACTAAATTAAGCTTGAAGTTTATTTCGACTTTATATAATGGGGAAAATAATTCAATTTGTTCTTAATCCAGATTTGTCAAAACAAAAAATTTTCCCCTCTTTTGCATCCCATGGGGCAAAATCATTTGATTTATTTTTGCTTTAAGATCAAATCTGCAGGTCTGGATTTTTCGGCTGATTTACCCTTTTTTGTTTGGACAGCTACTGTAAAGTAATACATATAATGTAAGAAAAAACTATCACACAGAATTAAATTTAAACCCTTCCACTTAAGCTGTCAATCAAATTATGAATTAAATTTAATGTATTTTTCTATAGTAAAAATTTTGCAAAAAGCTTGTCCAGCGCTTTAAGATTTGTTGTTATAATTTTCATTTGAACCTTCTCATGAATTTCTGATAAATCCGTGGAAAATTAATTTTATTTAAACAAATTATAATGTTTTTTAAGTAAATTTAAATTGTTGGTAACAATCACAATGAAGTGAACTTATGTATTCATTTTTATGGGAATAACTTTCAGAGGATTCAAGCCTTTATTCATCTGGACTATCTATAGTTACTTACTTTTGACTTACCAATTTTCTCTGTTTAATGTGATAGTCACAAATGAAGGCTGTCACGACAAAAATGTGAATGTCATTTTCCAAGGAATATGATGTTTCTGTTGCAAAAAGAATATAGCTAACAGACGTTTTGCTCGGGTGGCTGCTTTATTTCATTAAAACAACAAATTGATCGATATATTATTAAAACCTCTTGAAAATTTTACCTGTTTATTAGAAATTGTTAAATCCATTTAAATTGAGTTGAATCACTTTACATATACATACACATCAAAAATGTGACTATAAATTATCACATTTTAGTCGATTCTGCTCCTACAATTCAACTACATTACAAGCTTACAAAAAAAGAACAAAATGGTAGATTTGAAATGTAATTGGAAGCTTAAAACCAAAAACACTCAATACCCGTGTTTTGTTGGAAAATCTATCAATAGTATAGTAGGATTTTACACGGATAACAAAAACAATATCCATAGTATGAATAACACCGATAAAAGTTAGAGTAGAATCTTACTATGGATGGGTTATTGACATTAAGTGCGTTTTTTCGTATTCCATATATAGTAAAGTGAGAAATTGCCAACAAAACGATCCGCAGTAGTCCGGTTTTTATATTTGAAAGTTGACACAACTGAATATTTGCCAGAATAATTTATCAAAAAATTCAAAAAAAAATAGCGAAATTCAGACCAGGGGTGAAATCGTGTAAGCTGATTTTTGATAGTTGACTATCAAAATCAAGAAAATACGTCTGTGTAATGTGAAAGTCGATTTCAAAGTTTTAACCAAACAATTTGACATAAAATAAAAACTTCAAGAAGGCGGTTTGTTCGTAGACTACTACATTAACATGTGGTCTTGAAGCGAGCTTGAAGCTCGCCTAAATTCTTTATATACCTGAATCAAGTTGAAATGAGCTTGATTCGCTCCATTCCGGTCGGGTATCGGAAATTTGTGAAGAAAAACCTGTGTGGAGGAGTTGGTCTTACAGATAATGCGTTATAGTCTGTTTATTTGCATGTTTGTTTACAAAAAATATAGTTTTGTTTTTTGCAGCATATTCCTATATGGTGCTGAACTATTCAGTTTTTCATTGTTTAACACGAATCAAACTATCTCACTTGCACTTCATAAGAAACATCGAAACACCATTTGCATTTTAGAAAGTGCTGTCAAACTTAATCATTTTTAAATCTTCTTGTGCGGTGGAAACACCAAAAAAGATTTATTTAATCTAAACTAACATAAACCTTTGGTGGAAACATAGCAAAACATAAATATCTTTTCTATTGTTTTCTCTTGCAAAATAAGTCCATTTTCACTAACAAAACTAAATAATATCAACAGTAATAGATTGATTTTTTTCCCCAATGGAAAACACACATAATTCCAAATGCACAACTACTCAACGAACATAGCCATCGAGATTCAAATGCAATATCAATCGTACCAACATTTGAGAACGAAATCACATAAGATCCATTCGAGGCTCGAATAAATGTCAAAAACCTACCTATGAGATTCTACTCTGACTTTTATCGGTGTTATTCATACTATGGATATTGTTTTTGTTATTCGTGTAAAATCCTACTATACTATGGATAGATTTGCCAACAAAACACGGGTATTTATACGAGTCTCGAATGGATCTTATGTGATTTCGTTCTCAAATGTTGGTACGATTGATATTGCATTTGTATCTCGATGGCTGTTTCGTTGAGTAGTTGCACATTTAGAATCATGTGTGTTTTCCATTGGGGAACAAAATCAATCTATTACTTTTGATATTAGGGTGTCGTATTGAATCCCCAAAAAAAAGATTCCCCACGGGATAATATCCCCAAACAAATTTATTCCAAGTTATCACGGTCGGGCATTGACCAGACACAAAAAAGTGCATACGCGGCACACGAGCGACGGATGTCGTCGAACATTGCCACCGGGAAATCTGAGGCGAAGATATGCATGGGAACTGCATATCAGCAGAATAAAAGTAAAATCAAGTCAATGCAATGTAATTTAGAACTTAAGTTGGGCATTTAAATTTGGTACCTTGAGCAGTGCGGTAGCGCTGAAATAAATATTGTAAAGTTATTAGAAAAAGTTGCGTTTCATTTATATCTGGACCAGTGGAGGTCCGAAAAAATAATTTTTTTGAACTTCGAATAATGAAAGTTCTTTATTGGCGCCCGAGCAGGGACATTCCCTGATTAACAAAAAACAGTGAATAGCTTACAAAAGTGAATAGCTTAAACAAGTGAATAAAACCACAAAACAGTTATTAATAAGAAACAGTGAATGCAAAACAGTTAATAGCTTACAAAAGTGAATAGCTTAAACAAGTGAATAAAACCGCAAAAGTTATTAATAAAAAACAGTGAATGCAAAACAGTGAATAGCTTACAAAAGAAAAGCTATTAATAAAAAAAAAAACAGTGAACAACCCACAAGACAGTAAACAACTTGTGAAAGAACAAATCGAAAATTAATGAAACTAAAACTCATTAAGTGATAAAAGAAGGAGGCTGTTACCCAATTGAGATAAGAAGGAGCGACTGTAATCCTGGAGCCTGTCGTTAATAGAAGGAAGAACCTTAGACAACAGACATCAACTTTAAAATATAAAATGTAGTGGCTGGTTATATCTATGTAAGAATACTTAAAGAATTTTATGGTCGTGAATTGACTTCTAGCATACATGCGTATATAAATACTTTTACAAACATTTTTTTACTTTTATGATTGATAATTTCCTTCTTTTCTCGTATATTCCTAAACATCTTTGCAAACATTTTAATTTTTTACGATTGATGAAAAATTCCCCTTTAATCTATGCATGTACATATATATCTATCAATAATAAGAAATAAGTATTAAAAAGAGAAGGGATTGAAAATTGAAAAAGTAATAGCAATATCAAATATATACCCATACATATACTTACACACAAATTCCTGGTATCACCCTTGAATGAAATGGATGAAATTAGGGCATCAGTAACCCAATTAACTGGGGCTGTTAATAGTGTTTTAGACCAACTAAGAGGTTTTGAAACCAGAATTGTTCAAATCGAACAATTCGATAATAGGCAGCTTATACAACCGTTTATTGGACAGCTTGGGTCCTTAGAAAATAGGCTGAAATCAGTCAAAACCAATGGTTTTGGTGGAATTTCGGGGCTGTCTGAAGAACCTCAAGAACCACTTCGAGGGCCGAACAACGAGGTCGAGTTGAGAGAAATCTCTAGGCTTCCGGACCCGGTAAAGGAGTTACAGGTTTTTGAAGGCAATCCAGTACAGTTTGTTTCCTGGATACATAGTGTTGAGACGGTGCTTAAAGACTATGAAATAGTTCGTAATAAGCCAATTTATAGGACTATCCTGCAGTACATCAGACAAAAAATTAGGGGGAAGGCTGATTCCGCTCTTGTCTCCTATAACATATTTGACAACGAGTGGAAAGAAATAAAAAGGGTTCTTTCGCTGCACTATGCAGACAAACGGGACATAAGAACTCTCGAACACCAACTTAATCAGCTCAAGCAGGGAGCATCCAGGGTGGACGACTTTTATGCCACAGTTAACCACCGATTTTCGCTCATAATAAATAAGGTCAGAGCGGAGACATATTCAACTGAAACGATTAATGCCTTGGTAGATACCTATCGGAATCGAGCATTGGACGTTTTCGTGCGGGGTCTGAATGGTGAACTTTCGAAGCTTTTGATGATATCCACACCTGTGCACTATCCCTTCCATAACGAAGCTGGAATCCATTCGCATTCAAGAAATATAGACAGGTTCAACACTAACAGGAACCCCCGACGCCCATACTCATCTTGGAACTCAGGTAACCGAAGCCGACAGTATCCACCACCGAGACCAACCGGCCCGAAGCCTCCGGTCAAAATGGAGCTAGGTAGCGTCCAAACCGGCAACGTTAATTACATAAATCGCCCAAACAACCCGTTTAAGAGGGAAGCAAATTCGGACAGTTACCCGAGGAAACAACAGCGGCTATTCAATATGATTGCAGACACACCTGAAAACAATATTACCACGGACACACATGAGGATACTGGGGAGCCAAACAGTTCTAATGTTCTCAATATCGAAGGAAACCAGGATGAGGCGAATTTTATGATAGGTGCATCGATTCCAGCGTACCATATATAGAATATGGTACGCGGGACGGGAAAACATTACAATTTCTCGTGGATACGGGCGCGAATAAAAATTTCATTAAACCCAACTTAGCGCAAGTATCCCATCCCGTCCATACTCCTTTTCATGTAATTAGTCCGGCAGGTATCATCCTCGTGAAAAACAAGATACGTGGCAAATTCTTTGCCTTCGTTGGCTGTGATCTTGAGGTAACCTTTTTCGTGCTTCCGAGTCTTACATCGTTCGATGGAATAATTGGCGATGATACTCTGAAGAAATTAAAAGCAATCACAGACAGAGATAGGAATGAGTTAACCATTAACTCAAAGGTAGTAATCCCACTTAAAAATAAATCCTCTAGTATAGTAAATAACCTTATTAAATATTGACCAGAACATTTCTGAATCCTCAAAGACAGGGGTTGAATCTTTATGTACTAAATTCAAGGAACTGTTCGGTCCAGTGGGCAGCGAGAAAGCTAGAACCAGTGTGAAGGCCGAGATACGTACCTCCACAGAAGAACCAATCTATACAAAAAGTTATCCGTACCCGGCTGGCATGCGAGAAGAGGTTGAGAGACAGGTTAATGAGCTTCTGACGGAAAATATCATCCGACCGTCGCAAAGCCCATACAACTCGCCTATTTGGGTAGTACCCAAGAAAGACAGACCAAATGGGGAAAAGCAGTACCGAATGTTGATTGACTTCAAACGCTTGAACTCAGTTACCATTCCGGATACATACCCGATTCCCGACATTAATAATACACTCGCAAGCCTCGGAAACGCAAGGTTTTTCACCACTCTCGACCTCACGTCTGGTTTCCATCAGATTCCCATGAACGATAGGGATATTCCAAAAACGGCCTTTTCCACAATGAATGGAAAATATGAATTCTTAAGACTCCCCTTTGGGCTTAAGAACGCCCCCGCTATCTTCCAACGGATGATAGACGACGTGCTCAAGGAATTGATCGGGAAGATATGTTATGTCTACATTGATGACATAATAATCTTCAGTAAAACTGAGGAAGATCACCTTAGGGACATAGAAACGGTTTTCTTGAGAATTCATGAAGCGGGCCTAAAAATTAATTTAGATAAGACCCATTTCCTGGTAACCAGTGTCGAGTTTTTAGGGTTCGTTATCACCTCATCTGGGATTCTCCCGAATCCTGACAAGGTAAAGGCTATCGAAGCCATACTCCCTCCTAACACATTGAAGGAATTAAAAAGTTTCCTTGGACTGACCTCATACTACCGAAGGTTCATTAGGGACTACGCAAAAATTGCGAAACCTCTAACGAACATGACGCGTGGCGAATTTTCACAAGTGAGAGCCAATCAGTCGAGGAAAGTTCCTATCCAACTTGATAATGAAGGACTTAAGGCATTCGAAACCCTTAAGCAGATGCTAACCTCTGCAGATGTGTTGGCCTTCCCTGACTTCAGCAAACCATTTAACCTGACGACCGATGCCTCCGATTATGCGATAGGGGGCGTACTGTCTCAAGCGGAACCTGGTAAAGATCGACCTATCTCCTTTATATCTCGTTCACTCAGCAAAACGGAAGAAAACTATGCAACTAACGAGAAAGAGCTCCGTGCCATAGTTTGGGCACTAGACAACTTAAGAAATTACCTCTATGGAGCCAGTAAGGTTAGAATATATACCGACCACCAACCGCTTACATTTACTCTTAGTAATAGGAATTATAATGCTAAGCTTAAGCGTTGGAAAAGTAGAATCGAAGAGTACAACTACGAGCTGATTTACACGCCTGGTAAATCAAACTTTGTGGCTGATGCTCTCTCGCGGCTTCGAACGGAGGTAAACCACCTCTCAAGTGCAAGTTCTTCTTCTAGTACAGAAACTGCAAATTCTCTGAATGATGAATTACGAACTGGAACGACGGACAACGGACTGACTGGCACAGCCGACGAAGGACTATGTGAACGATCTTTTAACGATTCCAACACTGTACATAGCGCTGAGCAGGATGGGTCAGATCTAATACATCACGTAGAGGTCCCCTTAAATGTTTTTAAAAATCAACTTGTCTTTAAAATTGGCATTGATTTATATGCCCACGAAGAGCCACACCCTGGCTATCATCGGCACTATATTTCTTACAAAACCTTAGACGATGTCAAGCTTATGGAAGCGCTAAGGGAAAATCTGAACTCTAATGTTATTAATGGCATACAAATTCCTGAAGAGTATATGGGAATGCTTCAAAGAGTCTACCTAGGAAACTTTAGTAAATACAAAGTAAGGGCAACGCAAAGGGTGGTTGAGGATATTGCTAGTGAGGATCGAAAGATTCTGATAATAGAAAAAGAACATAGGCGGGCTCATCGAGCGCCTATAGAAAATAAGAAGCAAATCCCCGAAAATTTCTACTTCCCACAAATGATGTCAAAAATTAGGAAGTACACCAAATCTTGTGAAATATGTCATTCCAATAAATACGATAGGCGCCCGCATAACCCGGAATTGCAGTCAACACCTGTTCCCAGATATCCGTGCGAAATTATCCACATGGACATAATGGAAATACAAAATGAAAAATTTCTAACAGTTGTTGACAAATTCTCGAAATTCGCAAAATTTTTCCACATAATTACGGGATAAAATGGTTAAGATCTTACACTATTTTACAGTGCCCTTGATTTTAGTTACGGACAACGAACGAGGCTTCTTAAGCCCAATAGTTCTTAACTTATTTAAAAATTTGGGAGTAAAACTGTACCTAACGCCATCCCACAGAAGCGAAGTCAATGGCCAAATAGAAAGAGTTCACTCTACGGTTCTCGAAATATATCGATGCCTTAGAGCAGAATACTCAGACTTGAAGGTGAAGGAACTCGTCTATGTGGCTGTCGATAGGTACAACAATACTGTACACTCGGTTATTAACAGAAAACCCACAGATGTATTTTTTAATAGGTCGCAGCGGGTGAACTATCAGAATCTTTTGAACATTCGTTCAAAAATTAATAAAGACCTTAGGGGGGTAATTAAAAGAAACATGGAGGCTAGGAATGTAAGGAGAAATCTAAGAAGGGTGATACCACGAAAGTACAATCAGGGCGATGTTATATACGTTGCGATAAAAGGCATAAAAAGCAAAAATAAGCCTTTATTCAGGAGGGAAATTGTAGCCACGGACAATCGGGTAACTGTCACCACAGTTAGTGGCAAAAAGATACACAAGGCCCATTTAAAAAACATTAAGTAACAACAAGACAATTCATACCCTTCTCTTCTCTTCATTCAAAAAAAAAAAAAAAAAAGGGGAATGTGCATACGATATAAAACAAAAGTTACATGTATGCAAAAATTGCGCAAAATATTAATGTTATAAAAGATATAACTTATTAAGAAACCATTAGCTTACTAAACTATGTCTATGGAGATTAGCCCACGAAACAAGGGGCCGGTTCACTTATAATTATAAAAATATAATTTCGAAGGTGAAGTCCCTCGTACCCTAGTAGGCTGTTTGAACTTTAAACCTTACAAGCCAAAGTGGATAAATACGAACCTTCCCATCGGAAGTGACTACCCCGAAAATTTAATGGGGCTAACTCATTCAGACATCTAGGGACAAATAATTTGGTTTCAAAGAAAATAAAAAAAAAAAAGAATATAAAAATATTAACTATTATGTACACAAAAAAATAAAAAAAAGAGAATATAAAAATATTAACTATTATGTACATTAAAAAAAAAAAAAAAAAAGAATATATAAAAAATTAATTATTATATACAAAAAAAAAGAAACTCTAACTGAGTAAAATGTATAAAAGGTTACAAAAGCGCACCCATCTATCTATGAATGAAATCATAAAAATACTGTACGCCTACAAGGGCAAAGTACTCATTAATATTATAATATTAGCCATTAAGAAATAAAACTTGAAATTCCTGATTAATAAACTTTGATTATGTTACAGATTAATAAATTATTTCAATTCCATGCGAGCTTTGCATATTTTCGCTTATGATTCACCGGTGGATACGATAAAAGAAGGTAACGCTTGGGTTACAGACGGGGACTTCAAGCCAGTACATGTAATCGATTTAACTAGGTACGACACACTACTAAGGGATACAGAACAACTAATGGTCAAGTACGTCAAGAACGAGGAGAGTAGATCTATCATAGACTATCACTTAGGACTTATCAAGACTCGCCTTGCTGAGCTGAGGGATGCGAGGGCTAGGAAGACTAGGTCAATAAACTGGATAGGTAGCGCTTGGAAATGGATAGGGGGTTCCCCTGACGCGACGGACTGGGACAAACTCTTAGAAAGACAAACCAACATTGAAGATAATAATAATCAACAATACGCAATTAACACAAAACTTTTCGCCACGACTCAAGAGATCGCGGACAAATTAAATAAGGTAATAGACGGGTACAATAACTCTATACAAAAAGGGGAAACCGACAAGGTTAGCCAGGACTTGCTCAATAAGGTACTTATTTTGAAAGAGGGAGTAAACGAATTAATAAGAGCTTGCCAGATGGCTAAAAATGGTATCGTTAATAGTAATCTATTAGATTCAGAGGAAATCAATATTATAATTAACGAGCTTGAGACATTACCATATCAAAATGTTATAGAAGCTGTCGAATATGGTCAGCCTTCGATCTATTGCAACGGGACGTCGTTGCTCTATATATTGTCCTTACCAAAGATTGATCCAAGGACTTACCATCTCGTGACTGCCCGCGCGGCAATCAGACAAAACAGACAAGTCGACTTAGAATTCTCAAAACTTCTGATAGCCCATGACAAAACATACGGTTTGAACGGACATTGTCTTAACATTGGAAACAACTCTGTATGCCGAGAACGTGACCTGAAAAAATTGACTGAAGACTCATGCTTGCATACGAGTCTCGAATGGATCTTATGTGATTTCGTTCTCAAATGTTGGTACGATTGATATTGCATTTGTATCTCGATGGCTGTTTCGTTGAGTAGTTGCACATTTAGAATCATGTGTGTTTTCCATTGGGGAACAAAATCAATCTATTACTTTTGATATTAGGGTGTCGTATTGAATCCCCAAAAAAAAGATTCCCCACGGGATAATATCCCCAAACAAATTTATTACAAGTTATCACGGTCGGGCATTGACCAGACACAAAAAAGTGCATACGCGGCACACGAGCGACGGATGTCGTCGAACATTGCCACCGGGAAATCTGAGGCGAAGATATGCATGGGAACTGCATATCAGCAGAATAAAAGTAAAATCAAGTCAATGCAATGTAATTTAGAATTTAAGTTGGGCATTCAAATTTGGTACCTTGAGCAGTGCGGTAGCGCTGAAATAAATATTGTAAAGTTATTAGAAAAAGTTGCGTTTCATTTATATCTGGACCAGTGGAGGTCCGAAGAAATAATTTTTTTGAACTTCGAATAATGAAAGTTCGTTATTGGCGCCCGAGCAGGAATATTCCCTGATTAACAAAAAACAGTGAATAGCTTACAAAAGTGAATAGCTTAAACAAGTGAATAAAACCACAAAACAGTTATTAATAAGAAACAGTGAATGCAAAACAGTTAATAGCTTACAAAAGTGAATAGCTTAAACAAGTGAATAAAACCGCAAAACAGTTATTAATAAAAAACAGTGAATGCAAAACAGTGAATAGCTTACAAAAGAAAAGCTATTAATAAAAAAAAAACAGTGAACAACCCACAAGACAGTAAATAACTTGTGAAAGAACAAATCGAAAATTAATGAAACTAAAACTCATTAAGTGACAAAAGAAGGAGGCTGTTACCCAATTGAGATAAGAAGGAGCGACTGTAATCCTGGAGCCCGTCGTTAATAGAAGGAAGAACCTTAGACAACAGACATCAACTTTAAAATATAAAATGTAGTGGCTGGTTATATCTATGTAAGAATACTTAAAGAATTTTATGGTCGTGAATTGACTTCTAGCATACATGCGTATATAAATACTTTTACAAACATTTTTTTACTTTTATGATTGATAATTTCCTTCTTTTCTCGTATATTCCTAAACATCTTTGCAAAAATTTTAATTTTTTACGATTGATGAAAAATTCCCCTTTAATCTATGCATGTACATATATATCTATGAATAATAAGAAATAAGTATTAAAAAGAGAAGGGATTGAAAATTGAAAAAGTAATAGCAATATCAAATATATACCCATACATATACTTACACACAAATTCCTGGTATCACCCTTGAATGAAATGGATGAAATTAGGGCATCAGTAACCCAATTAACTGGGGCTGTTAATAGTGTTTTAGACCAACTAAGAGGTTTTGAAACCAGAATTGTTCAAATCGAACAATTCGATAATAGGCAGCTTATACAACCGTTTATTGGACAGCTTGGGTCCTTAGAAAATAGGCTGAAATCAGTCAAAACCAATGGTTTTGGTGGAATTTCGGGGCTGTCTGAAGAACCTCAAGAACAACTTCGAGGGCCGAACAACGAGGTCGAGTTGAGAGAAATCTCTAGGCTTCCGGACCCGGTAAAGGAGTTACAGGTTTTTGAAGGCAATCCAGTACAGTTTGTTTCCTGGATACATAGTGTTGAGACGGTGCTTAAAGACTATGAAATAGTTCGTAATAAGCCAATTTATAGGACTATCCTGCAGTACATCAGACAAAAAATTAGGGGGAAGGCTGATTCCGCTCTTGTCTCCTATAACATATTTGACAACGAGTGGAAAGAAATAAAAAGGGTTCTTTCGCTGCACTATGCAGACAAACGGGACATAAGAACTCTCGAACACCAACTTAATCAGCTCAAGCAGGGAGCATCCAGGGTGGACGACTTTTATGCCACAGTTAACCACCGATTTTCGCTCATAATAAATAAGGTCAGAGCGGAGACATATTCAACTGAAACGATTAATGCCTTGGTAGATACCTATCGGAATCGAGCATTGGACGTTTTCGTGCGAGGTCTGAATGGTGAACTTTCGAAGCTTTTGATGATTCGAAAGCCTAGAACACTCCCCGAGGCCTATTCCGCCTACCTTGAAATACAAAATCTCAACTTCAGAAATAGTTCGGTACATGTTCAAGCACCGAACGCAATATCCACACCTGTGCACTATCCCTTCCATAACGAAGCTGGAATCCCTTCGCATTCAAGAAATATAGACAGGTTCAACACTAACAGGAACCCCCGACGCCCATACTCATCTTGGAACTCAGGTAACCGAAGCCGACAGTATCCACCACCGAGACCAACCGGCCCGAAGCCTCCGGTCAAAATGGAGCTAGGTAGCGTCCAAACCGGCAACGTTAATTACATAAATCGCCCAAACAACCCGTTTAAGAGGGAAGCAAATTCGGACAGTTACCCGAGGAAACAACAGCGGCTATTCAATATGATTGCAGACACACCTGAAAACAATATTACCACGGACACACATGAGGATACTGGGGAGCCAAACAGTTCTAATGTTCTCAATATCGAAGGAAACCAGGATGAGGCGAATTTTATGATAGGTGCATCGATTCCAGCGTACCATATATAGAATATGGTACGCGGGACGGGAAAACATTACAATTTCTCGTGGATACGGGCGCGAATAAAAATTTCATTAAACCCAACTTAGCGCAAGTATCCCATCCCGTCCATACTCCTTTTCATGTAATTAGTCCGGCAGGTATCATCTTCGTGAAAAACAAGATACGTGGCAAATTCTTTGCCTTCGTTGGCTGTGATCTTGAGGTAACCTTTTTCGTGCTTCCGAGTCTTACATCGTTCGATGGAATAATTGGCGATGATACTCTGAAGAAATTAAAAGCAATCACAGACAGAGATAGGAATGAGTTAACCATTAACTCAAAGGTAGTAATCCCACTTAAAAATAAATCCTCTAGTATAGTAAATAACCTTATTAAAAATGACCAGAACATTTCTGAATCCTCAAAGACAGGGGTTGAATCTTTATGTACTAAATTCAAGGAACTGTTCGGTCCAGTGGGCAGCGAGAAAGCTAGAACCAGTGTGAAGGCCGAGATACGAACCTCCACAGAAGAACCAATCTTTACAAAAAGTTATCCGTACCCGGCTGGCATGCGAGAAGAGGTTGAGAGACAGGTTAATGAGCTTCTGACGGAAAATATCATCCGACCGTCGAAAAGCCCATACAACTCGCCTATTTGGGTAGTACCCAAGAAAGACAGACCAAATGGGGAAAAGCAGTACCGAATGGTTGTTGCGTTACAATTGAACGCAACGAGTTATTTTTAATATTTAATTTTAATTTTAATCACGACGATGCATTGTGCATCCACTTTTGTTTGTTTACTTCGTTGATTTGACAAATGTCACACCCTTCTACACGAGGATGAGAGAGAGCGGGACGGCCATAGTCCTTCTGACCATGGTTCTCTCTATCATTTTCGTGAGGAAAAAATAATACCAAGTTTAGTTTCAGGGTACAAAAGAGGAATGGTTTCCATGGAAGTGAAACCAAACCAGATGGACGGTCTGGTGATGGCATGGACAAAAAGTTGCATGAGAAGTCACTCCGAATGGAGAATGGCCGAAGGCCCAACCTAAAATTTTAATGATTTAAAAGTTAATAATTGATATAAAATTATATTTTTTACTTAAATTCTGATCAAACTATTAAATTGCAACGTAAAGTAATGTAACTTAAACTTTGTTAATGGACGTATGGACTCTTAAGTTCCCAACAACTTAGTTCAGGACTAGTTCGATGTAAGACTTAGCTACAGATCCCGAATGGGTCATCATTTTTCCTTCTTTTTCTTTTTGTAGAATTGATAGTAAGGTTTTGTGAAGAATTATGTTTTTCGCAATTTTTTGTGTTTCTCAACTTTTGTCGAGGTAGAAAATGGGGGTGGCTGAATGCAGCTTCTGGAATCGTCGTGACCTGGAAGTGAATCCAGCGGGCGGCGAATTCCAGAATGACTTGCATTTAGCTGTGAGAGTAGAGCGAGTAAGCGGGATCGCGAGAATCTCATCACAAGTTGATATCAACAAGCCGATCTCCGATTGGCTGTTGATGATGTGAATTGAGATCCGCCACTCCACATTGGCTGAAAGCTCAAAATGGCGGGAATTAGGAAAGATGAGACTTGACAGATCAAAGAATCTGGAAGTCAATTCTTTCCGAGCATTAAAAGTGAGAGGAGATAATTTTGGTGAATAAGAGTTGAGAAATAGGAGAAGGCGAAAAAGATAAGAAAAGTGAGAAAAAGTGGTTAACTAATTTTTGTGAAAATTAGTTAGAAGAAAATTTAATAAAAGGAGGAAAAATAAGGACTAGTCCGGATTCGTAGCTAAAAAAAGAAAAAAAAAAGATAAGTACAATTTTTTTTGTGTTGTTTAATTGTGAATAGTTTCTTGAAAAGCCCAATTTCTTTGTGGGAATAGCGACCTTAACGGTCCATCGTCCATTTTTTTATACTATTTTTTTTGTAAAATTTACATCAAAACGAAAAGATCCTGAGTTTTCATCCTGCGTAGTAAGGTTTCTCAGGCACCTTCAGAATAAAAATTAAAATTTCAGTAAAATTATATTTGTGGTATTTCTTTCTTTTGTGGTTGGATTTTTTTTTTCTTTGTTCTCTTTGTTCCTTAAATAAGGTTTGCAATTTCCTTTTTTTTTAATTTCAGGAAAAAATTGCTGGCGCCCCTTTTCTTACTTAACGTAAGAACGCCCATGTGGCAAATCTAATCAAAATATACTTTTCTGATATCAAAGTGATATCAAATAAATCGCGAGCAACTTAATTGGTCGATCCCTCGATTAATTAAACTTTGCGTTGAACTCACCCCTTTACTGAGCTCGTCGTGGTGGCAGCACTCAACCTGCTGCGAGTTGCAATTTTTGCCTGTTCGCTTCGTCGCCGCTGTTCTTTGACATTTCGGCATAATTTTGCACATTGTTTTAAATTCGCGGTCTTTTAAATCGTATTCTTGTGTTCTCTTTCCATTTTTGCTTTCTTTATTAATAATAAATTAATATAATAAAGTGCTGGGTGGGAAAAATTGCAACAAATTGGCACCCAAACGTGGGGCTTAGAAAAAATTTTAAATTAAACAAATTGTGGTGGTTGTCCTTATTGTGTGGTTTCTTCAGGGAAGTGCTGTTTTATTCCTTTGATATATACTCGTTTATACATACTTTTTCTAATCCAATCAATTTTCCCTTCATAGCTTACTTCTGGTGATCTGGTGATACAAGTGGGTGCTCCATAGGTGGTTAAAAAGAACATTATTCGACGGTAACTGGGAAGTTCGTTTTACAAGTGGGTGCTGCATAGGAGGTTAAAGGCAGATTAGTGAACGTAACGGAGGTAACGGATATAACATATATCGGCCAAGAAGTTCAACTTTTCATAAGAAATTGTTTCAGTCGGGATATACGAGTGAGTAATCTTTTGTTCCATTTCTTCGTTTATTTTACATATCCAAACAAATTTTCTTATTGTGATAAAAGCAGTGCTCGAATATATATATTTTCTTATACATATATCATATATATATTATTAAGTTTTGTGTTGGGTTAGAATAAGAAGTGTGATTTTAGTGTGCCCATACTAGTTTTTTTTTCTTGCTTTCTTTTTTCTCAAGTAATTTTTTTAAAACAGTGGGTTAAATTTAAAGTCAAAGTAAGACCGTTTTATCTATTTTAAGTGACTTTTAAAATTTTGATAATTCGTTCTTTTGTTTGTATTTATTCTATTTTCTTTTCCTTGGTGCGATTTGGGAATCGTGAGAGAGTTTTAATTATTTCTTATTCGTTTTTTTTTGCATTCTTTTCTTTCGTGGTGCGATTTTGGAATTTCAAGTGACTGAAAATTATTTCTAATTCATTTTTTCTTTACATTCTATTTTTCTTCTGGTGTGATTTGGGAATCGTTTAGTGGTTTATATATATTTTCCGTTGTGTTTTTCTTTTTTCTTTTCTTTCACACAAAAGTTTTAATTTGATTACGGCTTGTTTTTTTGTACGTTTCATTTGACTCGGAATAATTTTGGAATTCAATTCTTCTTTGCAATTCGATTTTTGGTGTGACCATATTTAGGGTGACAACCACTAATCCAATTTTTTTTGGATATTTGTTTTTTTTTGCTGAAACATACTTTGGTTGGATAGTCCGTAATTTAGAAGTGGAATATTGGGAAACATTTTATTCGCTGGTACAGGGTGGTACGAAAATAGGTTTCTGGTGTTGATTTAGTGTTTTATTTCAACGTTGTAGTTCAAGTATATTACCAATCCTAATAAAATTATTATATTTACATCAATTAACCAATTTTTTTTGTACCAAAATTACAATCGTGGTTTCAATTGTTTTGCCGTGATCGCGAACAAAATTAACTGGGAGTTAATTTTTGTTTTGAACTTTTTAAATACTTCGAAATTGAAACTTCTATCGTATGCAAACAAAGTCAACTGGGTGTTGATTTTCGGAACTTTTTTTTAATTTTGCCAAGTAATTTTAGCTTTTGGGATTTAAATTCCTTTCGCGATTTTATAACATTTTAAATAGAGGTTCGGACAAACAACTGGGTGTTGATTTGGCCTCGTTATAGTTCGGTGAAGACAATTTTCGGTTTTTATTTTTATTCCTTGCGCGTTTAGTTGAGTTTTTTTTTTGTGTATAAAGCAACCAGCTGGGTGTTGGTATTCTGTTTTATACTGCGCTTTGTTTTTTTTTTTTTTCTTTTTCTTCCGAGGAAAATTAAAAAATGGATATTAATCGATTAACTAAAGAGGAACTCGTTTATGAGTTGCGGGCTAGGGGTTTGAAAGAAGGTACTAAGGTCGATGAAATGAGGATGACGCTTAGGGCAAGCCGGTTGTTAGAACGAACGGGTTCAATTTCTGCGGATAGTCCTCACTATCCGTATTCGTTTGAGGAGGATGCTAGTGCGGTTAAGGCAAAAATTTTGGAAATTAAGGAACTTTTGAAAGTTCCGCCTAAGAATCCGAAGTCTTCGGAGTATCTTAAGGTTTTGACCAAAATTGAATGGGCTTTAGGTAGGATATCGAGGGCTAGGGCTGAATCGTCAGAGGAAGTCAACGAGGTTGCTGATTTAAAAGGTGAAATTTTGATTTTAATGGCTAAATTGTCAGCAGAAGAGGAGGTCATAGAACCTCAAGATAAAACAAAAACAACAATGTCGACAGCAGATTTGGGTGCGTTACCAGCTGCAACGGTCGGCCAACGTGCGAGCTCTAGTGGGTTCCAACTACAGGGTGATATACCCTGTGACCGGTTCCCCGAGCGACTTGATAAGTGGAACGTGAAGTTCACAGGTGAGCATTGCGGCTCATCGGTGAACTCTTTCATCGAAAGAGTAGAGGAAATGAGGGAAGCACGCGGAGTTTCGGAAGCTAGGGTTTTCACATCAGCGGTGGACTTATTTGGTGGGAAGGCACTTTTATGGTTTAGGTCGATTAGGGACACAATTTCTACTTGGAAAGAGTTGGTTAGGGAGTTGAAGTTGGAGTTTTTGCCCTCCAACTATGATGATCTTTTGCTGGATGAGGTTAGGCGTCGTACCCAAGGTCGTGATGAGTCGATAGGGATGTACATCGCTCTCATGCAGACCTTGTTCAAGCGTTTTACGGAACCTCTAAGTGAGAATAGAAAATTATCTATTCTCATGAAGAACATAACGCCTTTCTATCAGACTCAGTTAGGATTGGCTGATATCAAATCAGTCAATGAGCTGGTAGCTTTAGGTAGAAGGCTGGAGACGATTCGAAGCAATGTCGAATCGTTTGTCCCTCCTCCTTCAGGTCGCAATAGGCAAACTTTGGAACCTGATGTTGCGTATGTTGGACCCATTCAGGCGGCAACGGTGGCAGTTAATCCTTTTTCTAAACCTAGTAGGGCTCTTCGTTGTTTTAAGTGTAATAAAGAAGGTCACCTTGCCAATACTTGTTCCGCTCCTAGGCGCTGTTATGGCTGTGGGGCAGAAAATACAATTAAGCGAAATTGTAGACGCTGCTCGTCGGGAAACGGGCAACGGTCTCTTGGGCCAGCAGGGCAAGAGCGCTGGCGTCAAACTTAGGGAGGTTGCCTGCTGACAACCAGCTGGCGAATGGAATTAAAATAGGTTTCACATTAGAGACAAGTGGGGGCGACAGTCGTCCTTACTTGAGCGTAAACATTTATGGCTTTAGGTTTTTAGGACTTTTAGATTCAGGAGCTTCTAGGACTATCATATGTAGGGACGTTTGGAAGGTCCTTAAGGACTTAGGGTTAAGTTTAGGGATAACCAATGTAAATCAAGTACATCTTGCAGATGGGACGGGTGTAGGAGTTTTAGGAGTAGTCAATCTTCCAATAGTTGTTGAGGATAGGTCAGTTCTAATAGAGTGTTTAGTCATACCTTCGCTTCCCCATACGTTGATATAAGGTGCAGATTTTTGGGCACTCTCGGGAATAGTCCCGGATCTTAGGTCACGTATGTGGAACTTCTCGAGTCAGGCAGCATTAGCTACAGTTGGAACGACTTCTATTGTGGAAGAGTCGGATTTGATTGAGGAGCAGAAGATTAGGTTGAACACACTGATTGAGGATTTATTCAAAAACATGCCAGAAGGACTAGGAGTTACTAGTAAAGTAGAACATGTCATTAGGACAACTTCAGATCCCATCAAACAGAGGTATTATCCAGTTTCGCCTGCGATGCAGGCACACATAGACAAATCTCTTAAGGAGATGTTAGATGAGGATGTGATTGAGAAATCAAATAGCCCTTGGGCTTCTCCCATAGTTTTGATTAGGAAGAAGGATGATACCTTTAGGTTCTGCGTAGATTATAGGAAATTAAATCAGGTTACAGAGAGGGACGCTTATCCGCTTCCATTGATTTCAGCAATCTTGGATAAGCTTAGGAATGCTAGGTTTCTTACTTCGCTTGACATTAAGTCAGCTTATTGGCAAATCCCTATGGCCGAAGATTCTCGAAAGTTTACAGCTTTCACGGTCCCAGGTAGGGGTTTGTTTCAGTTCAAACGGATGCCTTTTGGGTTGCACAACGCCCCTGCAACTTGGCAAAGGTTCATCGATAGCGTTTTAGGACCAGAGTTGGAGCCATTCGTTTTCGTGTATCTCGATGATATTATTATTGTCACGGATACATTCGATAAACATTTAGAAATTCTTAACGAAGTTTTAAAGAGAATATGTGGAGCAGGATTAAAAGTAGGTAGGGATAAATGTAACTTTTGTAGGCCATCCCTTAAATTTTTAGGTTATGTCGTCGATAGGAACGGGTTACATGTAGACCCAGAAAAGGTAGAGAGTATGGTTAGGATTCCTGCACCTAAAAATGTTAAAGAGGTTAGGAGTTTTGTAGGGACTGTTTCGTGGTACAGACGCTTCGTACCAAATTTTGCAACTATTGTTAGGCCTTTAACCGATTTGCTGAAAAAAAGCAAAAAGTTTTTATGGACTCCAGAATGTGAAGACTCATTTAGGAAAGCGAAAGAATATTTAATCACGGCTCCAATTTTAACTTGTCCCGATTTCAATCTTCCATTCGTTGTCCAAACTGATGCGTCGGATTACGGTATCGGGGCCGTACTTACCCAAACTTTTGAGGACGGTGAAAAGGTCATTTGCTATTTGAGTAGGT
Source organism: Eupeodes latifasciatus (assembly GCA_920104205.1). NCBI lineage: Eukaryota > Metazoa > Arthropoda > Insecta > Diptera > Syrphidae > Eupeodes > Eupeodes latifasciatus. The sequence goes on along the minus strand of OV049927.1, from coordinate 42,477,424 downwards.
CTTTAAACAGGAGTGAAAGGAATTATTCAACTACCGAGAAGGAATGTTTAGGAGTCTTGTGGGCGGTTGAGAAGTTGAGACCGTATCTCGAGGGTGTTAGGTTTACGGTGATTACAGATCATTACTCACTAGTGTGGTTGAGTAATCTCAAGGATCCACAAGGAAGATTAGCACGCTGGGCAGTGCGGCTTCAGCAGTTCGATTTTAAGATAGTTCATCGCAAGGGAAAAGATCATGTCGTTCCCGACATGTTATCTCGAGGAGTGCCAGTAGTGGCTGGTATCTCGGATGAGGATTTAGACCCTTGGGTAGTAAAAATGATCTCAGCAGTTGAATTAAATCCGTTAGATTATCCAAATTGGAGAGTAGAGTGTGGTAGGTTATTCAAGTTTGTCAAATCGACACATGTAGTAGTTCATGAAAGCAATGAGGAATGGAAGTTAGTAGTAGGGAAGAAAGATAGGTTAAATATTTTGAAGGAATGTCATGATAGTCCATTAGCAGGTCATATGGGGGTAAGGAAAACATTTGCTAGAGTAGGGGCTAAATATTATTGGCCAAAAATGAGGAAGGATGTAACAAATTATGTTAGGAATTGTAGAACCTGTCAACAAGTGAAACCAGTTAACGATAAGCCAGCCGGTCTTATGACGGAACGAATAGGGGTTTCTTCTCCGTGGGAGATGATTAGTGTGGATTTAGTAGGTCCATTACCCAAGTCGAATAGGGGTTATATGTATATACTTACCGTCGTAGATTATCTTACAAAATTTCCGTTATTATTTGCATTGAGGACTGCAACGGCAAAGGCAGTATGTAAGGAGTTAGAGGACAATGTGTTCTTACTATTTGGTGTTCCAAAGGTTGTTATTTGTGACAACGGTCCGCAATTTAAAAGTAGGGAACTTAGGGTACTTTGTGAAGAATACTCATCCAAAATTAGGTTCACCCCACACTATCATCCTCAGGCTAACCCCGCGGAGAGGATAAATCAAATTATCAAAACTACGTTGAGAGCTTATGTTTCAGAGAATCACAGAGTTTGGGATTCTCAATTAGCTAAAGTCGCTTGTGCTATACGCACTTCCCAACATGAGGTATTAGGAGTTTCACCGTATTATGCTAATTTCGGCAAAGAAATGTCAACCAGTGGTAGAGAGGAATTAAAACTAAGTGATCAGGATATAGAGAAAAACAATAGTACAACATCACAGGAAAGTATAGGAGAAAGGTTTAGGAAACTTAGGGCGGACATAGCTGTCAAACTTCGAACAGCGTCCAAGAAATCGGCGGAAACATACAACCTCAGGAGGAGAGACATTCAATATCTCCCAAATGATGTTGTTTGGCGTAGAAATTTCGATTTGTCGAATGCGGCAAACTACTACGCAGCTAAGTTAGCTCCTAAGTATGTCGGACCATTTAAAATCCGGAAACGCTTATCTCCTTGGACGTATGTCCTTGAAGATAATAACGGTAAAGATCGTGGCACTTGGCACACGAAAGACCTTAAACCTTTTAACTCTCTGGCAGAAAATGATTAAGTCCCAAATAAATAATTAACTTGACATTTTAGTTTATTTTTTTTTTGTCCGTAATAATTCACATTCATTTCATTTCATTTTGTTTAATGGTTGGAAATCTGCCAGAGCATGTTTAGTAATTAAAATTAACTATAATTTTCAAATTGTTTGTGTTATGAACAAACACCCTTTCAAGGAGGAAAGGGTGGGATTTGTTGCGTTACAATTGAACGCAACGAGTTATTTTTAATATTTAATTTTAATTTTAATCACGACGATGCATTGTGCATCCACTTTTGTTTGTTTACTTCGTTGATTTGACAAATGTCACACCCTTCTACACGAGGATGAGAGAGAGCGGGACGGCCATAGTCCTTCTGACCATGGTTCTCTCTGTCATTTTCGTGAGGAAAAAATAATACCAAGTTTAGTTTCAGGGTACAAAAGAGGAATGGTTTCCATGGAAGTGAAACCAAACCAGATGGACGGTCTGGTGATGGCATGGACAAAAAGTTGCATGAGAAGTCACTCCGAATGGAGAATGGCCGAAGGCCCAACCTAAAATTTTAATGATTTAAAAGTTAATAATTGATATAAAATTATATTTTTTACTTAAATTCTGATCAAACTATTAAATTGCAACGTAAATTAATGTAACTTAAACTTTGTTAATGGACGTATGGACTCTTAAGTTCCCAACAACTTAGCTCAGGACTAGTTCGATGTAAGATTTAGCTACAGATCCCGAATGGGTCATCATTTTTCCTTCTTTTTCTTTTTGTAGAATTGATAGTAAGGTTTTGTGAAGAATTATGTTTTTCGCAATTTTTTGTGTTTCTCAACTTTTGTCGAGGTAGAAAATGGGGGTGGCTGAATGCAGCTTCTGGAATCGTCGTGACCTGGAAGTGAATCCAGCGGGCGGCGAATTCCAGAATGACTTGCATTTAGCTGTGAGAGTAGAGCGAGTAAGCGGGATCGCGAGAATCTCATCACAAGTTGATATCAACAAGCCGATCTCCGATTGGCTGTTGATGATGTGAATTGAGATCCGCCACTCCACATTGGCTGAAAGCTCAAAATGGCGGGAATTAGGAAAGATGAGACTTGACAGATCAAAGAATCTGGAAGTCAATTCTTTCCGAGCATTAAAAGTGAGAGGAGATAATTTTGGTGAATAAGAGTTGAGAAATAGGAGAAGGCGAAAAAGATAAGAAAAGTGAGAAAAAGTGGTTAACTAATTTTTGTGAAAATTAGTTAGAAGAAAATTTAATAAAAGGAGGAAAAATAAGGACTAGTCCGGATTCGTAGCTAAAAAAAGAAAAAAAAAAAGATAAGTACAATTTTTTTTGTGTTGTTTAATTGTGAATAGTTTCTTGAAAAGCCCAATTTCTTTGTGGGAATAGCGACCTTAACGGTCCATCGTCCATTTTTTTTATACTATTTTTTTTGTAAAATTTACATCAAAACGAAAAGATCCTGAGTTTTCATCCTGCGTAGTAAGGTTTCTCAGGCACCTTCAGAATAAAAATTAAAATTTCAGTAAAATTATATTTGTGGTATTTCTTTCTTTTGTGGTTGGATTTTTTTTTCTTTGTTCTCTTTGTTCTTTAAATAAGGTTTGCAATTTCCTTTTTTTTTAATTTCAGGAAAAAATTGCTGGCGCCCCTTTTCTTACTTAACGTAAGAACGCCCATGTGGCAAATCTAATCAAAATATACTTTTCTGATATCAAAGTGATATCAAATAAATCGCGAGCAACTTAATTGGTCGATCCCTCGATTAATTAAACTTTGCGTTGAACTCACCCCTTTACTGAGCTCGTCGTGGTGGCAGCACTCAACCTGCTGCGAGTTGCAATTTTTGCCTGTTCGCTTCGTCGCCGCTGTTCTTTGACAGTTCGGCATAATTTTGCACATTGTTTTAAATTCGCGGTCTTTTAAATCGTATTCTTGTGTTCTCTTTCCATTTTTGCTTTCTTTATTAATAATAAATTAATATAATAAAGTGCTGGGTGGGAAAAATTGCAACATGGTGATTGACTTCAAACGCTTGAACTCAGTTACCATTCCGGATACATACCCGATTCCCGACATTAATAATACACTCGCAAGCCTCGGAAACGCAAGGTTTTTCACCACTCTTGACCTCACGTCTGGTTTCCATCAGATTCCCATGAACGATAGGGATATTCCAAAAACGGCCTTTTCCACAATGAATGGAAAATATGAATTCTTAAGACTCCCCTTTGGGCTTAAGAACGCCCCCGCTATCTTCCAACGGATGATAGACGACGTGCTCAAGGAATTGATCGGGAAGATATGTTATGTCTACATTGATGACATAATAATCTTCAGTAAAACTGAGGAAGATCACCTTAGGGACATAGAAACGGTTTTCTTGAGAATTCATGAAGCGGGCCTAAAAATTAATTTAGATAAGACCCATTTCCTGGTAACCAGTGTCGAGTTTTTAGGGTTCGTTATCACCTCATCTGGGATTCTCCCGAATCCTGACAAGGTAAAGGCTATCGAAGCCATACTCCCTCCTAACACATTGAAGGAATTAAAAAGTTTCCTTGGACTGACCTCATACTACCGAAGGTTCATTAGGGACTACGCAAAAATTGCGAAACCTCTAACGAACATGACGCGTGGCGAATTTTCACAAGTGAGAGCCAATCAGTCGAGGAAAGTTCCTATCCAACTTGATAATGAAGGACTTAAGGCATTCGAAACCCTTAAGCAGATGCTAACCTCTGCAGATGTGTTGGCCTTCCCTGACTTCAGCAAACCATTTAACCTGACGACCGATGCCTCCGATTATGCGATAGGGGGCGTCCTATCGGAGGACCTATCTCCTTTATATCTCGTTCACTCAGCAAAACGGAAGAAAACTATGCAACTAACGAGAAAGAGCTCCGTGCCATAGTTTGGGCACTAGACAACTTAAGAAATTACCTCTATGGAGCCAGTAAGGTTAGAATATATACCGACCACCAACCGCTTACATTTACTCTTAGTAATAGGAATTATAATGCTAAGCTTAAGCGTTGGAAAAGTAGAATCGAAGAGTACAACTACGAGCTGATTTACACGCCTGGTAAATCAAACTTTGTGGCTGATGCTCTCTCGCGGCTTCGAACGGAGGTAAACCACCTCTCAAGTGCAAGTTCTTCTTCTAGTACAGAAACTGCAAATTCTCTTGTTGTTGGTAGTTCAAGTACAGAAACAGCGGATGAATTACAAACTTGAACGACGGACAACGGACTGACTGGCACAGCCGACGAAGGACTATGTGAACGATCTTTTAACGATTCCAACACTGTATATAGCGCTGAGCAGGATGGGTCAGATCTAATACATCACGTAGAGGTCCCCTTAAATGTTTTTAAAAATCAACTTGCCTTTAAAATTGGCATTGATTTATATGCCCACGAAGAGCCACACCCTGGCTATCAACGGCACTATATTTCTTACAAAACCTTAGACGATGTCAAGCTTATGGAAGCGCTAAGGGAAAATCTGAACTCTAATGTTATTAATGGCATAAAAATTCCTGAAGAGTATATGGGAATGCTTCAAAGAGTCTACCTAGGAAACTTTAGTAAATACAAAGTAAGGGCAACGCAAAGGGTGGTTGAGGATATTGCTAGTGAGGATCGAAAGATTCTGATAATAGAAAAAGAACATAGGCGGGCTCATCGAGCGCCTATAGAAAATAAGAAGCAAATCCTCGAAAATTTCTACTTCCCACAAATGATGGCAAAAATTAGGAAGTACACCAAATCTTGTGAAATATGTCATTCCAATAAATACGATAGGCGCCCGCATAACCCGGAATTGCAGTCAACACCTGTTCCCAGATATCCGTGCGAAATTATCCACATGGACATAATGGAAATACAAAATGAAAAATTTCTAACAGTTGTTGACAAATTCTCGAAATTCGCAAAATTTTTCCACATAATTACGGGAGAAAATGGTTAAGATCTTACACTATTTTACAGTGCCCTTGATTTTAGTTACGGACAACGAACGAGGCTTCTTAAGCCCAATAGTTCTTAACTTATTTAAAAATTTGGGAGTAAAACTGTACCTAACGCCATCCCACAGAAGCGAAGTCAATGGCCAAATAGAAAGAGTTCACTCTACGGTTCTCGAAATATATCGATGCCTTAGAGCAGAATACTCAGACTTGAAGGTGAAGGAACTCGTCTATGTGGCTGTCGATAGGTACAACAATACTGTACACTCGGTTATTAACAGGAAACCCACAGATGTATTTTTTAATAGGTCGCAGCGGGTGAACTATCAGAATCTTTTGAACATTCGTTCAAAAATTAATAAAGACCTTAGGGGGGTAATTAAAAGAAACATGGAGGCTAGGAATGTAAGGAGAAATCTAAGAAGGGTGATACCACGAAAGTACAATCAGGGCGATGTTATATACGTTGCGATAAAAGGCATAAAAAGCAAAAATAAGCCTTTATTCAGGAGGGAAATTGTAGCCACGGACAATCGGGTAACTGTCACCACAGTTAGTGGCAAAAAGATACACAAGGCCCATTTGAAAAACATTAAGTAACAACAAGATAATTCATACCCTTCTCTTCTCTTCATTCAAAAAAAAAAAAAAAAAAGGGGAATGTGCATACGATATAAAACAAAAGTTACATGTATGCAAAAATTGCGCAAAATATTAATGTTATAAAAGATATAACTAATTAAGAAACCATTAGCTTACTAAACTATGTCTATGGAGATTAGCCCACGAAACAAGGGGCCGGTTCACTTATAATTATAAAAATATAATTTCGAAGGTGAAGTCCCTCGTACCCTAGTAGGCTGTTTGAACTTTAAACCTTACAAGCCAAAGTGGATAAATACGAACCTTCCCATCGGAAGTGACTACCCCGAAAATTTAATGGGGCTAACTCATTCAGACATCTAGGGACAAATAATTTGGTTTCAAAGAAAATAAAAAAAAAAAAAAAGAATATAAAAATATTAACTATTATGTACACAAAAAAATAAAAAAAAGAGAATATAAAAATATTAACTATTATGTACATTAAAAAATAAAAAAAAAAAAGAATATATAAAAAATTAATTATTATATACAAAAAAAAAGAAACTCTAACTGAGTAAAATGTATAAAAGGTTACAAAAGCGCACCCATCTATCTATGAATGAAATCATAAAAATACTGTACGCCTACAAGGGCAAAGCACTCATTAATATTATAATATTAGCCATTAAGAAATAAAACTTGAAATTCCTGATTAATAAACTTTGATTATGTTACAGATTAATAAATTATTTCAATTCCATGCGAGCTTTGCATATTTTCGCTTACGATTCACCGGTGGATACGATAAAAGAAGGTAACGCTTGGGTTACAGACGGGGACTTCAAGCTAGTACATGTAATCGATTTAACTAGGTACGACACACTACTAAGGGATACAGAACAACTAATGGTCAAGTACGTCAAGAACGAGGAGAGTAGATCTATCATAGACTATCACTTAGGACTTATCAAGACTCGCCTTGCTGAGCTGAGGGATGCGAGGGCTAGGAAGACTAGGTCAATAAACTGGATAGGTAGCGCTTGGAAATGGATAGGGGGTTCCCCTGACGCGACGGACTGGGACAAACTCTTAGAAAGACAAACCAACATTGAAGATAATAATAATCAACAATACGCAATTAACACAAAACTTTTCGCCACGACTCAAGAGATCGCGGACAAATTAAATAAGGTAATAGACGGGTACAATAACTCTATACAAAAAGGGGAAACCGACAAGGTTAGCCAGGACTTGCTCAATAAGGTACTTATTTTGAAAGAGGGAGTAAACGAATTAATAAAATGGTATCGTTAATAGTAATCTATTAGATTCAGAGGAAATCAATATTATAATTAACGAGCTTGAGACATTACCATATCAAAATGTTATAGAAGCTGTCGAATATGGTCAGCCTTCGATCTATTGCAACGGGACGTCGTTGCTCTATACATTGTCCTTACCAAAGATTGATCCAAGGACTTACCATCTCGTGACTGCCCGCGCGGCAATCAGACAAAACAGACAAGTCGACTTAGAATTCTCAAAACTTCTGATAGCCCATGACAAAACATACGGTTTGAACGGACATTGTCTTAACATTGAAAACAACTCTGTATGCCGAGAACGTGACCTGAAAAAATTGACTGAAGACTCATGCTTGCATACGAGTCTCGAATGGATCTTATGTGATTTCGTTCTCAAATGTTGGTACGATTGATATTGCATTTGTATCTCGATGGCTGTTTCGTTGAGTAGTTGCACATTTAGAATCATGTGTGTTTTCCATTGGGGAACAAAATCAATCTATTACTTTTGATATTAGGGTATCGTATTGAATCCCCAAAAAAAAGATTCCCCACGGGATAATATCCCCAAACAAATTTATTCCAAGTTATCACGGTCGGGCATTGACCAGACACAAAAAAGTGCATACGCGGCGCACGAGCGACGGATGTCGTCGAACATTGCCACCGGGAAATCTGAGGCGAAGATATGCATGGGAACTGCATATCAGCAGAATAAAAGTAAAATCAAGTCAATGCAATGTAATTTAGAATTTAAGTTGGGCATTCAAATTTGGTACCTTGAGCAGTGCTGTAGCGCTGAAATAAATATTGTAAAGTTATTAGAAAAAGCTGCGTTTCATTTATATCTGGACCAGTGGAGGTCCGAAGAAATAATTTTTTTGAACTTCGAATAATGAAAGTTCGTTATTGGCGCCCGAGCAGGGACATTCCCTGATTAACAAAAAACAGTGAATAGCTTACAAAAGTGAATAGCTTAAACAAGTGAATAAAACCACAAAACAGTTATTAATAAGAAACAGTGAATGCAAAACAGTTAATAGCTTACAAAAGTGAATAGCTTAAACAAGTGAATAAAACCGCAAAACAGTTATTAATAAAAAACAGTGAATGCAAAACAGTGAATAGCTTACAAAAGAAAAGCTATTAATAAAAAAAAACAGTGAACAACCCACAAGACAGTAAATAACTTGTGAAAGAACAAATCGAAAATTAATGAAACTAAAACTCATTAAGTGACAAAAGAAGGAGGCTGTTACCCAATTGAGATAAGAAGGAGCGACTGTAATCCTGGAGCCTGTCGTTAATAGAAGGAAGAACCTTAGACAACAGACATCAACTTTAAAATATAAAATGTAGTGGCTGGTTATATCTATGTAAGAATACTTAAAGAATTTTATGGTCGTGAATTGACTTCTAGCATACATGCGTATATAAATACTTTTACAAACATTTTTTTACTTTTATGATTGATAATTTCCTTCTTTTCTCGTATATTCCTAAACATCTTTGCAAAAATTTTAATTTTTTACGATTGATGAAAAATTCCCCTTTAATCTATGCATGTACATATATATCTATGAATAATAAGAAATAAGTATTAAAAAGAGAAGGGATTGAAAATTGAAAAAGTAATAGCAATATCAAATATATACCCATACATATACTTACACACAAATTCCTGGTATCACCCTTGAATGAAATGGATGAAATTAGGGCATCAGTAACCCAATTAACTGGGGCTGTTAATAGTGTTTTAGACCAACTAAGAGGTTTTGAAACCAGAATTGTTCAAATCGAACAATTCGATAATAGGCAGCTTATACAACCGTTTATTGGACAGCTTGGGTCCTTAGAAAATAGGCTGAAATCAGTCAAAACCAATGGTTTTGGTGGAATTTCGGGGCTGTCTGAAGAACCTCAAGAACCACTTCGAGGGCCGAACAACGAGGTCGAGTTGAGAGAAATCTCTAGGCTTCCGGACCCGGTAAAGGAGTTACAGGTTTTTGAAGGCAATCCAGTACAGTTTGTTTCCTGGATACATAGTGTTGAGACGGTGCTTAAAGACTATGAAATAGTTCGTAATAAGCCAATTTATAGGACTATCCTGCAGTACATCAGACAAAAAATTAGGGGGAAGGCTGATTCCGCTCTTGTCTCCTATAACATATTTGACAACGAGTGGAAAGAAATAAAAAGGGTTCTTTCGCTGCACTATGCAGACAAACGGGACATAAGAACTCTCGAACATCAACTTAATCAGCTCAAGCAGGGAGCATCCAGGGTGGACGACTTTTATGCCACAGTTAACCACCGATTTTCGCTCATAATAAATAAGGTCAGAGCGGAGACATATTCAACTGAAACGATTAATGCCTTGGTAGATACCTATCGGAATCGAGCATTGGACGTTTTCGTGCGGGGTCTGAATGGTGAACTTTCGAAGCTTTTGATGATGTGAAAGCCTAGAACACTCCCCGAGGCCTATTCCGCCTACCTTGAAATACAAAATCTCAACTTCAGAAATAGTTCGGTACATGTTCAAGCACCGAGCGCAATATCCACACCTGTGCACTATCCCTTCCATAACGAAGCTGGAATCCCTTCGCATTCAAGAAATATAGACAGGTTCAACACTAACAGGAACCCCCGACGCCCATACTCATCTTGGAACTCAGGTAACCGAAGCCGACAGTATCCACCACCGAGACCAACCGGCCCGAAGCCTCCGGTCAAAATGGAGCTAGGTAGCGTCCAAACCGGCAACGTTAATTACATAAATCGCCCAAACAACCCGTTTAAGAGGGAAGCAAATTCGGACAGTTACCCGAGGAAACAACAGCGGCTATTCAATATGATTGCAGACACAACTGAAGACAATATTACCACGGACACATATGAGGATACTGGGGAGCCAAACAGTTCTAATGTTCTCAATATCGAAGGAAACCAGGATGAGGCGAATTTTATGATAGGTGCATCGATTCCAGCGTACCATATATAGAATATGGTACGCGGGACGGGAAAACATTACAATTTCTCGTGGATACGGGCGCGAATAAAAATTTCATTAAACCCAACTTAGCGCAAGTATCCCATCCCGTCCATACTCCTTTTCATGTAATTAGTCCGGCAGGTATCATCCTCGTGAAAAACAAGATACGTGGCAAATTCTTTGCCTTCGTTGGCTGTGATCTTGAGGTAACCTTTTTCGTGCTTCCGAGTCTTACATCGTTCGATGGAATAATTGGCGATGATACTCTGAAGAAATTAAAAGCAATCACAGACAGAGATAGGAATGAGTTAACCATTAACTCAAAGGTAGTAATCCCACTTAAAAATAAATCCTCTAGTATAGTAAATAACCTTATTAAAATTGACCAGAACATTTCTGAATCCTCAAAGACAGGGGTTGAATCTTTATGTACTAAATTCAAGGAACTGTTCGGTCCAGTGGGCAGCGAGAAAGCTAGAACCAGTGTGAAGGCCGAGATACGTACCTCCACAGAAGAACCAATCTATACAAAAAGTTATCCGTACCCGGCTGGCATGCGAGAAGAGGTTGAGAGACAGGTTAATGAGCTTCTGACGGAAAATATCATCCGACCGTCGAAAAGCCCATACAACTCGCCTATTTGGGTAGTACCCAAGAAAGACAGACCAAATGGGGAAAAGCAGTACCGAATGGTGATTGACTTCAAACGCTTAAACTCAGTTACCATTCCGGATACATACCCGATTCCCGACATTAATAATACACTCGCAAGCCTCGGAAACGCAAGGTTTTTCACCACTCTTGACCTCACGTCTGGTTTCCATCAGATTCCCATGAACGATAGGGATATTCCAAAAACGGCCTTTTCCACAATGAATGGAAAATATGAATTCTTAAGACTCCCCTTTGGGCTTAAGAACGCCCCCGCTATCTTCCAACGGATGATAGACGACGTGCTCAAGGAACTGATCGGGAAGATATGTTATGTCTACATTGATGACATAATAATCTTCAGTAAAACTGAGGAAGATCACCTTAGGGACATAGAAACGGTTTTCTTGAGAATTCATGAAGCGGGCCTAAAAATTAATTTAGATAAGACCCATTTCCTGGTAACCAGTGTCGAGTTTTTAGGGTTCGTTATCACCTCATCTGGGATTCTCCCGAATCCTGACAAGGTAAAGGCTATCGAAGCCATACTCCCTCCTAACACATTGAACCGAAGGTTCATTAGGGACTACGCAAAAATTGCGAAACCTCTAACGAACATGACGCGTGGCGAATTTTCACAAGTGAGAGCCAATCAGTCGAGGAAAGTTCCTATCCAACTTGATAATGAAGGACTTAAGGCATTCGAAACCCTTAAGCAGATGCTAACCTTTGCAGATGTGTTGGCCTTCCCTGACTTCAGCAAACCATTTAACCTGACGACCGATGCCTCCGATTATGCGATAGGGGGCGTACTGTCTCAAGGGGAACCTGGTAAAGATCGACCTATCTCCTTTATATCTCGTTCACTCAGCAAAACGGAAGAAAACTATGCAACTAACGAGAAAGAGCTCCGTGCCATAGTTTGGGCACTAGACAACTTAAGAAATTACCTCTATGGAGCCAGTAAGGTTAGAATATATACCGACCACCAACCGCTTACATTTACTCTTAGTAATAGGAATTATAATGCTAAGCTTAAGCGTTGGAAAAGTAGAATCGAAGAGTACAACTACGAGCTGATTTACACGCCTGGTAAATCAAACTTTGTGGCTGATGCTCTCTCGCGGCTTCGAACGGAGGTAAACCACCTCTCAAGTGCAAGTTCTTCTTCTAGTACAGAAACTGCAAATTCTCTTGTTGTTGGTAGTTCAAGTACAGAAACAGCGGATGAATTACGAACTGGAACGACGGACAACAGACTGACTGGCACAGCCGACGAAGGACTATGTGAACGATCTTTTAACGATTCCAACACTGTACATAGCGCTGAGCAGGATGGGTCAGATCTAATACATCACGTAGAGGTCCCCTTAAATGTTTTTAAAAATCAACTTGTCTTTAAAATTGGCATTGATTTATATGCCCACGAAGAGCCACACCCTGGCTATCATCGGCACTATATTTCTTACAAAACCTTAGACGATGTCAAGCTTATGGAAGCGCTAAGGGAAAATCTGAACTCTAATGTTATTAATGGCATAAAAATTCCTGAAGAGTATATGGGAATGCTTCAAAGAGTCTACCTAGGAAACTTTAGTAAATACAAAGTAAGGGCAACGCAAAGGGTGGTTGAGGATATTGCTAGTGAGGATCGAAAGATTCTGATAATAGAAAAAGAACATAGGAGGGCTCATCGAGCGCCTATAGAAAATAAGAAGCAAATCCCCGAAAATTTCTACTTCCCACAAATGATGGCAAAAATTAGGAAGTACACCAAATCTTGTGAAATATGTCATTCCAATAAATACGATAGGCGCCCTCATAACCCGGAATTGCAGTCAACACCTGTTCCCAGATATCCGTGCGAAATTATCCACATGGACATAATGGAAATACAAAATGAAAAATTTCTAACAGTTGTTGACAAATTCTCGAAATTCGCAAAATTTTTCCACATAATTACGGGAGAAAATGGTTAAGATCTTACACTATTTTACAGTGCCCTTGATTTTAGTTACGGACAACGAACGAGGCTTCTTAAGCCCAATAGTTCTTAACTTATTTAAAAATTTGGGAGTAAAACTGTACCTAACGCCATCCCACAGAAGCGAAGTCAATGGCCAAATAGAAAGAGTTCACTCTACGGTTCTCGAAATATATCGATGCCTTAGAGCAGAATACTCAGACTTGAAGGTGAAGGAACTCGTCTATGTGGCTGTCGATAGGTACAACAATACTGTACACTCGGTTATTAACAGAAAACCCACAGATGTATTTTTTAATAGGTCGCAGCGGGTGAACTATCAGAATCTTTTGAACATTCGTTCAAAAATTAATAAAGACCTTAGGGGGGTAATTAAAAGAAACATGGAGGCTAGGAATGTAAGGAGAAATCTAAGAAGGGTGATACCACGAAAGTACAATCAGGGCGATGTTATATACGTTGCGATAAAAGGCATAAAAAGCAAAAATAAGCCTTTATTCAGGAGGGAAATTGTAGCCACGGACAATCGGGTAACTGTCACCACAGTTAGTGGCAAAAAGATACACAAGGCCCATTTAAAAAACATTAAGTAACAACAAGACAATTCATACCCTTCTCTTCTCTTCATTCAAAAAAAAAAAAAAAAAAAAGGGGAATGTGCATACGATATAAAACAAAAGTTACATGTATGCAAAAATTGCGCAAAATATTAATGTTATAAAAGATATAACTAATTAAGAAACCATTAGCTTACTAAACTATGTCTATGGAGATTAGCCCACGAAACAAGGGGCCGGTTCACTTATAATTATAAAAATATAATTTCGAAGGTGAAGTCCCTCGTACCCTAGTAGGCTGTTTGAACTTTAAACCTTAAAAGCCAAAGTGGATAAATACGAACCTTCCCATCGGAAGTGACTACCCCGAAAATTTAATGGGGCTAACTCATTCAGACATCTAGGGACAAATAATTTGGTTTCAAAGAAAATAAAAAAAAAAAAAAAGAATATAAAAATATTAACTATTATGTACACAAAAAAATAAAAAAAAGAGAATATAAAAATATTAACTATTATGTACATTAAAAAATAAAAAAAAAAAGAATATATAAAAAATTAATTATTATATACAAAAAAAAGAAACTCTAACTGAGTAAAATGTATAAAAGGTTACAAAAGCGCACCCATCTATCTATGAATGAAATCATAAAAATACTGTACGCCTACAAGGGCAAAGTACTCATTAATATTATAATATTAGCCATTAAGAAATAAAACTTGAAATTCCTGATTAATAAACTTTGATTATGTTACAGATTAATAAATTATTTCAATTCCATGCGAGCTTTGCATATTTTCGCTTACGATTCACCGGTGGATACGATAAAAGAAGGTAACGCTTGGGTTACAGACGGGGACTTCAAGCTAGTACATGTAATCGATTTAACTAGGTACGACACACTACTAAGGGATACAGAACAACTAATGGTCAAGTACGTCAAGAACGAGGAGAGTAGATCTATCATAGACTATCACTTAGGACTTATCAAGACTCGCCTTGCTGAGCTGAGGGATGCGAGGGCTAGGAAGACTAGGTCAATAAACTGGATAGGTAGCGCTTGGAAATGGGTAGGGGGTTCCCCTGACGCGACGGACTGGGACAAACTCTTAGAAAGACAAACCAACATTGAAGATAATAATAATCAACAATACGCAATTAACACAAAACTTTTCGCCACGACTCAAGAGATCGCGGACAAATTAAATAAGGTAATAGACGGGTACAATAACTCTATACAAAAAGGGGAAACCGACAAGGTTAGCCAGGACTTGCTCAATAAGGTACTTATTTTGAAAGAGGGAGTAAACGAATTAATAAGAGCTTGCCAGATGGCTAAAAATGGTATCAGAGGAAATCAATATTATAATTAACGAGCTTGAGACATTACCATATCAAAATGTTATAGAAGCTGTCGAATATGGTCAGCCTTCGATCTATTGCAACGGGACGTCGTTGCTCTATATATTGTCCTTACCAAAGATTGATCCAAGGACTTACCATCTCGTGACTGCCCGCGCGGCAATCAGACAAAACAGACAAGTCGACTTAGAATTCTCAAAACTTCTGATAGCCCATGACAAAACATACGGTTTGAACGGACATTGTCTTAACATTGGAAACAACTCTGTATGCCGAGAACGTGACCTGAAAAAATTGACTGAAGACTCATGCTTGCCTAGGTTACTTAAAGGTGGCAACGCTCTTTGTGACTATAAGACAAATACGGACGAGGTTATTGAACTGATTGGCGAGAACACCATCTTTTTATCGAACTTCAGGGGAACTATAATAAATAATAATTCTTCTACTCCCTTAGAAGGTACCTACCTTGTTCAGATGGCTAACGACACGGTTCAAATCAAGGGTAAAACATATCGCAGCCGAGTTGCAATCATCCCGCAGGCACTGCCCCCCGCGCTGTCTAACATCACCAACAAAAAGACGATTCCCAATTTGGAATTTGTGCACCGTCTTAGTGCAAAAAACATTGAAATTATTAACGCCTTGCGTAGAAATCTTGATTCTTCTATATTCACAGGGATCCCGATAACTATAACAATTGTGGCCATAATTTGTCTATTTTGGAGGAAAATTTATGGAAGAGTCAACGTACCCGAACTCCGCCTATCCTTCCGCCGAAAACCAATTCCAGCGCCAAGACCTACCTCAAGGGTCGATGACCTCAACGGAAACCCAAGTTGCTGTCCTCGGTCAACATGTGATCTGCGGGACGCAGATATTTGATAGGGCGGCAGTTATCACGGTCGGGCATTGACCAGACACAAAAAAAGTGCATACGCGGCACACGAGCGACGGATGTCGTCGAACATTGCCACCGGGAAATCTGAGGCGAAGATATGCATGGGAACTGCATATCAGCAGAATAAAAGTAAAATCAAGTCAATGCAATGTAATTTAGAATTTAAGTTGGGCATTCAAATTTGGTACCTTGAGCAGTGCGGTAGCGCTGAAATAAATATTGTAAAGTTATTAAAAAAAGTTGCGTTTCATTTATATCTGGACCAGTGGAGGTCCGAAGAAATAATTTGTTTGAACTTCGAATAATGAAAGTTCGTTATTTCCATTTTGATAATATCCCCAGAGACATAAGACAAATGGACAGAATCCCCAACTAAATAATTTATTTTGCCAAAATCCCCACGAAATCTCCAAATCCCCAGTATCCGTGCATATCTTCATTTATGCAGTTTTTAGAAAAACTCTTATGAAATTCTCTTATTGTGATATTTATAAATGATAATGATAAACAGTTTCTAAACAAAAAATCACTATGAAGGCATGTACTTCTCAGTCTGACTTTAGTATTGATAGAGAATCATTGTATTCGTAGTGCTTGTTTAGTGCTGTCT
This sequence comes from Eupeodes latifasciatus, assembly GCA_920104205.1. Taxonomy (NCBI): domain Eukaryota; kingdom Metazoa; phylum Arthropoda; class Insecta; order Diptera; family Syrphidae; genus Eupeodes; species Eupeodes latifasciatus. Next base: position 42,460,967 of record OV049927.1, on the reverse strand, counting down.
AAGCATTGTTATGTAGTGTCGAGTATTTCTTTAATTTTAAAATAAAAATTGAAATGGATGATGTTATTGTTTCCAAATCTTTTGCTTGCATTTCATGCAATATAAATGAAATTTAATATATTCAAAACAATTATGTTCAAGTAGTGAATCATGCGGTTAAATTGCGCGCGCGATTTTATCGCATGATTCACTACTTGAACATAATTGTTTTGGGGATATTCACTTGGGGATTTTCGCCCTGGGTATTTTCTCTTTGGGAATTTTGCTGCTGGGGATTTCGTTTTGGGGATTATGGATTTGGGGATTTTCCTTTGGGGGATATTATCACCAACCCTTGATATTATTTAGTTAGTGTTAGTGAAATTGGATTAACTGGGCTTATTTTGCAAGAGAAAACAATAGAAAAGATATTTATGTTTTGCTATGTTTCCACCAGGTTTATCTCAGTTTAGATTAAATAAATCTTTTTGGTGTTTCCACCGCACAAGAAGATTTAAAGATTATTAGGTATGACAGCACTTTCTAAAATGCAAATGGTGTTTCGATGTGTGAAGTGCAAGTGAGATAGTTTGATTCGTGTTAAACAATGAAGAACTGCTTAGTTCAGCACCATGTACCTAGTCCATGTCCATTTTTTTGTAATTTTATTAAAACAAAACTATATTTTTTGTACACAAACATGCAAATAAACAGACCATAATGCATTATCTGTTAAACCAACTCCTCCACACAGGTTTTTCTTCTCAAATTTTGACTCGACTCCGATCTCCGACGGGGATCGAGTCAAATCAAGCTCATTTCAACTTGATTCAGGTATGTAAAGAATTGAGGCGATCTTCAACATGTTAATGTAGTAGTCTATGAACGAACCCCCTCCTTGAAGCAATTGTTAAATGAACTTTTTTTTATAGAATCTCAATTTCCAGATATTTTCTTACTATTTCTTCTTAAAAATTGTCCATTTTATTAGTTTTAGTTAGTTTCTTTGGCTAAGTTAATTTTAACATTTGATTTTCACAAAACTTTCTTCTATTTGTGTGTTTTTTTTTATTATTATTCTGACAGATCTTCTTTCAGCTGTACTAATTTTTAAATACAAAAATCTGGCTACTGCGGATAGTTTTGTTGGCAATTTCTCACTGTAATATATATGGAATACCAAAAAACGCACTTAATATGTTATTAGAGTGTTTGACCTGCTAGATACGGGCTACTATGCAAGTTGCCAACTTTGCGTTGATGTCATCCATTCTTAAACGCTACTAGCCCTTCTGTAGTTTCAGTGGAAATATGGAGAAGCTTTTAAAACTAGATTTTTGTATTTTTTTTATTTGTCAAACTTTATGGACATTATAGATGTCTTTAAAAATAAATATTATATACACCGATGTTCTTTTATGTTAATAGAATATTCATCTAACCTATTCGAAACTAAAATTCAATCTTTTCATTTATAACACATCCTCCATGCATTTTTCTAATGTCAAAACAAAACGAAAATGTTTGACGTATATTTTTGTTTCACTATAGATAACATCATAGACCAATTAAATTCAAAAAACAAAGGAGAAATATTGGATTTTTGTGTGTTTTTTTAGCAAAACGTGTGTTCATTTTGTTATGCTGAAATGATTTATGTATTTAATGTTTAATATTGGATTAAATTAGCGTTGCCAAATGGTTTAAACAAAACTGCGTCAAGTTTTTGGTGCCAGTAAAATTTGTACATAATGGTAATGTTGTGGAACAAAAATAAAAACTTCTAAATTAAGACTTTTCAAAATTTTTTTACGTACGTATCACCACGATTGCCACTTGAAAAAAAATTGCATGACCAAAGCTGCAAATAAAAATGACCAATCGTACCAAAAAAGGACCAAAATAATTTGTGCCCGCAATGGCTTTTAACTTTCCATAGAAAGTTATTGTAATCGTTCCGATTTCTTGAATTAAAAATTTTGACATTTCTCGGCGTTTCAAGGTTGCTAGAGTCTAAATAAAAGATTTTTAGAGATATATCTGTGCGTGTGTACGTACGTTCGGGAAGAATAACGTTTTTGACATCTGGTAAAATTTTGGGAAAATCGCATTGACATTTTTTTACAAAAAAATAAAAACCTTAAAAAACAATAGTAAAACTTGGTTAAAATTTACTCTCGACTCAAGTATCTCTTCAAAAATTAAAAAAATATTGGCTTTAACCTAATTTTATCTCACACAAAATATTGTTTCCGACATTCCGTAAATTGTGCATAAAAATCCAACAGTCAGTTTTTTTCATAAAAATTAAAATCTACAAAAAATAGTACGCAAATGCTACAAAAATTTGGTAAAAATTGGTTTTCGACTAAAAATCTCGTTAACAAGAACAGATATTGAAATCAAACTATTTCATCATACTCAAAATATTGTTGGTAATTTTAATTTTTTTTTAGAATGATTCAACTAACAACTAGCAAATAACGAAAGCCTACAAACCTTTTAAGCAAGACAAATCGGCACACGGGATGGGAAGTTATTAGTGTGGGGGGCGCACCCCAGCCTCTTTTTTTTAAGATCACAATATGTTAACATTATGTCAGGATATCGAATAAGTCAGGAGATCGAATACTATCGCTAAAATAAAATTCATATAAAATTAATTCAAAAAAATGTTTTTGCAGACGAAACGCTATGGTTATTTTTGTCATCTTGACGCTTTTTGGCCAGCATTATATTATTAATGGTACCCAAATTAAGTCTGCCTTTCTTTTTTATCAAAGTTAATTAAAAAAAAATCCTCTCAGCAGCAGCTGAGCTGTGAGGAAGTAACATCAAGTTATAAACGAACTGACTTAAATTTTGAAAACAATATTCATTTGAAGCGTTTTTATGATAATTGAACTTTTCCCAAAATTCTTTAGGTATGTATTTTATTTTTGAGATTATAAAAGGAATAGAGTCGAGTTATTTTTTTCAATTTCTTAAAAAAGGGACCAAATGGAATAAAAAATGACCATGCGACCAAGTGAGAAAATAATGTAATGAACAACCAAACTGGCAACCGTGCGTATCACCCTTCAAAACCAAAAATACTCCATTTACCAAGATCGGAATCTTTCGTACCTTTCACTCTCCAAAACCCGTTTGTTTACATTGTTGTATTTGTAATTTTGACAATTAGTCCATGAATAGATGTGAGCACAAACAAAAAAAAAACGATGCCGTGGGCTAGCGGCACTTTGCAAAGCAAAAACAAAATGGGGAGGTTAATAATTTTTTTTCAGGTTTTTCTTTTTACTTTTTTTCGATGAAGAAGTCAGTTTTAAGCTTTAATTTTGCAGTCATTTTGTTGATAGCGAACCAATGTACATTTTTGTCTTCAAAAAAGCATGTTCACCATCAGTTTGTTATAATTAATTCACTAATTTACAAAAATCACTACGAAATTCTTCAAATTTCATAATTAACCTCGGATTTTTGTATCAAAGATCCGTTCGAAGAACCATCAAGTTAAGGGTGCGAGCGCAATTTTTGTATTGAATTCTAATAAATTTTCGTTAATGAACGGCCCAAATATTTTTTTTGCAAGTAATTAAAATCTGGACTTTTGAATTAAAATATTTTGTGATAAGAAGCAATAATCCTAGAAAAAGCCAAGAATTTTTGGGTTGTGTTAAGACGCCATTTTTTTACACTCTGAAAAATTAGAATACGAAAACTTTAATTCAATTTTAAGTTCGTTTATAATAACAATAATATTAAAATAAAATATTTTAAACAAAGAAAATATTATTATAAAGTGTTTTTTCGACGAATTACGGTGGATGGTGTTTCCTCAACACGGATGTTGGTGGATTTCAGCCACACGTGTTTCGGCTGCTCACACTTCTTTTCGTAGAACCTGCCTTGCTTTTCCACGCACGGATTAATTATCTTTTACTGCTATGAAGCAACAATCTGATTTTTTTAAATAAAAAAAAACTGCTCCTTACAACAAAACTATGGAAGCCGCCCAACAACTCATCGCCCTTAGTCAAACACGAAGCACCAGCTCGCAACGAAGCCCCGACAAGGCAATTTCTCTCCAAGCGGAGACGCAACCAACATTCATCGACACTGCAAACATAAATATGACTGCAACGAATAAGCATTTATTGCCTCTCCCTGATGAGGATGTTGAAATTGAATCAAGTGACTGGGAAACCCCGCCAAAAAAACACACCGCAGCTGCTGCCAAAGTGAATCCCACATCACAAAAAATGGACTTTGAGTCTGAAAAAAATAAATTTGCTGCACTGGCCAACGTGAAACTACAAACAGTGTTAAACATCAAGCACATCAACTCCGTGTCTAAACAACTGCAACAAAGAACCATCAATGATGATGAAGAAAAGAACAGCGAGGGAGCCCCTCCAGCAACATCCAGCGATAAGCAAAATAAATCAACTGTAGAAGACAAAATGTATTCAGGTAAGTTCTGTCCACCTATAATACTGAAAAATGTAGATGTTAGAAAATTAATTTCCGAATTCCAAGAGAACTCGGTAGAGTTTAAGTACAAAATAGTGAACAGGGGTAGTATTTGCAAATTATATATTGATGATAGCGATGCTCATAGGGAGATGATGCGTATGCTGAGGGTCACAGGTGATGCACAAGCGTACTCCTTCACTCTGCGGGAAGATAAAACAACAAATGTTGTCCTTCGTGGACTTACTTCCGATTATCCTCCAGAGGAAATCCTTATTGAATTAAAAAACCGAATCCCCAACATTTCTAACATCTCACTCTTCGAGACTTTAAGGTCAAAGCAGGAGAAAATAAAATATAATCTGTTTCTTGTTCGTCTGCTTCCTGGTACCGATGCGTCAGAACTATCCAAAATTAAATACTTATTCCACACCAGGGTTTATTGGGAGAAACCCAGGGGAAATCGAGGCCCCCTACAGTGCAGGAGATGCCAACAATTTGGGCAGTTGGCCAAGAACTGCGCCTTTGCGTACAAATGTGTGAAGTGTGTAAATCGACACGAACCCGGCGCCTGCACTGTAGTGAGGGATGAGAGTAGCAAAGCGGTGGGCGTGAACGGTGGAGAAAACCACCCGGCTAATTTCCGAGGATGCAAATTATTTAAATTGTATGAATCCAGGAGAAAGCAGCTTTTGCAAGAGGCATTAAACAAAAAAGAAAAAGCTAGAAACTTATCGCTCGCCTTCTCTAATGGGGCCTCGATCATCCCTGGGGTCGACTATGCGAGTCACTCCAAGACTCTTCCCAATGACTCTCAAGTTGCATCTGGCCCTCTTGGTCTACAGCAGAGGCAGACAACAGGAAACATCCTAAATCAATTCATGGCACTCTCCAATGACTTCTTTGGTTACGATATGAGATCCTTGTTGAGCAAAATTGAAAAATTTATGTCAAACCTAGAAAACTTTAATTCTTTAACCGAAAAAAGAATGGCCTACTTGGATCTGGTCAATGAACTTCTTTTCTGTTCCAAATGATGTTGCTAAATATATTACAATATAACATTTCGTCGTTAATTGCACATTCTAGGAGAATTGAGCTTCTAAAAATTCTCCAAGAAAATAAATGTCACTTTGCTTTCGTTCAAGAAACTCATCTATCTAGTAGACATAAAGTCTTCCTAGATAACTACTGTATTATCCAAAATGACAACCTTCAAGGTGCTGCGTTAATTCTGAAAAATAACATTAAATATGAGCTCGTTAACTTTGATTCTAACATTTTCCCTTCAGTTTTCATAAGTTTTAGATGCATCGAGAACAACATCGCGAAGAACTATCTTCTAGAATCGTTATACTTTCCCTCGTCTTGTGCTGTTTCCCAACTCACAAATGAGTTAAATAAATTAGAAAACTTAGCATCCAACTTTGACGGAGCAATTATCGGAGGAGACTTGAATGCCAGAAGTCCAAACTGGAGAGATCATTTATACAACATTAATGGCAAGACCATTGAAGCCTGGCTTCAAAATTTCACCCCGTCTTTAACTTTGCTCTCCTCGGACACTCCCACTTTTCCAAGAGGACCATCCTTTCTCGATCACTTCCTGATCTCGAGCCACTTGATCAACAGTTTAGATCCAAATTTCTCACTCACCACGCTTCCAACTTTTTCTGACCATTGCCCGCTCCTTTTGAGAATTTCCCTCAAGGAAGCTAATTTTTGTACCTATGATCACCCGTCATATAGATCATTTAGAAACACCAACTGGAATTCATTCAAAAGACAACTTGATCAACGCCTAAATGAATTTTTCCCTCCTCCAGATAATTGCATATCTAACGAAGTTATCGACGCTCATATTTTACACTTCAATAACTCACTTCAATCCACCTTAGATGAAAACTCCACAAGCGTTTCTCTCTCAACAAAAAAATATAAAAACTTGCCTATTGAAATTAACAATTTATACAAAATAAAACATCAGTGGCAAAGGCGCTTGAAAAATATATTTCACAATTCACTTAACAGAGTTAACGCACAATACAGAGAACTTGCCTCACAAATCACACTTCTTAACAAAATTATAAAAGAGAAAGTGAACATCTGGTTGAACAAAACACTCAGTGACAGACTTGCGAAAATCAATCCTGGGCCCCTGGCATTTAAAGAAGCATTTAGAATTGTTGGACGCAAGAAAAGATTCTCCTGTAATAAGGTTTCAGTGAACGATCAAACGTTTATCAATGCAACTAGTATTATATCAGCTTTTGAAATTCATTTCAAGGAAATTGTTCCTATGCCTAATTCCCACACCACCCAGGAAGCAATTGCAGCTGCTAGCTCTATAGCTCACAACACTCCTGAGCATATTTTTATATTCGAGTCTGTAAACAGTGCACTTCGCCCAATGGCCAATCACATGTTCACTGACACTGATACAGTCAGAAGCCTGATTAGACAGTTAAAACCCAAAAAGTCCACTGGACCAGATGACATTTCCAACTTTGCCTTGAAAAAGCTCTCAGATTCAGGGATACAATTCCTAACAATTATTTACAACCAGTGCATTAACAATGCTTATTTCCCAACCTGCTAGAAAATAGCCAAAATTCTGCCAATTTTGAAAAAACAAAACAGCCATGACATTAATAATTTTAGGCCAATATCTCTAGTTTCAAACACCGGAAAAATCCTTGAGAGAATAGCACTACAGTTCCTCAACTCGTCACTCGAAAACCCCATTGATCCGATTCCGGATTTCCAATTTGGTTTTCGTAGGGGGCACTCCACTCTTCACGCTTTAATCAAATTCCAAAACGATGTAATCTTAAATCTATCGTTTCCACTGGACTATTATATGCGGATGACACCATCGCTTATGCGAGTCACGTATCTCCATCACAAGCCCTTGGTGTTTTGGAAAATCACTTAAGTAGAATTAACACCTATTATCAAAACTGGGGAATTAAGCTGAATGTTCCAAAATCTGAATTCATTGTTATTAGGAATGCAAGTGGGAAAGGACCTCCTGGCGTTGTGAAAGAAAGCAAAAACCTCTCTCTTAGACTCAACGGCTGCATTATTCGGCCTAAAAACAATTTGAAATATCTTGGAGTGAATTTCAATAATCTATTGAAATTCAACTCACATGCCAAAATTACAACTGAAAAAGCGAGAAAAGTCTCCAACATGTTTATGCCTTTTTTTAAACATAGAGCTTTAAATCACAAAACTAAGTTGCTTTTCTACAAAACGCTGGTCAGACCGGTTCTGAACTACGCATTCCCCATTTGGTTTTCCATCTCGCCCACAGTGGCAAATTCCATGAAAATTTTGGAAAGGAAAATCCTAAGATTATGCGCTGGGAAAATCTTTGAGTCCCCCACCCAACGCTTCTCCAACAATTACATTTATAATATCACTAAAATCATTCCGCTGATGAGATATAACCTAACTCTCATGAAAAAAACAATTATCAGTCTTGAACTTTCAGAAAATGATCTTATTAGTCACGTCATTCTATCGCAGATAGGGTCCACTTGGGACAACTCCAGTTACTTATCTCCCCTCGGAATTACATCTTTCGACCTGGATTCCTCACTGACATCCACTCCCTTGTTTTACTCCACGGCCACTTCGGGCCAAAACCGTGGCTGAATGCTCCTAATCTAATCTATTCAAAGATGCTTTTAACTGCACACATATCTCTGTTCACTATTTTGTACGGGGACAGTGCCGACCGCTGAAATCTAAATTTTTGTAAATAAAGTCATTATCTTTCCTGTGTTGGTGGACAGTACTTACCTGATAATTTTAATTAATATAAAAAATGTATAGAATTAGTTTATATTCGTTATTCTTGAAAACAATAAGACTGGTTGTAACTTAAAAAAAAACTAAAAAGAAAGATAAAAAAACAATCTCAAATTGCTCAACCAATTCGATGTATATTTATGTATCCATGTTTTTTTTACGTGTTTATATGTACAAAGTACCTTCAAGATTGAATTTTCATAAATTCAATTTCAAATATGTATCTCATTATAAGAGAAAAAGAGACAATATTATAACTCTTAACTTTTACCTTTCATTTTTTCAAAATTGCTGTAAACTTAAATGAAAAGAAAATCTTTTAGAGCGCTCTCGCTCTATCACATAATAACTATAAATAATGTATAGATTTAGTTTATATTAGTTATTCTTGAAAACAATAAGACTGATTGTAACTTTAAAAAAAAAAAAAAAACTAAAAAGAAAGATACAAAACAATTTCAAATTGCTCAACCAATTCGATGTATATTTATGTATCCATGTTTTATGTGTGTTCAGATGTACAATGTACCTGCAAGATTGAATTTTCATAGATTCAATTTCAAATATGTATCTTATAAGAGAAAAAGAGACAATATTATAACTCTTAACTTTTATTTACCTTTCATTTTTTTCAATATCTAACTTAAAATTGCTGTGAACTTAAATGAAAAGAAAATCTTATAGAGCGCTCTCGCTCGATCACATAATAACTAGTTGATTGTTGACCATTTGTTATTTAGTTTTAAGTAGTATTAGTATTATGTATATATGTATATTTATGTGACATGTCGTCAAAGAAAAAGTATATGTATACTCTCTCCTGAGCAAGAGCAGTCAGACTATGTTCAAATAAAGCCACGAGGCGTTTCATTTTAATTGTCAAAGCAGGCAATACATTATAGCCGCAGTTATAATGGGTGATTTTTTTGAGGTTAGGATTTTCATGCATTAGTATTTGACAGATCACGCGGGATTTCAGACATGGTGTCAAAGAGAAAGATGCTCAGTATGCTTTGACATTTCATCATGAATAGACTTACTAACGAGCAACGCTTGCAAATCATTGAATTTTATTACCAAAATCAGTGTTCGGTTCGAAATGTGAAAATCCGCTTTTTTATCGACAAATTTTGTTCAGCGATGAGGCTCATTTCTGGTTGAATGGCTACGTAAATAAGCAAAATTGCCGCATTTGGAGTGAAGAGCAACCAGAAGCCGTTCAAGAACTGCCCATGCATCCCGAAAAATGCACTGTTTGGTGTGGTTTGTACGCTGGTGGAATCATTGGACCGTATTTTTTCAAAGATGCTGTTGGACGCAACGTTACGGTGAATGGCGATCGCTATCGTTCAATGCTAACAAACTTTTTGTTGCCAAAAATGGAAGAACTGAACTTGGTTGACATGTGGTTTCAACAAGATGGCGCTACATGCCACACAGCTCGCGATTCTATGGCCATTTTGAGGGAAAACTTCGGAGAACAATTCATCTCAAGGAATGGACCGGTAAGTTGGCCACCAAGATCATGCGATTTGACGCCTTTAGACTATTTTTTGTGGGGCTACGTCAAGTCTAAAGTCTACACAAATAAGCCAGCAACTATTCTAGCTTTGGAAGACAACATTTCCGAAGAAATTCGGGCTATTCCGGCCGAAATGCTCGAAAAAGTTACCCAAAATTGGACTTTCCGATTGGACCACCTAAGACGCAGCCGCGGTCAACATTTAAATGAAATTATCTTCAAAAAGTAAATGTCATGGACCAATCTAACGTTTCAAATAAAGAATCGATGAGATTTTGCAAATTTTATGCGTTTTTTTTAAAAAAAAGTTCTCAAGCTCTTAAAAAATCACCCGATACTTAAGTCATCGATAAGTAAATACCTCATTGTAAAATTTTATAAAGACTCAATAAAGAAAAAATTAAAATCTGTATCAGTTTAATTAATACAAATGTATTTATAGTTTGTTTTAAATGATTTAAGCTTGCAACTATTTTTCAATTCCATTTTGATTAATAAATATTATATTTAAAAAAATAGTTATAATCGAAAAATACCTTATCCATAACATTCTTTATGGCACGAGTACGATAACTTTGGCGACAAGATATAATAACGGTTTTTGGTAGAGGGGCTTAATACAAGCATTTTTTACTATGGGAGGGGGGTCTATCTCCCCCCGTTCAGGCGGTAGGGGCAATTTAAAAAAATTATTATTTAAAATGGAAAAAAATAATTAAAAAATAACGGTGACACTTAAAATTAAGTTTTATACATTTTTTTAAAGCTAACATTCTGTTTTATTAGCCAGTTTTTAATTCAAGTCAAAACTATGCGTAGTTTTTGAAAAATTTAATTTTAAACTCAAAATTTGAGTACAAAAAGTTAAAAAAAAGGTTTAAAGTGTAACTTTTCAATACTTCAAGATTATCTACCATTGTTTTTATTTCAGAATTTATTGCTCTTATTTGTTATTGATCAAAAACTGAAAACTAGATGATTATATGTCTTTTAGTTTTTGAGAAAATTGAAAATAACCACAACTACTATTTTAATTTAATTCTTTTTTTTTTGCTTGAGTGGTCTTATTTTGATAGTAACAATGGTAGGTGCGAGTTTGGGTGTATGCAACAGTAAGGTGTGTGCGAATTCGGGTGTATGCAACAGTGGGACCTGCAACCCCCCTGCTTGGGAACACTATAGGATTTGGGGTGGGTGCAAGTTGGAGTGCGTGCAAGGGGGTAGGGGGCACGGTTCGGTGGGTGCAAGATGGGGTGCATGCAAAGTTTCTTTTGCATTTAAATAAGCTGGATTTAAGAAAAATTAATTTAGGTATATGTATCTTAATCCATATTCGATTATTACTATCAAAATAAGACTACGTTAATACTGAAGCAAGGAAAAAGTAATTTAATTAAAATATTTATTTTGGTAATTTTCAATTTTCTCAAGAACTAGAAGACATAAAGTCATCTAGTTTTCAGTTTTTGATCAAAAACAAATAAGAGCAATGAATTCTAAAAAAAAACCGTAAATAATTTGAAAGTTTTGAAAAACTACACTTTAAACCTTTTTTTAATTTTTGTTTGCATACATTTTTAGTTTAAAACAATTTTTTTCAAAAACTATGCATAGTTTTGACTTGATTTAAAAACAAGCTAATAGACAAAAATATTGGCTTTAAAAAAAGGTATAATACTTAATTGTAAGTATTACCGTTATTTATTAATTATTTTTTTTTAAATTTAATGTACATATTTTTTTAAATTGCCCCTACCGCCTAAACGGGGGGAGATAGACCCCCCTCCCATAGTAAAAAATGCTTGTTTTTAGCTGTTCTATACAAATCCGTCATTAAACTTTGTCGCCAAAGTTATCGTACTCTCCCCTTCTTTATTGATGAAAACATACATGTATTTGCTATCAAAAAAAAACTATGCATCAAAGGAACACCAATGTCTTAAAAAACTAATCAGAACGATTATAGCGAACCTGTTGAATAAATGCAGAGCAAATAAAAAACAAATTTTGACACAGCCTCTCTCATGAAAAAAACAATTATCAGTCTTGAACTTTCAGAAAATGATCTTATTAGTCACGTCATTCTATCGCAGATGGGGTCCACTTGGGACAACTCCAGTTACTTATCTCCCCTCGGAATTACATCTTTCGACCTGGATTCCTCACTGACATCCACTCCCTTGTTTTACTCCACGGCCACTTCGGGCCAAAACCGTGGCTGAATGCTCCTAATCTAATCTATTCAAAGATGCTTTTAACTGCACACATATCTCTGTTCACTATTTTGTACGGGGACAGTGCCGACCGCTGAAATCTAAATTTTTGTAAATAAAGTCATTATCTTTCCTGTGTTGGTGGACAGGACTTACCTGATAATTTTAATTAATATAAAAAATGTATAGAATTAGTTTATATTCGTTATTCTTGAAAACAATAAGACTGATTGTAACTTAAAAAAAACTAAAAAGAAAGATAAAAAAACAATCTCAAATTGCTCAACCAATTCGATGTATATTTATGTATCCATGTTTTTTTTACGTGTTTATATGTACAAAGTACCTTCAAGATTGAATTTTCATAAATTCAATTTCAAATATGTATCTCATTATAAGAGAAAAAGAGACAATATTATAACTCTTAACTTTTACCTTTCATTTTTTCAAAATTGCTGTAAACTTAAATGAAAAGAAAATCTTTTAGAGCGCTCTCGCTCTATCACATAATAACTATAAATAATGTATAGATTTAGTTTATATTAGTTATTCTTGAAAACAATAAGACTGATTGTAACTTTTACAAAAAAAAAAAACTAAAAAGAAAGATAAAAAACAATTTCAAATTGCTGTTGTTTTATGTGTGTTATTGTGTTCAGATGTACAATGTACCTGCAAGATTGAATTTTCATAGATTCAATTTCAAATATGTATCTTATAAGAGAAAAAGAGACAATATTATAACTCTTAACTTTTATTTACCTTTCATTTTTTTCAATATCTAACTTAAAATTGCTGTGAACTTAAATGAAAAGAAAATCTTATAGAGCGCTCTCGCTCGATCACATAATAACTAGTTGATTGTTGACCATTTGTTATTTAGTTTTAAGTAGTATTAGTATTATGTATATATGTATATTTATGTGACATGTCATCAAAGAAAAAGTATATGTATACTCTCTCCTGAGCAAGAGCAGTCAGACTATGTTCAAATAAAGCCACGAGGCGTTTCATTTTAATTGTCAAAGCAGGCAAGGCAATACATTATAGCCGCAGTTATACTTAAGTCATCGATAAGTAAATACCTCATTGTAAAATTTTATAAAGACTCAATAAAGAAAAAATTAAAATCTGTATCAGTTTAATTAATTCAAATGTATTTATAGTTTGTTTTTAATGATTTAAGCTTGCAACTATTTTTCAATTCCATTGTGATTAATAAATATTATATTTAAAAAAATAGTTATAATCGAAAAATACCTTATCCATAACATTCTTTATGGCACGAGTACGATAACTTTGGCGACAAGATATAATAACGGTTTTTGGTAGAGGGGCTTAATACAAGCATTTTTTACTATGGGAGGGGGGGTCTATCTCCCCCCGTTCAGGCGGTAGGGGCAATTTAAAAAAATTATTATTTAAAATGGAAAAAAATAATTAAAAAATAACGGTGACACTTAAAATTAAGTTTTATACATTTTTTTAAAGCTAACATTCTGTTTTATTAGCCAGTTTTTAATTCAAGTCAAAACTATGCGTAGTTTTTGAAAAATTTAATTTTAAACTCAAAATTTGAGTAAAAAAAGTTAAAAAAAAAGGTTTAAAGTGTAACTTTTCAATACTTCAAGATTATCTACCATTGTTTTTATTTCAGAATGTATTGCTCTTATTTGTTATTGATCAAAAACTGAAAACTAGATGATTATATGTCTTAGTTTTTGAGAAAATTGAAAATAACCACAACTACTATTTTAATTTAATTCTTTTTTTTTTTTTGCTTGAGTGGTCTTATTTTGATAGTAACAATGGTAGGTGCGAGTTTGGGTGTATGCAACAGTAAGGTGTGTGCGAATTCGGGTGTATGCAACAGTGGGACCTGTAAGGGGGGCATGCTGCCCCCCTGCAACCCCCCTGCTTGGGAACACTATAGGATTTGGGGTGGGTGCAAGTTTGAGTGCGTGCAAGGGGGGTAGGGGGCACGGTTCGGTGGGTGCAAAATGGGGTGCATGCAAAGTTTCTTTTGCATTTAAATAAGCTGGATTTAAGAAAAATGAATTTACCCTAGGTATATCTTAATCCATATTCGATTATTACTATCAAAATAAGACTACGTTAATACTGAAGCAAGGAAAAAGTAATTTAATTAAAATATTTATTTTGGTAATTTTCAATTTTCTCAAGAACTAGAAGACATAAAGTCATCTAGTTTTCAGTTTTTGATCAAAAACAAATAAGAGCAATGAATTCTAAAAAAAACAGTAAATAATTTGAAAGTTTTATAAAACTACACTTTAAACCTTTTTTTTTAATTTTTTTTTTGCATACATTTTTAGTTTAAAACAATTTTTTCAAAAACTATGCATAGTTTTGACTTGATTTAAAAACAAGCTAATAGACAAAAATATTGGCTTTAAAAAAAGGTATAATACTTAATTGTAAGTATTACCGTTATTTTTTAATTATTTTGTTTCCATTTAATGTACATATTTTTTTAAATTGCCCCTACCGCCTAAACAGGGGGAGATAGACCCCCCCTCCCATAGTAAAAAATGCTTGTTTTTAGCTGTTCTATACAAATCCGTCATTAAACTTTGTCGCCAAAGTTATCGTACTCTCCCCTTCTTTATTGATGAAAACATACATGTATTTGCTATCAAAAAAAAAAAAACTATGCATCAAAGGAACACCAATGTCTTAAAAAACTAATCAGAACGATTATAGCGAACCTGTTGAATAAATGCAGAGCAAATAAAAAACAAATTTTGACATATATCACAAAATGAAAACGTCTTAAAATCCTTCTGAATTCATGCACAACTCCATAGAGGAAATATATTATCTAGAGTCCCGACCGGTACCCGTCCTACCTGAAACACCCTCAAATTTTATTATTGTGACCTGTCAAAAATGACAATCAATTTTGCAAAACAAAACAATGGGTCTCGGATTTTAAGAGTAAGTTTTTGTTAATTGTTTTGATATTTAATATAATTTCATATTTTTCAGACCAAAAACCTTTATAATGAAAAGAGTATATACAAGTTCACTTCATTGAATAAAAAGTAAGTCAAATTGCAGTGAAGAAGGTGTAACAATTATCGATTTTTTTTATAGCCTGTGTTTTCGTTTAAGATGCTGCCTCTTACATACCATAATCCAATTTCCCTCAAGAAATCTGGAAGACAAAGCAAACAAGGCGCTGATTTACAGGTAAGTTTTATATTATATTTCTTTTAACAAAATAATATCAACGTTTTTAACGACAGACGCTGGCCATGATGTGTTAATTTTTGTTGGAAGCGCAAGAACACTTTTCTAAACAATTTGTGTGGATTGTAGACTTAGAGGTGCATCTCTCAGTCCAGTACCCAATTGCTGCTGTATCATGTACCTACAGATGTGCTTCCATCTCAGCGGCCATAGCTGCCGCAGGCGTTGACGGTGGAGGTGTCACCATCTCTACCAAAAGTCAAATGCTTTCAATGCAACAAACTGCAGCAACACCACCAAGTCAATGATGCAAGTAGGCATTTCAACATTCAGTGTAGCCGACCGCTAACGCTAGCAGCTGAGGTTTGGTGCTGGAACGACTCAACAGCAGTAACAGCAACTACAGAGTAAGCAGGCAATTCAGGTTAGTTAATTAACTTGTGAGTGATCCAAACAGAAATATTTTAAATTATGATTCTTTAGGGCTTCCAACATACTCGACCTATTCATCATAGAGGAAATATATTATCTAGAGTCCCGACCGGTACCCGTCCTACCTGAAACACCCTCAAATTTTATTCGAGGTGAACTCTCTCAAATTCGAGGTGAACTCTCTCAAATTCGCTATCGGTGAATACATGTGAGTGGGAAAAAAAAAACAAAATGGGGACTGGGCTAAAATAGAAACTTATGGAATTTTTGTGACCTGTCAAAAATGACAATCAATTT
Organism: Eupeodes latifasciatus; assembly: GCA_920104205.1. Classification (NCBI taxonomy): domain Eukaryota; kingdom Metazoa; phylum Arthropoda; class Insecta; order Diptera; family Syrphidae; genus Eupeodes; species Eupeodes latifasciatus. Next base: position 42,445,022 of record OV049927.1, on the reverse strand, counting down.
TGCAAAACAAAACAATGGATTTCGGATTTGAAGAGTAAGTTTTTGTTAATTGTTTTGATATTTAATATAATTTCATATTTTTCAGACCAAAATTCCTTATAATGAAGAAAGTATATACAAGTTCACTTCATTGAATAAAAAGTAAGTCAAATTGCAGTGACGGAGTTGCAACAATAATCGATTTATTTTATAGTCTGTGTTTTCATTTTAGATGCTGCCAATAACATACCATAATGCAGGAAGCAATTTCCCTGAAGAAATCTGGAAGACAAAGCAAACAAGGCGCTGGTTTGCAGGCAAGTTTTTTTTATATTTATTTCTCTTAACAAAATAATATCAAAGTTTTTAACGACAGATACTTGCCATTTTGTTTGTATGTACTTCTCAACGGCCATAGCTGCCGCAGGCGTTGACGGTGGAGGCTGGCAAGACAAGAATCCCCTAAAGGCCAAACACTTTCAGATCAGTCCCTCGGCAGCTACTGACGATGTCGGCGAGTTGAATCCATCGATGTTCACACAGAAAATCAACATCAAAAACAGTAAGTCAACTTTCATTTGAGATTTCCTTATATTAATGAAAATTAATTTCTTTATAGTCACGACAATTCAGCGTGAACAACCTCTATCCGCAGCGGAAGTGTTTGTGGGTCAAGCGATCTCTGCGTTGTCGACAATGCGAACACAATGTCATCAAGCCGGAGTACCATCCAGGATCGATCAAGTATCGCTAACTAACATGTGCCCGATGTTCTGCTTGTGCGTTGTGAAAAGCCACTGAAGCCTGGCACATCCACTCAATTGATCCTCAAGCTAACTAACCCAACTGTGCATGATATGACCATAACCATTATGGAACTGCGAACCAAGAAAGAAGAAAGGCGAATGATCGATTTCGAATGAAAGGCTACCGTGCCTGCAGCAACATCGACTACATCATTGAACACGAATCTATCGAGGCAGGCATCACTGACCGAGGAACCACGTTGTGTTAAGAGTCCCATCAACGTCATTCTAGAGATGTTGGATTCTTCGTTTGTACTAAATCAACGCGACGGGTCAACGGAATTCGACGAAGGAGTTCAAGTTCAACGAAAGGAATCAAAGTAAAAAACAGAAAATTCTAATTGGAAATTCCTATTCTATGTTGTTTCTCCAATTTTATAGATTCATTACTAGGAGAAAGTCAAAATTGAACTTTAAACCTGAAGAAGGACTCAAACCAGGCGATAATGTTACTCTTGGTTTCTTGATGCAATATACTTATGTGAAAACAGTCCCAAACATGCCCGAAAAGAAAGAAACTCAAAAACATGCATTATCATCGAAAGTTTTTGTAAAAGTTAGTCAAATTGAAGCCTAGATTTATTTCTATATCTAGAAATAATCTTTTTTGGAACGACTCAACAGCAGTATCAGCAACTGCAGAGTAGGCAGGCAATTCAGGTTATTTAATTAACTTACGAGTGATCCAAACAGGAATATTTAAAATTATATGATGCTTTAGGGCTTCCAACACGCTCGGCCTATTCATCCGCTGCCGCTGAGGCTGACACCGCCTACATAGAAAAGGTAGCTGATACGAATGCCGGTTTAGAAGCAACTTGTTGCGACAATATAGAACCTCCTAAATGACGGGAGTCGGAAATCATTGGTAAGCCTTCTTAAAAAATGAATTATAAATAAATTAAATACAAAATAATCTCAGCAGTTTTGTATGTACTATTTTAGAATTCCCTGCAATTTTAAGAAACTTAAAAATGTGACGAAATAGAAGCTGAATTCCATGAATTCATAATGCCTATTGTATCACCGAAGCTAAGTGCATTCTGCTTAGAACTAACTGGAATGAACACAGGAATGCACCTACAAACTGCCCTAATGATGTTCCAAGAGTTGCTGCGCAAAGAGTCGCGAGCCGGCAACCTTCACCCGGTGAAAATGTTTGATTTGGATTTTGGAATTTGCCTCGTAAAAGAAAGTCAACGCAAACGACTTAAGAAGCCACACATTTTCAATCACTTACTTACTGACCAGAAGGCTCATGATGGCAATACTGCTTTAAAGCATGTATGTAAGTTTTACATATGTATAACATAAAACTTGAAAGCACTAATTGACGTGTTTTTTTTTTTCAGCAGGAAATCAAAACGAAGCTTTGATGTCAATGTTATTCTGCCGTTTATTTGATTCAACGATATGCTTAGAATCTCATCCATGATTTAATTAGAGTCTTTAAGGAACACTTGTAATTTAATGGAAAAAACCAACAATGTTCTTAAGGAAAATTGAACTTTTATTGCAGTCGCGTTAATTTGTTCAGCAAGAACAAATCATCCATGATTAGTCAAGATTCGTCGTGGTGTAGCTAGTTTTTAAATGAAGTTGTAATTTTTCAAAATTGTATGTAATTTAGTATAATTTCTGTTTTTTAAATTGAATGCCATTATTTATAGATTATAGGTTTTGAAATGTATCTCAGTTTTTAAATAATTAAAAAAATATTGAATGTACTTTTTTCCAAAAAAAAACACTTCTTTTTGGTTTTACTAAACTTGATCTGCTCAGGTCAATTATTATTTATTAAGTAGATTGTATCTTGTTTTAATTGAGGCATATGTTAAATACAACAAAATTGAAAAATAAAATATTTGTAATCCTTATTCTTCTTATATTTTGGTTCATCACGTCAACAGCATTAGTTAGAAATTCAGTATCTTCATCTTGCATCAGAGTTAAAACAACGTATCTCTCTTAACCTTAAATAGCAAGATGATTTTGCAAAGTACATATCTTTACCTTTTAGCTACAGCTTTAATCATTATAGTATTTCACTTAATTTTCGTAATTTTTCGTTATTTATGAGAAGATTCATGCCTCCATTTGACTCTACCTGAATTTTTGAAAAATTTCAAACGGAATATTGAAGAAAAATAATGCAGATTTGGAAAATCATCACAAGTTTTTTTGAAAAAAATCTACTCCATGAATTTTGATAACCTCGAAAAGCCTTATATATATATATTATGTCACTAATTATAAGGTTGAGTTCCGAATAGAATTTAAAAACATAATATTATTAATTCCATTTTATTTTACAAAAAATAAACATTATTAACAAACCAAGCTAAGAACTTATAACAAATGTAAAATTAAATGTCCATAAGGATGTAAATCATCGTAGATTTGTAGTGATCCTCGGGCAAAGCGCTCTGGAGGTGGAATTAGACCGATTGGTTCATGATAATTATGATGTCTTAGATATTTTGGAACAACCTTTAAATGAATATTAATCAATTAAAATTAATTTTGGATTTTAAATAAACTTACTTCTGATGGTGTAGCTCTGTCCTTCATATAGTAGTTGTCTTTCTCAAAATCGTCTGGGGAAAGCCATTGGAATTTTCAGCATTTTCCTTCTTCTTCTTGGCATCTTCGAAATCGATATGTATGCTTTATTGAAGCCACATCAGCATTCGGACACTATGAACAAAAGAAAAAAATGAGAAATTAACAACTAGAAAAACGTAATAGTAAACTTACTTACTTCTAAGCCCGAAGTTAAGCTGCAACAAAGCATTAACAGCAGCAATATGATTAAGACGAACATAGCAAAAATCCACAGTTGAACGGCCCGGTAACGCTGTGTCACTATTGTTGATTAAGAAACGAAATATTTTTGAAAAATTGATATATTGTTTGTGATGTATAAGTATGAGTTGTAATAAATAATTGTAGTGTGCTACCTACTTAAATCTTTCCGGTCGATTTGGATCTAAGTAACTCTTCGATTCTCTTCTTCTTTATGTCTTTGTCTTCTGGTTTGTCTGATGAGTTTGAAATGGTAGGTGATGGCTGATGCTCTAACCGTAGCTTATTTTTTGATTTAAATCAAAATTGTTTATCGCCTTGTAACAGTTTCCTCTGAAAGAACATTATTTAGAAATGTGTTTAGTTTAGAGAACTCTTTAAATATGCTCACTCTTTTTCACTGCTTAACGTTTATTTTATTAGCTATTTTATCAGCTGTGCGCATACGTTTCATTGGAGTAGTTGCTCTTGACTGTGACGAGATGGGGATGACGATGTATCCGAACCAAGACCACTAGATTTTGAAGATCCTGAAGATAAGAAAAGTTATACTTGAGATAATTTTAAAAAATACAATCGCTCAACTCAACCGGAACAACTTGTAACACAATGCTTTCTCTCCGTGTTATCGGTTCCAGATTCCAGGCTGAAAGAAGTACTTTGCATTGCACAGATGGTGACACATGACGTCCGTGTGCTATTGCTATCAAATGCTTCAACTGATCCAGCGATCCCTTAACTTCATAGCCACATTTTCGACATGTATATACATATATCCTTCTGAACGAACAACATCTTGTCATCAAGTGTAATTTCAACTAAAAAAAACAAAACAATATTCATATAATTTGAGTTTTAAATGAATGTGACGAACGCACTTACCTTGAATTTGTACCTCTTCGTGGCTATGGATTTTTCGTTCCAGAATAGATATGTTGGCTTCCTGCTCGGGGAATTCCACTTCTTTTGTTGCAACTATCTCCTTGGTTTCTTCTTTATCTGAGGATTAAATTAAGTACAAATTCATTATATATTTTTATTTAAATAAATTGATATTTTCGATTTAAATTGTTTTACCTTCATTTGCATTACTGGGAATGAATTAAGAATTTTGTTTTGTTTACATTTTGTTGAGTTGTCAAAATTCTCACCTCGTTGTTAATCTGTCAAAACTGCACCCAGAGAAAAAAACTGTGTAAAATTGCCTTATTTGCCTAAGGTGAATTTTTTTTGTATGGAAGTTATTTTCTAACATAATTTTGCCTTAGTTCTAAGGCAATTTATGCTCGAAAATCCTAAGCTAAATTTACCTAGAATAGGCTGCCGTGCCTTAGATGGATAAGGTAAATATTTTTGTATGGAAAATATTTCCTAACATAAATTTACCTTAGGACTAAGGCAATTAATTGTAAAATTTTAGCCTAGAAATAAGGTAATTTCACCTAAGCCTAAGCTAAATTTTACCTAGGAATTTTTTTTACTTAGAATGTTATTTTCCTAACATAATTTTGCCTAGAACTAAGGCAATTTATGTTAGACTCTTACCTATGACTAAGGTAATTTTACCTTAGGCCTAGGTAAATTTTCCTAGGATTTTTTTATTTTGCTAGAATAATTTTTTTCTAAAATAATTTTGCCTAGAACTAAGGCAATTTTACCTATGGCCTAAGCTAATTTTTTCCTGGGGAATTTTTTCGGTGAAATGTTATTTTGCTATAACATTATTTTGCCTAAGTTAATTTAACGTTTTTTTTTTTTGTTCGGCAAAAAGTTTTGAATTCTTCCTAAAAAAAAAGGAAATATGCTTCAATAACTTAGCGATTCAAATGTCATTATAAAGGAAAAAAAACATTTATTGAATTAATAACGATTTGACCAATTATTTAAATTATGTTTGTTTTTTATAGGTATATAAGAAATCGGGCTTTTTTGGTCACTTCATCCATATATGCAAATAAAAAACTTTATTTCATATTTTTTCCCTACGTTTCGTCGTAATTTCTCGACTTCTTCAGGGGAATTTTATTAAATATGGTTTTTGTTGTTTAAAATAGTGTTTTTTTATTATATGTAACAAACAACAAAAACCATATTTAATAAAATTCCCCTGAAGAAGTCGAGAAATTACGACGAAACGTAGGGAAAAAATATGAAATAAAGTTTTTTATTTGCATATATGGATGAAGTGACCAAAAAAGCCCGATTTCTTATATATAAAAAACCAACATTTATTATAGTTTTAAAAAATATACAAATGTTTTTTTTTCTTTACCTTCAAGAAATTTTGTATTGTTGTTGTTAATTACACAGGATTATTTCCGCAAAGAAAAAAATAATAAATAAACTTTACCTAGGGCCTAAGGTGATTTTACCTAGGGCCTAAGGTGATTTTCCCACCAAAAGCGCAAAAAGCAATGATTCGAGTTTTGGAGGGAAAATCACCTTAGGCGCTAGGTAAAATCACCTTAGGCCCTAGGTAATTTTTTTTTTTTTTTTTTTTTGCTGAAATAAATTTTACCTAGGGCCTAAGGTGATTTTACCTAGGGCCTGAGGTGATTTTCCCACCAAAAGCGCAAAAAGCAATGATTCGAGTTTTGGAGGGAAAATCACCTTAGGCCCTAGGTAAAATCACCTTAGGCCCTAGGTAAAATTTATTTTTTTTTTTTTGCTGAAATAAATTTTACCTAGGGCCTAAGGTGATTTTACCTAGGGCCTAAGGTGATTTTCCCACCAAAAGCGCAAAAAGCAATGATTCGAGTTTTGGAGGGAAAATCACCTTAGGCCCTAGGTAAAATCACCTTAGGCCCTAGGTAAAATCACCTTAGGCCCTAGGTAAAATTTATTTTTTTTTTTTGCTGAAATAAATTTTACCTAGGACCTAAGGTGATTTTACCTAGGGCCTAAGGTGATTTTCCCACGCATAAGCAATGATTCGAGTTTTGGAGGGAAAATTATAGCTATCATTGAAAAAGCATAATTGGAATGTTTAAATGGATTTTTTAGCAAGTTTTCTTTTGGCCAGGAATGCAAATGTTATTCCAATTGATGGGAAATTAGTCAAATAATTTTGTTTGAGAAAAAAAAATTTCACTTCTGCATTTATTCCTTGTTTAAATTGGGATTTTCTATTTCAGTGACAGAATCATCTTTCCGGAAAAAAAATCCGTCTGAACTTTTTTTAATGGCAAACAATTATTTTGTTGATTTCAGATCGATTGGTACAAAATTCGCATTTCTTGGCAAAAGATAACATGCTAAGAAATCCATTCAAACATTTAAATTTTGCTTTTTCAATACAATAGCTATATATAATATGCGCCTTATAATGAATAAAGCCTTTAACTTCAGCCAAATGCAAATTAAGTATAAAACAAAACACACTTTGATTTGTTTTTCTTAATATAAGATTCTATTTCATAAAATAAATCAACCCTGATTCGAGTTTTGGAGGGAAAATTATAGCTATCATTGAAAAAGCATGATTGGATTGTTTAAATGGATTTTTTAGCATGTTTCCTTTTGGCCAGGAATGAAAATGTTATTCCAATTGATGGAAAATTAGTCAAATAATTTTGTTTAAGAAAAAAAAATTTCACTTCCGCATTTATTCCTTGTTTAAATTGGGATTTTCTATTTTTTCTTTCCGAAAAAAAATTCCGTCTGAACTTTTTTCAATGGCAAACAATTATTTTGTTAATTTCAGATCGATTGGTACAAAATTCGGATTTCTTGGCCAAAGATAACATGCTTAGAAATCCATTCAATCATTTCAATTTTGCTTTTTCAATGCGATAGCTATATATGTATAATATGCGCCTTATAATGAATAAAGCCTTTAACTTCAGCCAAATGCAAATTAAGTATAAAACAAAACACACTTTGATTTGTTTTTCTTAATATAAGATTCTATTTCATAAAATAAATCAACCCTGATTCGAGTTTTGGAAGGAAAATTATAGCTATCATTGAAAAAGCATAATTGGATTGTTTAAATGGATTTTTTAGCATGTTTCCTTTTGGCCAGGAATGAAAATGTTATTCCAATTGATGGAAAATTAGTCAAATAATTTTGTTTAAGAAAAAAAAAATTCACTTCCGCATTTATTCCTTGTTTAAATTGGGATTTTCTATTTTTTCTTTCCGAAAAAAAATTCCGTCTGAACTTTTTTCAATGGCAAACAATTATTTTGTTAATTTCAGATCGATTGGTACAAAATTCGCATTTCTTGGCAAAAGATAACATGCTAAGAAATCCATTCAATCATTTCAATTTTGCTTTTTCAATGCGATAGCTATATATAATATGCGCCTTATAATGAATAAAGCCTTTAACTTCAGCCAAATGCAAATTAAGTATAAAACAAAACACACTTTGATTTGTTTTTCTTAATATAAGATTCTATTTCATAAAATAAATCAGCCCTGATTCGAGTTTTGGAGGGAAAATTATTGCTATCATTGAAAAAGCATAATTGGATTTTTTAAATGGATTTTTTTAGCATGTTTAGCATGTAAAATCAATATGAAAATAATGATATTATGTTCCAAAATTTCAATTAAACAAGTCAGATGTTTTCTTTTTCCAACATGTAATACGGAAACTTGTAATTAGAAACAATCCCTTAAAAAAAAACTGATTTTAAAAGAGATAATGATGTGAAAACTGTAATAAGAACGTAAAATCATTAAAATGATTGAATTTTACTTCAATTTTCCTTTCAAATGCCCCTTTAAGGATACGCTCATGTTTGATTTTGCATCACCCACATTATTTCATTGTAACTTTAACCAAATAAAATTTGACCATGGCTTTAGCTAATTTTACCTACGCTATATCTAATTTTACCAAGATCTAATAAATGTTATTAAAAGGAATCCTCATTTTTGGATGACTATTTGACGCTGTTTTCTTCCTTTTTCCAATAGAAAACGAACAAAATATCCCTAAAGGATACGCTCATGTGTTGTTTTCCATCCAAATTATTCTATTTTACCTTAGGACTAAAGCAATTTTAAAGAACTACCTAACCTAGAAAATAGCTTAGGCCTAAGGCAAATTTATGTTAACTCCTAAGGTAAAATCACCTTAGGCCTAAGCTAATTTCTAGGTGACGCCATTTACCTAAGGAGCTAACATAAATTTACCTTAGGAGCTAACATAAATTTGCCTTAGGCCTAAGCTAATTTCTAGGTGACGCCATAAAATCACCTTATTCCTAAGGTGATTTTATGTTAGTTCCTTAAAATTGCCTTAGTCCTAAGGTAAACTCGTTGTCTGGTTGCTTTGGAAACGTGCTTTTCATCATTTACTTCCAAAACTTCGTGGCGTGCAGCGTGCAGTTCATCTCTTCAATTAAATGTTATACTTATATGTGTTAAACGTTTTAAAAGTGAATATAAAAGAAAATATAAAAACAAGCAGTACAAATATTATATCAAAGTAAGTATTTTTACCTACAATATTTTACAATATATTTGCGTTTTTATTTCGCTCGTAGAAAAAAAGTATAAAACTCTTCATTTTGAGTATTTTAATTATAGAAAACTTGTCCAATCCTGCTTTTAATCGTATCTATCTTACAATTAAGTTATTTTTGGGACACGTTTCACCTTTTCATTAACTAATATATAGGTTTCTATGAATTAAAAACATTACTTTTGAGGTTTGCGTTGAAACAATGCAACGTGGCTCTTCAACCCATTGTGCATTTGGCTTTTCTAGCCACCTTTTTCCTTTCTTTACCATTACGCACAACAATAATCTAAAATAACGCTCAGCCCACTGAAAACGCCGTATTAGCAACACTTTGGCATACACATTTTTTATATTGACAAGTCAATAAATTTTTCTAATACCATGCGAAAAAAATTGCAAAAGCAGATAGAACACTACTGCTCTCATGGCCTCAATTTATGTATAATATATTAATTACAAATAGCTTTCCAACAGAAAACTTCATCCACCATATTTTGTCAGAGCTCTTCAACTCTGGGCAGTCAAAAGTTCGTCCTCGGAACGAAAAAAAATAAAATTACATAAGTTGCCTGTTAAAGCTATTATAGATATAAGAATTTAAATACAATGTGCTTTAAAAAGCATTGTTTACATTACAGAGCTCATACTTTGTTAGAGGTTGTAACAAAATGCCCCCTAAGGGTAAGCTGTACGATCGATATAGAGGATAGCGCAGGTCGCTCAAGAAGCTCTATAACAGTCCCAAAACATCAAAGAAGGCAAAAGTCGTAGAAGTGGAAAATCATTCCAATGAAGATCATTATGTGGAACCACTAAATTCTAACGAGATGCAAAAACTTTGCGATGAGCTAAAACAAAACCTCGACTGGGACACCGTTATTAAGCAATGGAAGCAAACTATGTCAATGAGGAGGGAGACAGTCCTCCAGGAATGGCCGCTTTACAAATTTTCACGAGCGCCAGAACTGGTAACAATATTCGTTTTTTTTTAAACTTATTTCTTCACCTTTCTTAAAACAAATAATACATTAAATTTTAACATAACATTCAATGTGTTTTCTTCTTTTTATAAACAGATTGCCATGGATTTCGATTTCTTAAGGCCAAACAACGGAAGTGGGAGCAATTTTCAAAAATTGCCATCAAATTCTTCAGTGAGAGGGTGAAGTGTAGCGGGCTTAAATCACACCTCAATGAGGTCAAAGAAAATATTGCTGACCTTGACATAGGTAAAATGACTCTATTTTAACACTTTGTTTAATTAAATACTTTTCTTTCAATTTTGTTTTAAATACTATGTTTATTCTATTTTTCTTATGAAGCTTTAATTTATTTTCAGATAATGTTAACATTGCTTATGCAACTTTGTTACATGGATTGCTGCCGCCATCATCGCAGCAGTTCAAAGGCAAGTTCAAGAAATTTACAATCGAGGACTCCAGGCAATCATTCACTACTGAAGTTGAAAATGCAAGCCACATTGAACAGGTCCTTAAACAAAAACAAGAAGAATGTGCAAAATCCGGCACGAAACTTCAACCCGTTATATTTGTTATTGGTAAGAAATTTAAATACAAAAATTTTGTCGTTTCCTTGGACAACATTAAATTTAAATTGGATACGTGCTTGCATTGTATTATTTTTTATTTAAAGCTTGCATACGTTTTAAATATTGAATACCCTACTCAATGTTTTTCAGTATGGGTTTCTATTGAATCTTTTTTTTTTTAATATTCACGATGGCAAAAAAATTCCTTCTGTTTCAACATTGATTAACGATATCAATTCATTACTTTCTTAATGGCAAAAAAATTCCTTCTGTTTCAACAATGATTAACGATATCAATATATATACATGTATATATGTATAAATATTTACAAATAAATAAATATAATATACTATTATAAAATTAAATACAAATTTTATTTTTATTTAAAAATAACTTTTTTTTCAGCTGACCTAGAAAATAGGTAAAATTTACCTTAGGAAAAAGGTAAAATTTACCTTGGGAAATAGGTAAAATTTACCTTAGGAAATAGGTAAAATTTGCCTTAGGAAATAGGTAAAATTACCTTAGGAAATAGGTAAAATTTACCTTAGGAAATAGGTAAAATTTGCCTTAGGAAATAGGTAAAATCACCTAAGGAAATAGGTAAAATTTACCTTAGGAAATAGGTAAAATTTGCCTTAGGAAATAGGTAAAATTACCTTAGGAAATAGGTAAAATTTACCTTAGGAAATAGGTAAAATTTACCTTAGGAAAAAGGTAAAATTTACCTTAGGAAAAAGGTAAAATTTACCTTAGGAAAAAGGTAAAATTTGCCTTAGGAAATAGGTAAAATTCACCTAAGGAAATAGGTAAAATTCACCTAAGGAAAAAGGTAAAATTTGCCTTAGGAAATAGGTAAAATTTACCTTAGGAAATAGGTAAAATTCACCTTAGGAAATAGGTAAAATTTGCCTTAGGAAATAGGTAAAATTTGCCTTAGGAAATAGGTAGAATTTGCCTTAGGAAAAAGGTAAAATTTACCTTAGGAAATAGGTAAAATTTGCCTTAGGAATAAGGTAATTTGCCTTAACAAACTTCGGAGGGGAAATATTTAAATCACCTTAGGGAATAGGTAAAATAGGTAAGGTTTATGTTAGGGATAAGGTAAATCTGAAGATTTTCAAATCACCTTAGGAAAATAGGCTATCGTAGCCTATTCCTAAGCTAGCTCAAAACGGCCTTAGGCCTAACGTGAAATCAGCCCCCGAAATAGGCTAATTTTACACCGACTTTTCTCTGGGTGTGGGCTTAACTTAAATTGGGCCACGTTTTTTTCTGTTTTTAGCGAAACTTTTCATAAAAATCATAGAATTTGTTTGTCAAAAGCAGTCAAATACTATTTTTAGCACAGGTTTCACTGAAAGGAAGTTGCAAAATTAATTTTTCTTTAAATATTGCATTCATTTTTCAATTTTTGAATTCAACGGATCTCTTTTTTGAACGGCTGAGTTCACCTCACATTGTTTTCCCCCTAATTGTGCAAACTGAACCCAAAAGCCCATAACAACTATGTACATAGAATCTGGATTTTCCCATAAGAAATGCACGGGACAACTAACACATGCTTATGTTAATGGGCAAAATTTGCTCAATATAGGCCGAAAGAGAGCAAACCCATTAGGTCGGGACTCTAGATAATATATTTCCTCTATGCTATTCATCAGCTGCCAGGAAATATAATGCAAGCCGCAAAAAAAAACGACTTTTGCAGTGGCAAAAAAACCAACATCTTCTGGTTCCACAAAGTACAACAGTGAGTGCGAATCGAAAGTTTTTTGTAAATTGTTTAGATATTTAATATAATTTGATATTTTTTAGAGCAAAAACCTTTATAATGAAGCAATTCAAGTCTATTTCAATGAATAAACGATAAAGTAAGTCAAATTGCAGGTGTAACAATTATTGATTTTTTGTATAGTCTTTGTTTTCATTTAGATGCTGCCAATTATAGCATAATGCAGGAAGCAACTTCCCTCAAGGAATCCGGAAGGCAAAGCTTTGCTCAAATCAAGGCCGCTGTTTACAAGTAAGTTTTTTATCTTATATTCCCTATCAAAATAATATCAATGTTTTTAATCACAGACGCTGGACATTGTGTGTACATTTTTGTTGGAAGAATAAGAATGCAATTTTTGTGGATTTTGAACTAAAACATGCATCTTTCTGTCCTCAATTGCTGCTGTACCATAATCGGCGACATCTGCCCCCATCTCAGCGGTCATAGCTGCCGCAGGCGTTGACTATAGAGGTGTCATAAAAATAAAAGGAGCAACAACACCACCAAGTCAATGGTGCAAGTAAAAGCTTCGACTTTCCGAAGTCGATCGCTAACGCCCTTCTCCCAGCAGCTGAGTGTTGGTGCTGGAACGACTCAACAGCAGTAACAGCAATTCCAGATTATGCAGGCAATTCAGGTTTGTTAATTGATTAACTTACGAGTGATCCAAACAGGAATATTTTAAATGATATTATTCTTTAGGGCTTCCAACATCATCGGCCAATGCATCATCCACCAAGAAATATAATACAAGCCGCTGCTCTAAAGAAAAGACTTGCAGCAGCAACAATAGCAACATCTTCTGATTCCACAGAGTGAAAGTAAAAGAAAAGAATTCAAATATGTATATGGTGATCAACTCGCAAATAATAAAAGAAAAAAGCTGAATTAAGTAGATTGTATTTTTTTCTTTATTGAAGCATGTGTTCAATTCCACAAAGTTAAAAACTTTTTTTTCATCAAGTTCGTACACAACGTATCCCTTAACTTTACAAAATGATTTTGCAAAGTACAATGTATCTTTGCATTTAAGCTACAGTTTAAATCATTTTAGTATTTGACTTAGTTTTCGTAATTTGTATATTCGTCATGAGAAGACTCATGTGTTTTCATTTGACTCTACCCAAAGTTTTGAAAAACTTTAAACGGATTTGGAAAACCATCACAAACATTTTTGAAAAATAGTTACTTCAAGAGTTTTGATAGCCTCTAAAAGCCTTATACGTATGTTACGAGTATATCCAATAGCTATAATAAAAATAAATAAATAAATTAGGTGGCGCAACAATTCGTTGAGAACTAGGGCCTTGTGACTTATGACTCAACCATTCCTATGTGCGAGTAATGTTGTCAGGAATGGAATATAATATAGTTGTTTGAATTTTGATATTTAAGGGAACATTAATAAAAAATGTACTTTTTCGATAATTAAATTATATAAAAGCTGATCTTTCATTAGTTATTAGCTGTTACAAAGATTTTTTTTATAACTTACAGGTTTTGAAGGGGTTATAAAATACCTTTATATGTTTTATTAAAAGACAGTGTGAGCGTTAGGAAAATTGGAAAGGATTTAAGAGGAGATAGGTACACATTGGTCTTAAAGTTTTGAATATGAAAATGGGAACGAAACACAGAAACTACATTTGCTTTTAAAATGGACTATTTTCAATTAGCATATGACTAAGAAAACGTCGAATGGCCTTTCTCAAAAAATGCTTCTTAAAGAATCCATATAATTGCATATGGATATTTGGAATGTTTGTTAGAAAACCAAACTCAAACAATTTGAAAAACAACAAAAGAAATTTATTTATTTATTTGCTGTGTAAAAGCATCTGAAATATCTTTGTTTTTACTTTAACCACTTAACAATATAAAAATTATTTTTTCCGACCCTAAGCAAAAGCAATGAAAGACAATTTTTAAGAACATGAATGCCATTGGTAATAACTTCGGAGAAGTTTTCAGTTCGCTCTTGATTGATATAGAATCCTCCAGCTGTGATGATTCTCATCGCATCAGCTGAAAGAAGATTTTTAATTTTAAAATAAATTACCTCAAGCAAAAACATAAAACTTTTCACTTACTCTCTATTGTAAAACATTTAGCTTTTAGTGCCAGATCAAGAATGGATAGTCCAGGCTCTGGAAAAATCTCAACGACGGAAGCTCCAGAAAAAATCTATCGGATTTCGTTGTAATTCAGTTCACCTAGTCCTTCAACATTGTCCTTATAGAGCGCCTCTGTGACTTTTTCGGCTTGTTTTAGACCCGCCTCTGGAATGAGAAAAACTTAAAAAGCTAAAAGTAGTAATTTATTTGTTTATTAAAAATCACTTACATGGACTAGAAGCGTCACATCTTCAGCTAGAATCGTTTGTGCTTTTCTCTTCTCTGATGTTTTTTTGTATTCTTCCATGAGAAATGCAATTTCTTTCAGTGGGATAAAAGTGAACAACTTGAGAAGCTACTCGACTTCAGAATCTGGAATTTTCAAAAAGAACTGATAAAGAGAAAATGGCGACATTTTTTCTCGTCCAGCCAAATACCATTGCAGCAGATTTTCCGAACTTGTCTCCTTCTTCGTTGGTAACAAGAGGCAGTGTCATTCCAAATACTGATTTCTTTTTTTCTACTCTGCTGATCAGTTCGTGGCCAGCCATTAAGTTGCCCATTTGGTCACTGCCTCCATTTGGAAGCGACAATCGTATTTCTGAAGCAAATGCAACCAGTCATAAGCTTGGAAAATTTGATATGTGAATTCGGTAAAGCTCATTCCAGCTGCACTCTCAAGTCGCGACTGGACTGATGATATTGAGAGCATTGATGCCATTCGAAAGTGTCTTCCCATATTGGCAACAAAGTCCTCTACATTCAGATTTTCGTACCATGATGCATTGTTGACGACTCTGAAAGAAAGGTTATCAAAACGATTGAGTTTTTAAAGCGCTTTAGGTTTCTATTATAGTTACCTTATAGGAGATAGGTCACTTTTGTTTTTACTAGTGTCCAAAAGTACATCCTGATGATTCTTGAATATTCTATTCAAAAACACTCTATTACCAAGACCGGAATCTCAGACTGACATTTCGGTTTGCCTACAAGCTAAAAAGCACTAAATGTGAGAAAGTGTGCGTGAAATGATGCAAAAAACCAAACACATTCTCACAATTAGTGCTTTGGCCCATCAAAATGCTTCATTATAGTAATCAGCCCCGTCTAAATGCTTCATTTTGAATGTTTCATGGCCTCGTTCAAAAACTAAACAATCCTAACCAACAGAATCTGAAGTGCTGACATGGTCTTAAATTGGAAGATTTGTATAGCTTTTTAATTTCAATCCAAATAAATGTTGTTAATGTATATTAAATAAAATAAAATTGACCAAATACATATTTAATGATTTATTAGTGCTGTATTTTGTTTACTTAAATTATTTGCGAACGCAATATGCGCTGCAACTGGTTAAGTATAATTGCAAATGGACAAAAGTGTAACTCAATACTTTGTAAAACAACAAAATAGACAATTTTTTCAGGTGTAGTTTGTTTAGAGCATTTTCTTGGCGACGTTAGAAGTTCAGGTGGAAACAATAGGCGGATGCCTCCGTATTTTTTTGTACAGACAATGCTACGAGAAGCATACTTGTGAAGTTCCATTGCCAACTTTAGCTAGTTCAGATTCCTCAATTAGATTAGTATTTTCATCATTTAAGCAGTTCGGTAGTTGCAAGACCAAATTTTAGTTTTGTTTGTTGCAGAAATATTCCTGAAAGTTAGTTAGATTTTGGAATAAGAATTTGAGGGAACCATGTTTTAAAAATAAGTTGCTTTGTGCAAAGCATCTTTAAGGAATAGAAAAAGGCAATATGTTTACACACAATACCAACTAAATGAGTGCAATAAATAGATTTAAGTAACTTTTTTTATTCCAGTATGGGGAAACCGAACACCCAATAGAAAAAAACCGATATACGCGCCAAAATCCATACTTCTTGACTAAATAATGTTATCTTCTATGTTTACGCATAAAATTACGAATTTTGTAGCGTATGAAAATTTCTAGACATTTTACAATCTGAAAAATTAATTATGCTATGAAATAATTGGCTGCTATTAATGCTAATTTTTTTTCTAAAAAGTTGATGAAGGTTAGCCGAAGCGGAAATTTCTTTAATGAACATATTTAAAATATTATTGGCTTTCTCAAAAATATTTTTCTACGCTAACCTCTGCTTTATATCTGAAAACTATTGTTTATGTATATTTTCTTCTATGTTCTGCATTTATAAAATGTAATCTACGGTAGTATTTATTATATTACGAAAAACAAAAAACATATACGTAAAACTCATTAATTTTTTTTATTATTAGCAGCATTTTTACTAAACATACTTTTCAAACAATAATAAGTAAACTTGAACTTTGGTAACTAAACATTTTTAAGGAATGAAAATTATATTTTGCGTTAAACTGTGGAAATTCACAAAAAAAACTTCTGTACGTCAACAATAAACATTTATGACAATTACATGTTCTATTGAATTAGTTGTGCATGAATTCAGAACGATTTTAAGACGTTTTCATTTTGTGATATGTCAAAATTTACATTTTATTTGCTCTGCATTTATTCAACAGGTTCGCTATAATCGTTCTGATTACTTTTTTAAAACATTTGTGTTCCTTTGATGCATAGTTTTTTTTTTGATAGCAAATACATGTATGCTTCCATCAATTAAGAATGTTATGGATAAGATATTTTTCGATTATAACTCTTTTTTTTTTAAATATACAAACTATAAATATACTTGGATTAATTAAATTGATACAGATTTTAATTACTTGCAAACAAAATATTTGGGCCGTTCGTTAACGAAAATTTATTAGAATTCAATACAAAAATTGCACTCGCACCCTTAAATTGATGGTTCTTCGAACGCATCTTTGATACAAAAATCCGGGGATTATTATGAAATTTAAAGAATTTCGTAGTGATTACTGTAAATTAGTGAATTAATTATAATAAACTGATGTTGAACATGCTTTTTTCAAGACAAAAAGGTACATTGGTTCACTATCCACAAAATGCCTGCAAAATTAAAGCTTAAAACTGACTTTTTCATCGAAAAAAGTAAAAAGAAAAACCTGAAAAAAACTTATTAACCCCTCCATTTTGTTTTTGCTTTGCAAAGTGCCGCTAGCCCACGGCATCGTTTTTTTTTTGTTTGTGCTCACATCTATTCATGGACAAATTGTCAAAATTACAAATACAACAATGTAAACAAACGGGTTTTGGAGAGTGAAACGTACGAAAGATTCCGGTCTTGGTAATAGAGTGTTTTTGGTTTATGTTATGTTGCAATCAAAAACACTCCATTACCAAGACCGGAATCTTTCGTACGTTTCACTCTCCAAAACCCGTTTGTTTACATTGTTGTATTTGTAATTTTGACAATTAATCCATGAATAGATGTGAGCGAAAACAAAAAAAAAAACGATGCCGTGGGCTAGCGGGATTTTGCACAGCAAAAACAAAATGGAGGGGTTAATAAGTTTTTTTCAGGTTTTTCTTTTTACTTTTTTTCGATGAAAAAGTCAGTTTTAAGCTTTAATTTTGCAGGCATTTTGTGGATAGTGAACCAATGTACCTTTTTGTCTTGAAAAAAGCATGTTCAACATCAGTTTATTATAATTAATTCACTAATTTACAGTAATCACTACGAAATTCTTTAAATTTCATAATAATCCCCGGATTTTTGTATCAAAGATGCGTTCGAAGAACCATCAATTTAAGGGTGCGAGTGCAATTTTTGTATTGAATTCTAATAAATTTTCGTTAACGAACGGCCCAAATATTTTGTTTGCAAGTAATTAAAATCTGTATCAATTTAATTAATCCAAGTATATTTATAGTTTGTATATATATAAAAAAACTATGCATCAAAGGAACACAAATGTTTTAAAAAAGTAATCAGAACGATTATAGCGAACCTGTTGAATAAATGCAGAGCAAATAAAATGTAAATTTTGACATATCACATAATGAAAACGTCTTAAAATCCTTCTGAATTCATGCACAACTAATTCAATAGAACATGTAATTGTCATAAATGTTTATTGTTGACGTACAGAAGTTTTTTTTTTGTGAATTTCCACAGTTTAACGCAAAATATAATTTTCATTCCTTAAAAATGTTTAGTTACCAAAGTTCAAGTTTACTTATTATTGTTTGAAAAGTATGTTTAGTAAAAATGCTGCTAATAATAAAAAAAATTAATGAGTTTTACGTATATGTTTTTGTTTTTCGTAATATAATAAATACTACCGTAGATTACATTTTATAAATGCAGAACATAGAAGAAAATATACATAAACAATAGTTTTCAGATATAAAGCAGAGGTTAGCGTAGAAAAATATTTTTGAGAAAGCCAATAATATTTTAAATATGTTCATTAAAGAAATTTCCGCTTCGGCTAACCTTCATCAACTTTTTAGAAAAAAAATTAGCATTAATAGCAGCCAATTATTTCATAGCATAATTAATTTTTCAGATTGTAAAATGTCTAGAAATTTTCATACGCTACAAAATTCGTAATTTTATGCGTAAACATAGAAGATAACATTATTTAGTCAAGAAGTATGGATTTTGGCGCGTATATCGGTTTTTTTCTATTGGGTGTTCGGTTTCCCCATACTGGAATAAAAAAAGTTACTTAAATCTATTTATTGCACTCATTTAGTTGGTATTGTGTGTAAACATATTGCCTTTTTCTATTCCTTAAAGATGCTTTACACAAAGCAACTTATTTTTAAAACATGGTTCCCTCAAATTCTTATTCCAAAATCTAACTAACTTTCAGGAATATTTCTGGAACAAACAAAACTAAAATTTGGTCTTGCAACTACCGAACTGCTTAAATGATGAAAATACTAATCTAATTGAGGAATCTGAACTAGCTAAAGTTGGCAATGGAACTTCACAAGTATGCTTCTCGTAGCATTGTCTGTACAAAAAAATACGGAGGCATCCGCCTATTGTTTCCACCTGAACTTCTAACGTCGCCAAGAAAATGCTCTAAACAAACTACACCTGAAAAAATTGTCTATTTTGTTGTTTTACAAAGTATTGAGTTACACTTTTGTCCATTTGCAATTATACTTAACCAGTTGCAGCGCATATTGCGTTCGCAAATAATTTAAGTAAACAAAATACAGCACTAATAAATCATTAAATATGTATTTGGTCAATTTTATTTTATTTAATATACATTAACAACATTTATTTGGATTGAAATTAAAAAGCTACCTATACAAATCTTCCAATTTAAGACCATGTCAGCACTTCAGATTCTGTTGGTTAGGATTGTTTAGTTTTTGAACGAGGCCATGAAACATTCAAAATGAAGCATTTAGACGGGGCTGATTACTATAATGAAGCATTTTGATGGGCCAAAGCACTAATTGTGAGAATGTGTTTGGTTTTTTGCATCATTTCACGCACACTTTCTCACATTTAGTGCTTTTTAGCTTGTAGGCAAACCGAAATGTCAGTCTGAGATTCCGGTCTTGGTAATAGAGTGTTTTTGACATAAACATTTTCGTGAACAACAAAACAAAGTACAAAGCCAAACCAAAACTCAAAGGAAGAGGTTGTCAGAATTTTCGACTTTTGTCTACCTCAAAAAGCGGCTTTCAATATTCTAAATAAAAACAACTAACATATTAAATAAATTTTTCTTATCATATTTAGTTTTGTGTGTACAAAAAATTAGAATCAGCCAAATAATGTCTGAGAATCAGTCGGAAGTTAATTCGAATGATATCGGTGATGCATTTGTGACTGGAGGGTGAGTAGTTTATTTGTTCGTGTTTGTGTTGGGGTTTTCCACAAAGCACAGTGTTATTTTTGATTTATTTCATATTAAAAAAGGCTTAAATTAATTTATTAAAAGAAAATGTTTGCTCTATTGACCTGAAATCCGTAATGTACTTATATGGTCAATGGAGCACAATAAAGTAAACAGTTCCATATTCGGTTATAGCCTCATTCCATAGTTTTTAGTTTTATTTTCTTTATTTTTATAATCGGTTAAGATTTTTGGCGCGCCATGACGCGCCGGCTTTAATGGATTCTATTATAATTTCTGTTCTAAAATGGTATGATTGATTCGTTTTTTATGTGGTCACCAGATGTTATACTGGCATTAACAAGCTTATAGCCCGTATGCCCGCCGAGCGTCATGCAGCAGAATACAATATGAAGCACAAAAATCGAGGCCAGGCGCTCATATTCAACCATGAGAGCTTTGAAATAACATCGCTCAAATCAAGGTCTGGAACCGAGGAGGACTGCAAGCGCTTGTATGCTTCGTTGAAGAATCTACACTTTGAAGTGCATGTGCACAAGGATAAAAAATTGAAGGAAATCGAAAATATTATTAAAGAAGGTAATTGCATGTATGAAGAAGGATGGGAGTCTGTATAGTTTTGATGACGATGGCATTTCTTTCTTTGTAAATATTGTTCCATTGTTTTCTTTACAATTAGAAAACTGCGCAAGGCCTGGCGGTTTTTTTGTTAATCGATGATAACAACCAACGGTGTTTATCATAAAGTGCTTTTAATAGCATTATTAACCTTGTTCTATGTTTGTTACAAATACCTCGACAAGACCTGAAACAACAATTTTACCTTTCATGGAATCGATTTCTAATCTTAACAGTTCGTATTTGTTTTTAGAATTCATGCATTTTTGATTGGAATGATGCAATCGATATCTAAACTTTATTGTTGATATACAAATAATAAAAGTTTTCAAGTAGTCTTTTAAGAGTAAAAAATGATAATGGAAAGGGTTGATCAATGATTTTTGTTTGTATTGAAAACGAATTTGAAATGTAAGCAAAAGGTTAAATGTATATTAACTTGTAACTATTAGGTTGTCACCGAAACCTGAGGATCACATTTATATTACTTTCAAATGGTACTTAACTGAAGAGAGCCCAC
Source organism: Eupeodes latifasciatus (assembly GCA_920104205.1). Classification (NCBI taxonomy): domain Eukaryota; kingdom Metazoa; phylum Arthropoda; class Insecta; order Diptera; family Syrphidae; genus Eupeodes; species Eupeodes latifasciatus. The sequence goes on along the minus strand of OV049927.1, from coordinate 42,423,621 downwards.
TTTTCCGAAAAAGAAACTGTCATGAAATAAGATATGGCGAATTAGATACCACGAGTTTCTATTATATTCTTTATCCGATCTCTTATTCTTTGACAATTTGAACTGCCCGATGACTACGAATTATTATTTTTATAATTATAATTATCTTCTATATACAGTGGTGGGCGAAATAATAAGAGTGAATTTCTGTTACTACAAATTTATCACAAAATTTAATTTTAATTTAATACAAACAAAAATCGAAGTTTATAACCCAAAATATATTTACAACTATTTTCATGCGTATTCTTCCTGGCCAAACAAAATAAGAGTGAATTAGATTCTTCGTGAGGATAAGGCAAAAAATGTGTTAAAATTCAATTTTTTAAGGAAAATGAGTAAAGACGTCAGTACTTTTTGGTGTATATGTGTTAGTATAGGTCCCTAGGTATTTTAAGCGTACCACGCTATCAGTATTTTAAGCGTACTACGCTAAATTGAAAAGTCCCATTACTCGCCGCCAGGTTGAAAGTAAAAGATCAATATGAATGTTCTTTTGGCTCTTTTTTATTTTCATTGAATTCATTCCTTAAATACTATTGTCTTAACTGTTATACTTATTTTCTATCTTACTTTACGTTGAATTTCATATTCAAAATAATTTTATTTTTCTATTGGTTAAATTATATTAATAAGGATCTTATTACTATTGAGTGACAATCAATGCAATCGAGTGGAATGTTGATGTTATGACTTATGATATGACTAACATACTCGATTTGCATTTCACATGTTTTGTTACTCATTTATTGAATGGGCAGTGGCGGCGCATATGTGGATACACTACACCCTCACCCTTAAGAAAAATTTTAGTGGTAAAATTATATTTTGGAAATTATTGTATTATACACATAATTTGATAAATTTATTTTTACAAGCTAAAATTTGTTATTTTGATAACTTACTTGTATTTTTGTTATTAAATTTAGATTTTTGTTCAACGATAAAATATATAATATATACATAAATTTTAATCATTATTATTATTAGATTTTTTTTTTTATACATATTTATTTGGTTTATAAGGCTTAAGCAAGTTATTGTGTACTTCCTTATTTACTCCATTTTTGTCAATTACTGATTTGACTCCTTTTCTTTCTACTATTTTGTATGGACCAATATAAGGTGCCTGATTTTTCTTTCTATTTCCTAATTTTAATAGTACTAAATCGCCTTTCCGATTTAGATAAATCTAATTTATTTGTATATTTTTTATTTTCTGTCTCCATTCTTTTTTCTTTAATTTTTATAGTCATTTCTTTTGCTTTACTGAGTGCATATTGTAATCTAATTTTCAATTCGTTAGCATAATTGTCGTAGTCATAAGTTTTTGTTTTATTAATCAATGTATCAGTCGGTAAGCAGGGCAGTTTCCCTTAAATGAGCTCATACGGTGAATAACCAGTGTCTATATGTGGTGTTGTATTGTATGCGAACGTAAAATATGGAACCCATTTGTCCCATTCATTGTCTTTGACATTTGATAGTAAGAATCCATTAAGTGTCCGATGATTTCTTTCAAGGGCACCTATAGTTTGGTGGTGATATGGAGAAGAGAATGTTTGTCTTATCTTTCATAGCGAACATATGTTGTTCATAAGTTCGTTATTAAACTCTGTACCTTTATCTGATTTTATCCATATCTAAGAATAAATTCTTCCACTAAAGTCTTTGCTGTTGTTATTGCGTCTTTTGATGTCATAGGGTATGCGACGACAAATTTAGTCAGTTCACATTGCATGGTTAAGATATATCTTTTTTCATTTGATATTCGTAATGGTCCGACTGTGTCAATTGATACCACTTCAAAACTGTTGTTTGGAGTGTCTGTAATCGTTTGTGGTTATATTGTGTTTTTTGTTTGTTTATTTCTTGCACATGAATCACAATTTGTTATGAAATGTTTTACCATTTGACTCATCTTTCGCCATATGTATCTTTGTTTTAATTTTATTAGGTTTTCCGTATACCTAAATGTCCTCCGTGTGCAGAGTTATGAAATTCGTCGACTAGTTTCTATTTAGTTAAATCATCAAGTATTTGTTTTGGGGCGTTATATATTATCATTTTTAGCTTAGGATTCTGGCCATTTATTTTTATATTTGCATATGTTTCTTTGAATTTATCTCTTTCAAAATGCTTAAATATTTCATCATTCTTCATAAGTGCTAGCTCGTTTATTTTTTCTTCAGTGTCGACTCTAGTGCCGCTGAATTATCGTTAGATCCCGTATACGTATACATATTATCTTTATTTATATCTGATGCAAGCTTCATCAGGTTCGAATCTGGATTCGCCGATTTATCGCTGCATCGCACGTGCACAAAATTTTCATCGATATTTATTTTTGAATTCCTAGCATTTTTATCAATATTAAATTTTAATTTCTTTATATTTTTGATGTCATAAATGGATATGTATTCCCAGATTTGAAGTTGATCAGGCTTTTCTTGAGAGATGCATTTCTCCTTGTTGCTGTCCATATTCATTTTATTGGACATCCCCCTTGTGATGACTAATGTTCTTTTAACGGTTTCATCGGTTTCTGTCGGTATCATTTGTTTAAATATGTCTGAGTCAATCTTTATTCTAGATAGTGCATCTGCGTTTGTATTCATTTTTCCTTTTTTGTATATTATGTCAAAATCATAATCAAATAATTCTTCTCGTATTCTAGTCAATTTTTGTGTGCGAATAGAGATACTAAAGGTCTATGGTCGGTTACAACAGTAAATCTTCGTCCGTATAGGTATGGGCGGAAGAATTGTATATATTGTCTATAGTTTTTTATGTATGCCGGTGTTTTATCGGAAGTTTCAATTTTCTGGGTGTAAAAATTATTTGTTGTTAGTGCTTCGTTTTCTAAATGGAAAACTTCTTGATATTTCCTTATTGTTATTGTTTCGGTTAGAATTTCGAGTTTGGATGTTGCTGTTGTATTGATTTTGATTCATGTTTCTTTGCAATCTGTTACGGTCATTGCCGTGTTGATTAAAGTTTTGTCTGTTTTGTCGATTAATGTTTTGTGGGTTATGTCTATAGTACATTAATGCGTTAGTATTTGTTTTTTCAAATTCTATTGCGAGGTTTGATGCTTCTGTTAGTGATTTAGATTGGGATGCAAAAATAGTTTAAAGTTGTCGTTGAGACCATTTTTAAAGATATTTAAACTATAAATGTCGTTCATTTTCCTTATCACATTTTTTTCTTCTTTGGTAGCATTGCTGCCTAACTCTTCTGGGGATTATTTAACTCTGCTATAGTGTTAGTAATTTGTCTCTAAATGAAGTACCTTCGAATTCTAGTTTAAGTGCTTTGCTATCTTCTATTTCTTGACTAGCTTCTAAATTACTAAATTTTTCTTTAAGGTTTTCTATTTCTTTAATTTTTGCTTTAACTGTTTCAAATTTATAAGGTCTACCTGAACTCTTCTTAATATTTAAGAAAATTGTTTCTAAGTTGTTTTTTACTTCTTCCATTTAGATAAAATATTTAAAATATTTGTTTATTTTGTATGCGGCGTAAAGGATGGTGATGATGACTGCGGCTGTTGCCACTGATTCTGGAATTATTGGCATGGTTATTTGTTCCTGGACATTGTTGTTGTTAACTACTGTTTCAGGTTTACTCTGGCTTTTTCCCATAATTTTGCTTCTTTAGTGTTTTTAACTTGTTTATTAGTGCGTTTTTTTGTTTTTTTGTCAGTGGTGAGGGTTATAATACGATGGAGATTAGCAATTTCCCTTCGTGCCTTTACTTGTTTTCCTCCACGGATTCGGTTTCGTTTTGGTTTTAACTGCTCTGTTTGTTCGTGTTCCCTTATTTGCCTTAGGGCTTGTTTTTGGTTTTGTTGCCTCTCTTGATATTGAAGGATAGTGATGGGTTTTGGTCCAGCAGTCGTTGGTGTCCGTATGTACTTTATAGGCGGTGTAGGCCCTTCGAGAATATATTCTTCTATCTTCTTCTTCTTTAATTCCTCTAGGTACTTTTCCCACTTTGAAATTATAGCGTCTATTTCTTGCTGCGACATTTGGGGTTTGGCAGGATCGCCATGTGGTGTATATGTGTTAGTATAGGTCCCTAGGTATTTTAAGCGTACCACGCTATCAGTATGTTCTTTTGACTCTTTTTTATTTTCATTGAATTCATTCCTTAAATACTATTGTCTTAACTGTTATACTTATTTTCTATCTTACTTCTATACGTTGAATTTCATATTCAAAATAATTCTATTTTTCTATTGGTTAAATCATATTAATAAGGATCTTATTACTATTGAGTGACAATCAATGCAATCGAGTGGAATGTTGATGTTATGACTTATGATATGACTAACATACTCGATTTGCATTTCACATGTTTTGTTACTCATTTATTGAATGGGCAGTGGCAGCGCATATGTGGATACACTACAACTTGGTGGGGTGGCCTTTGTTCTTAAGAACCGCTTTACACCTTCTTGGCATGGAGTCAATATGTCAGGCGTTGCCTACCATTTTTCCTGGATTTCTTTCCATAGTGCCTCCTTTTCTGTGGTCTTGCACGATATTCTGTTTTTTTTTTTAATTTTCCAAAGGATTGCTATGGGGTTTGGGTCTGGCGATTGAGAAGGCCATTGTAAAACTGACACATTCTTCTGATCAAACCACCTTGTCACGACTTTAGCAGTGAGTTTGGGGTCATGGCAGATTATTTTCTGCAAATTGAAGCATAAGGGTTTCCAATATTTGAAGGTACGTTTCTTTGGTCATAATTTTTGGATTCAAACGATAGGTCCTAATCCATTATAAGAAAAACATCTGCAATTTGTATATATTCTAATATTTATTTATTTATTCGTCTTAAAAGTTACACACTCTATTTAGACTAATAATTATGATACATAACATAAAAATAAATAAATTTACTAATTTATGTTTCAAAACATTTTTATTAATATTAAAATCAATTGCAAAATCATTTTTATTAAACTTCATACCAACTCTTGTGATAGGATTATACTTAGCATAGCTAGTACTGTGGTAAGAAACATTTAAAAAATCACAGTTACGCGGGCGCAAATTTCAAGAAGGCGCATAAATAAAAAAACATAGATAACAAAACCGGACAGTCAATATTAAAATTCAAGAGATAACAAACCCTAGCATAGAGTTTGCTTTTGAGATCCCAAGGTCTATGTGATTTGAAAAATTCATTATAGAATCGAAGATTACGCCTAGATTCTTATGGCAATCAAATCTTAATAAAATGTCGTTTTCGAGTTCATAATTAAACAACACTACATTTCTTATTGTTATTACACCATTTAATTAAATTATTTAAATCAATTTGAACTTTTTTTTCATTGAATTTATGGAAATGAATATTTTCAAATCGTCAGCAAATAGAAACATTTAGAAAAAGTACCATGAAATGGTACGTCGTTAATAAAAATGATAAAAAGAAGTGGTCCAAGGTGACTACCTTGAGGAACACCCGACAAATTTATAATTTCCTTAGACAAGGCATTATCAATTTTCACCACCTGTTTTCTACCTACTAAATAACTCCTTATCCACATTAGGAGCTGAGAGTGAAGTCCATATATCTCTAGTTTTCTTAAGAGAATAGTATGTTGAACGCGGCCTTTGAAAAATCAGTGTAAATAGTGTTGACTTGCGAACGCATTTCCATCTGTGATACACAAAAATTTGAAAATATTTATAAATTTGTAGTGGTGGATCTACCTTTTAAGAAACCATGTTGATACACATTTAAGGTTGATAAACTATCAATAACATTATATTCATAATCTTTGACAGCATTATAAGGGAACATTTGATTTTCATCATCTGAGAATTTCCAAATAATATTAGTCAAAATCACAAACAACTACAAAATAACAATTTTCATCTTTATCATTAGCAATATCTAAAACATTTTTAATGTGAGACTCATGCAATGAATTTTGAGATGAAGGTGAATCATTTTAAAAGGTTGAATTAATAGATCTACACAGACACAAATCTGATCAATTTCGAAAGAATGATAAGTTAGTTTAATTTCTCTACTTCGAAAATTTGATTGAACAGTAAACTAAACTCGTCCTTCTCTAGTTTGACATGTTTGACGATCACCATTCAAAAGGTTATCATTTAACCAAGTTTCAGTTAAAGCTATAATGTCGTATGAATAGGGCAGCAATAAAGAAATCATGCGATTTGGTTTTTATACCGCTCGCATTATGATAATAGATGGAAAAACAGTTGTCGAAGCTAAAAATCGGAAAATCATTCACTATGTTGATGTTGGATTTTGTTTTTGGCCCAGTCCGTTTTTTGGATGGTTTAAAGATAATTGAAGAACAGCATCGAAAGATCTCGAATGTACACCAAGTTTAAAATTTATAAAACGCAGTTGAGAAATATCTGCATCTTTCTTTACCAATTAAGAGCAAACAAGATTCTCTGCTGGCAGATTTAGCGTTTGTGCAACAAATTTCGTAATATCGTTTTCATTGACAGTACTTTTAAGCCGAGAAAAATGTATAAAGCGTAGTTTAGGTACAGAGGAAGGACGGAAACGGCGAGAACATCGCTGCCTATTAAATGTTTTTGTTTCTTACACTTACTAGTTCCTGCAACATTATTGTTCGCTGTAACTTATTGCTTATAACAGCTTCACGATCATCAACAGTAACAGGTTTTTTACTTTTATCTGCAACATTATTGTTCTTTGTAACATTATTGCTTACAACAGCTTCAGCAACACGATCATCACCGCAACAAGTTTTTCGCTTTCGTACGCACCTTCTTCACCACGATAATCAACAGCAACCAGTTTTTTCTCTATCAACATTAACATCAGCAATATCATCAACATCACCAATTGAATTGTTAATATCACTGGTGTCATTATTGCTTACATCAAAATCGATTATTTTTAGGAACATTCTTCTGGTTAGATGTCAATTTGACTTTATTGGAATTTGATAACGTAGAAGTTGATAACATTTTAGTTGATGAGGGAGTGAGAGAGGAACGCGTAGGAACGTTATTTTTAACGCAGAGCGACTCTGAGGTGTAGAGGTTTCTCCGAGAGGAACTTTTTTGTTTTATCAGTTACACTTAAACTTGTTGTTCTCTGAGCACGAGTAGAGATACGGATGTTTCGCATGTATGCTTTTGCCACAAACACCACATGATAGAAAGGAAACATAATCAATAATCTTTAACCATTTATCACATTTAGAATTCATTTTAAATAAATAATGGAAGAGAGCAAAAAAACAGCCGGCTTCTTTTCTTCTAACATAAATCCGGCCATCAGATCCAAACAAATTAATTTTGGTTATTTTATTATTTTATTTATTTTACTGAGCAATGCTATAGCTATAGCTATTCTTCCGTGTACATTTTTTTCTTGCAAACGTCGGCGAATCGTTTGAGAGCTAACATCCAACGACAAATCTGTTTTTATGAAGATGAATGCTGCAAATGGATCCTTAATAGTTTCTCTTAATATTTTTCTGTCAGGATAAATAAAGGTTTCTTAAGGCGTCCTCTTGTTTCGGCTGGTTTTTGTGTTTTATATCGGTCCTTTAATACTCGAGCCACAACACGGAGAACGATAAAGTGCATTTACAATAAAACTTCTTCAGAACAATGTTTTGTGCGTCCCATTTTTTTTATTTTCAGAGCTAAAAATTTCTATTTTAGTTAATTGGATTAAATGAAAAAAGAATAACCAACAATAATTATCCAGAAGTATTGCAAACTTATAGTGCACTCTTATTATTTTGTCCGCTGAAAAATGGGTTTCGTAAATAAAAATAACGGGGTTGCGGTGGATGCTTATAGTTGCGGTTTACTGAAAATTGATAATTTGAGCTTTTTGTTCAAAAATGAGTATATATGTATATATACATATGTATATCAGCATCGCATTTTAATGTTTTTGATCTGTAACTTTGGGTATTTAAGTGAATGCGATTTTTCTGTTGATACATATTTGGAATTATTATCTCTTCTTTATTATTCGTGAACCCTTTTATAGGTGAATTTTCTGTTTTTGCAAAACCCTTCCAAAATAAAGAAACAGACTTATAAAAATCTCCATACAATTTACTCTTTTTTAATACTTAAAAATAATGACATATGTATTTTAATAATCAATATAACCTTTTTTAAAATATTCATTAAGAGTCCAATAGACCGGGAAGAAATACACATATGTATGTATATATTTTAAGCCAAAACACATAAATCTTAAGATGGATATGATCATACAGTTTTATTCTCTCTAACAAATATTAATTTGAAATTCAAGTACTTATTATGAGTTAATACAGATATTTATGATACATGAATTTAAAGACTAAAGCTGAATCAAGTGACACCAAAAACAAACTTGATCCGATCTTCCTACTTATACTTAGATTAATCCATAATATAATCAGTGCTTTATTTTATTATAAACAATCACGTATTCTGTCTAAAATCGTGTGTACAAAAACTTACTGTGGACATTCATAAGAATTGTATGAATATTGTGTTTTTACTCTACGAGTTATATCTTCCCAAAGATCAAAGATCAAAATCAATTCGAAGAACTTAAACCCGAATATAAGCAATATCCTTCCATGAATTACATATGAGAAACCTTAACATTATTCAAAATTAATGCAATTTTGAACCGTTTCCATCTTCCTTTCTTTAACGTTTACCGCGATGACGATCAAGAACGACCAAATAGTAATGTCGCTTGCCGTGTGGTTCTCATTGTTGTAAATACCGAAGTAAGTCCAAGTAAGCTTATTACACGAACTAAATTCTTACATGACCAGAAATTACGGCAAAAAATACTACTTTTGAGACATTCTCAAAAATGTCCGGGAATTTGTAAGAAAACGTACTTAACACCACGTCATCTTTGGTTCCGACGCCCGTTTTGAATGACACTCCTTTTGTAAGCTTGATTGATAAAGTCAGTTTACTTGAAGATTGCCATTTGCTTTTGATATTCGTTTCTAATATTCTCTTGTACTTCGGATGTGGAATTTCAATGGCAGCGTAAACTCATTAAATTCCTATTTCGACAACATTGTCAAATGCAGAATTATTAACCGTCTAGTGGAACTTGTTTCGAGGAAACTAATCAACTTTCAGTATTCGGTAATCGTAGAAAGTATCGCATATTATTCCAATTCATAAGAAAGGTCCAAAGAACGATATCGGCCATAGCAAAACTATCGTGTATACTATTAATCTTTCAAAGCACTCTCTACGAAAAGCATGTATAATGGCAAGGGGGATACTTCTCGCTCTAACGATACAATACAGCATTGAACAATGCTGTTTAGGTCGGAGTTTAATGAGCTTATCATATTTTGTTGTTGCAGTTACACATCCGAAGAGGGATGTAAGTCTGAAAACAAATAGGAAAAGCTAAGAGTATTATCGTCAGCGAAATAATGTATTGGATTAGAAGTTGCAGATAGGAGATCATTAAACTAATCTGCCATCCAAGCATCAGAGCACATTTTTTGTCTTCTTTGTAATCTTAAGTTTATTGCAGCTGCCCAACTTGACCATACTGACAGTGACTGTATTCTAATTGCTATTTTATCCCATGGCGAAATGGGATACATCTACGCCAAAGACACCCAATACAAACTTGATTCAATCGCACACTGTTTTACGGCACAAAATTGCAAAACACTTGCCGGTAAGCCAAAGCTATTCTTTATTCAAGCTTGCCAAGGGGATCGTTTGGATTCTGGTATAACGCTGGAAAAGACTGAAACTGATGGTGAATCTTCGATGAGCTATAGAATTCCAGTACATGCTGATTTTCTAATTGCGTATTCCACAATTCCAGGTGAAGTTTTCTACTAACCAGACATCCAGGACTTTTTCTATAATTTTTTTTTATATTTTAAAGGATTTTATTCGTGGCGTAACACAACAAAAGGCTCCTGGTTCATGCAATCATTATGTAAAGAACTTGATGATAATGGTAAAAACTACGATATTCTAACTCTGCTTACGTTCGTATGCCAACGTGTTGCATTTGATTTTGAATCATGCACACCAGACTTGCCAATGATGCATCAGCAAAAGCAAATTCCTTGCACAACAACAATGTTAACGAGAATTCTTAAATTTGCTGATAAAAAATAAGTAGTTTTGAATTATTTTTCTTATATCGTTTTTAAATTTTATACGACACTTGTAATTCAAGCACTTTAAAAAAATATGTCGATGTCATTAAAAGCAAATCAAATATTAATTATCTATTTGTTATTGATTCGCATTCCATAATTCATTGAACTGTAATGAAGATAATGATTAAAGTAATCAATAAATCAATAAAAAAATTGTTGAGAGCAATAAAGCCGCTTTGAGGCATGTTGTATTATCGTTATATAATAAGGCGTCGCTTGCAGCCTTCGCGGAATAACTTGTTGACAATATTAATTAAGATTACTAATACTTTTTTGAACGTCTAAGTAAGTGGAGGCCAATGGAATATAATGGCAAACAAATTTGTTTTCTAAACAAACGAGAAGTTTATTTAACTATGAATTGTTTATTACAAAATTAATTGTTTATAACTAAAATTTTATTTTATTTTTCAGTTGTTGGTTGTTGTATAAGGAGTGATAGTAAAATATGTAAGAGCATTTACTAGATCTTCTTTTAATAATCTTTAAGTTTTTTTTTTAGACTTTACTCATACAATCAAAGAATTATTAAATTAGACTCGAAAGTGTGGGCGAAATTGAATTTAAATTGATGAATGTATGTGTAGTGTATACTTGCTTGTAGGTAAGTAAACCAATGCTGGAGATGTTGAAGCTACTTTGGTTAAAAAAGAAAGAGTTGAATAGAGCTGCCGGTAAGGTCCAAGGAAAAGACTCAAAATACCTCTTAGCAATAAATTGTATGATGATTTTGCAAAGTACAAATCTTTCTCTTTAAGATAAAATTTAAAGCATTTTAGTATCTTACTTAGTTTCTGGAAATTCTCATTAGTTATGAGTCTATATGAAGTTTTGAGAAAACTTGAATTTGATACTTTCATAGTTTTGGAAACTACGTTTTAGACTTAATTGTTAGTGTTGATTTTAAAACCAAACTCTAATTTCAAATATTTGCTCAAGTTTGATAAATACCCGTTTTCAACAGTACTTTTATATTGTTTAATCTGTTTTCAACAATACTTTTACATTGTTTAATATATTTCAAAAACTTGATTTAATAGAACTGTTAAGACAACAGATTCGTTACTGTTCTGTTGAAAACTATTTTAGCGTTTCTTTAGATTCATGTAAGACAGGCGAAATTTAACAACCTTTGAACTTTTTTCGAATATTATATCAAATAATAAAAATATTTCAACTGAATGTTGAAGAAAAGGATTGCAGATTTGGAAAACCATCACGGATTTTATTGAAAAAAAGCTATTTCGTAAATATAGATAGCCTCAAAAAGCTTTATATACGTGTTTTTTCGAATTTAAAAAAGTGATATCTCAGAAACCTGAAGTGGGATTTGAATTAAAGCGACCAAAAACCAAAAAAGTGCAATTTGAATGCCGGTGTTAAAACCTTGTCGTCTAGTGTAAATGTTGAAGGCAAGGTACAGTGAGCTGTGAGAGCAATTTATTGCTGCATGTAACAAGAGTGAAACATTTATTTTATGTAAACTAGGGTCATTGTATATATATTTACTATAGTACTATTATGAGATGAAATTTTTTATTTCATCTCCACGGCTATTGAGGGCGCTGCGTGTATCAAAGTACTTGGTAGGGAATTAAGAATGAGGAGAAAATTACTAAAAAAAAAATGAGAAAAGTAAATTCGTTTAAGTTTCATAAGCATTAATATGTTCGAGGGAGATAGCCAAAATACAAATGTCAAACCAAGAAGGAATAATATTTGTTTACATTTTTTTTGCTTTCACGTGTGACTGTAGAGGAGATGTGCTTGTGCATATGCATACATTTGTTTATAGCTATATATACTTTAACGTTGTAGGTATTTTGAATTTAAAAATTCTCGTTTGATTTTAAATTTTCAATTTTTGTGAAAAATGAAATGTTGCCATATACAAATACATATGTTTGTAGCTATGTATACTTTAACGTTGTAGGTATTTTGAATTTAATAATTCTCGTTTGATTCTAAATTCTCAATTTTTGTGAAAAACGAAATGTTGCCATATTTGGCATATGTTGCATTGAAGATTTTAAATATATTCAATTACTAGCTTTTACCCGCGACTTCGACCGCATTAGATATTTTTTTTGGATAGTAGTATGAAAAAACCTGAGCTGTACTTTTTTGTACGTATGTTTGAATTCTGCCGAGATGGGATGAGGCCATACTAAGTGTGATTGTCATAGGTTAAGTTAGGTTAGGTTAATACATTTTAACCCGCCATTGGTGACGTAAATTTGACTTTGATCAATGGTGACGCCGCGCCGGCGGTCTCACGGATCGGGTTTTTCAACTGAAGATTTTTCGAAATGTGTTACTAATATTTGGTGTTAAATGATATTAATGATTAATTAAATCAACAGAAGCTCGTTTATTACAATATACAAATTCAAGTTCAACAAAAAACAATAACGGAGAAGAAAGTTATTCGCATTTTTTTCGATCTCAGACCAGTAGGTTACCATTGGCGGGTTAAAGAGCCAATCCTATGATAAATCTGTCCTTGAATTGTAAAAGTAGGTGAAAATCCAGGCATAACAACTTCATTGTCTACTCCGAAAGATGTCATTTGGAAACACGAATTATATTTTCTTATACGGCTCAAAAATCGCCGTGATTCATGTTGTCCTATAAAAACAGAGATTTTAGAGGTTCTTATGGCTCGCCAAGTAATGGGAGTGAAACTTTACCACCAGAACAACACATGCCCGGAGTTTCGTCTTTCCATTTTAGTGCTTCACAATGTGTGCACTTATTATCCATCCGACCAATGAGAACTAATCGATGATTAATGTAATCAATCATAAGGTCATAATCAAAAGCTGCGTCTTGAAATGCATCCCATGTATTTCGTGTAAAAGCAGTTCTTCTTTGTGTCTGACGTTCAGCGTTCAAAGTACGCCGTCTTTGTGATTCATCATGGGACTCTGACGCAATTAGTGATGCATGTCGCTTAGCGTCTAAGAGTCTTCGTGACTGTCTTTCATCTTCAGTTTCAGCGGCTCTTTGAGTTACGTGACGCTCAGCATCTAAAGATCTACGGGTTTCACTCTGAACTTCAGTCTGAGAAGCTCTTTGAGCCCTATGGCGCTCAGCATCTAAAAGACGTCGTGATGGACCCTGCTCTTCAGTCTCAGAAGCTCTATGAGCCCTATGGCTCTAAAGCGTCTAAAGCCAAACGGGTTTGGGTCTGTTCTTCGGAAGCTTGGCTTCTAGCTATTTTCGCAGCTCGAGCTCTGCTAGAACTACGCGCTAGATTAGATTTACGTTTTCCAGGCATATTAGCGTAATATCAAGCTAAACGTAAACGAAACCAAGATTAATTAGAAGCGTAAACGAAAGGGAGATTATTTAAAAACTTCTATTTAAATTAAGTAAGACTAAAAGGAACCAAAACAAATAGAAATTAAGTAGGTTTACATACCGTTTATTATTTTAAAATTATTATTTTAAAACTAAAAAATAAACACGTATTAATATTAAGAGAAAACTGACTTAAAACTACCTACCTACTTCTCGTAAATTAAATGATCAAAGACAAACCGAGTAAATCATTAAGTATTAAAGAAACAATTAAATTTACACGACAAATAAAATATTTGCAGGATTTCTCTGTAATTTGCATACGTCCGACAACGGCATGTGCCCTCACGTGTGTGCCCGTTCGGGTAGACCCACTCAGTGATGTCCTCCCCCGCGCCGCCACCTGCGTCGTCTACCGCGTAAGCGAACAGATTCCCTGAAAAGTAATTTTTCCCATGGGAATGCGTTGTTTCCCGAGGTCAAAAGTAACTCGTGTCCTTTCTTAAGTCTCAAACTATATTCTTACCAAATTGTATTTAAATCTGTTTAGTAGTTTAGGCGTAAAAGCGATCGGCCCACCTGAATTTTCTAATGGGAATGCGACATTTTCCCGTGGTAAAAAGTAGCCTATGTCCTTTCTCGGGTATTAAAATATCTCCATATTAAATTTCATCCAAATTGGTTCAGTAGTTTAGGCGTTATTGAGTAACAGACAGACAGACAGAGTTACTTTCGAATTTATAATATTAGTATAGATTTTGTTGTTGTTATTATTGCGTATTATTTGTTATTTGTACGTATCAACTACAAACAATCAAAATTGCATACATTTGAAGGTATTTAAAACTAGGTCGTTTTTTGTTTTTTTTTAACGGCTTAACAGGATGTATTGCATTGAATTTTTAATTTTCATATAAAAACATGTACCTAAATAAATAAATATAATATAATATAAAACTATGTTAATTAACCTTACAAGTGTCAATGCCTAAATTGGAAAGGTATAAGCTTAATATATGAGGTATCATGATGACATGGTACTATTTTGGACAGAATGGAAGTGTTTCTTGTGTGGAGATATCATTATGATAACAATAATTGCTTTTGTGAGACTCTTCGATTCATTTAGTCCAGACCATTTTACTTTTTTCGGTTTTAATCTTTTGAGGTCTTTTCTGTAAAAGATTCAAACATAATTGTTAGAGCATTGTATGCCGAGTTTGCACCTTGTTTCAAGAGTGTCTTACTTACAACATTAACATGACCATGCTTCCACATTAGTTTGATATCGGAGGGCATTTTTATTAGCATGTCTCGGAATTTAGCAACAAAAAAGTCTCAAAAATGGATATCTTATTAGAACTTATAGCCCATTTGACTCTAGTACATGAGAACTTACCAAGGAATTCGTAGATAGATTGAGGTTTAGCTGCAAATATTGACGCAATCACCCCCCCCGTAGGGTCAATTTAAAAAAATATGTATGTTAAATGAAAAAAAAAAAATTAAAAAATAATGGTAATACTTACAACTATGTTTTATAGATTTTTTTAAAGTCAACACTTTTGTCTATTAACTTGTTTTTAAATCAGGTCAAAACTATGGAGATAGTTTTTGAAAAAATTATTTTAAACTCAAAATTTGTTAATACAAAGTTAGTGTAATTTTTCAAAAATTTAAGTTTATCTACTATTTTTTTTAAGAATTCATTGCTCTTATTTGTTTTTGATCAAAAACTTAAAACTAGATGATTTTATGTCTTCTAGTTCTTGAGAAAATTGAAAATTACCAAAAATCGAATATGGATTAAGATATACCTGGGCTTAATTCATTTTTCTTAAATCCAGCTTATTTTTTTTTTTTTTTTTTTTTTTTTTTTAATTCTTTATTTGTTTTTTTTTTTACATCATAAGATTTTACAATATAATTTCCTAAGAATAAGGACATGGCATTGACTGCCGTCTGCCTGAATTGACATTTCATAAGTGATACAAAAAAAAATATAGAAATTAAAAAGAAAATGTAAAATTATTTAAATAAAAATATTAGAATAATTCGAACAATTTTTACGTGATTTGAAACACAAAATTACAATTTATAAAAATAATACAATTTTTTGAATAGTAGGCTTTACTCAAAATAAAGTTTTGACAATTTTTACGTGATTTGAAACACAAAAAAGACAATTTTGTATGATTTGCAACATAAAATGAGAAAGGCTAAAAATTAATTAAGTGAAACTGTTCCGGTAGTTAAGAGCTTGTCGACAAAATTTGAATACATTTAGCCAACCCAGTGCTCCATTTAGGATTTCGTAAAATTCTTGCATTGTTAAAATACTTTTCCGAAAGTGTAATCTACGAATTTCTTGTAAAATTTTACAAATAGCTAAAAAGTGGTAGATATCTTCGATTTCTCTTCTGTTGCACAGATCACATAGCTGCGGCAAATCACTTCGGTGTGGTATAAAGTTTAACTTTAAGATTTCGACTCTGGCTTTAAAAATAGTACTTATCTGAGCAACTGAGTAATCATTTCTGAAGTAGTTCATGTCTGAATTCAATTGATGATTTAAGTTTCTATAAACGTTTCTAGATGCTGAAGAAGTTGCACTAAAAAGATTTTCTACATACAACTTTTGGTCAAACTTAGCAATAACACCTGCGAAATGCGCTTGCCAGTCGTCAACATTGGTTTCCGAAAGGTTGAGGGAAGATTCTGTTGCTATTGCGAGTTGGTTCCAGTCTTTAAACGGAGATGCATTCGATTGCAGCAATTTTTCCAAAATTATTTTGTAAAGGCACAGTTCACTTCTTTTCATCACCTGAACAATAAAATCCGCATTAGCCTTTAAATTTTTTATATAAATAGGGGTGATACCTGACTCTACGTAAATGGCGTAATTTGGAGTTGAGTTAGGCAAACGAAACAAGCGCTTAAAGAAGTGCCTTTGTAGGCTCTCGAAAGCATCTAGGTTCAAAAAACCGAAAACTTGAGCACCATAGCACAAACATGAATTTATTGTTGCATTAAAGACTTTATATTTAGATACCAGATCAATGTTGGAGTTGGAGAAGAATTTAGGCCACATCAAATTTAGTGCCAACTTGGCTTCTTTATTTTTTATTTTAGCATGTTTAGCGAAATCTAAATTGTGGGTAAGAAGAACACCCAAGTATTTAAATTCCTGGACTATTTCGATAACGGTGTTATTGAGCGACCACTTTTCATTAGGGCGTCTTCTTGTTTGCCTTCCTTCAAAAATCATGATTTTTGTTTTTTGTACATTTATTTGCAGACCCCAAGTCTCACAAAATAAGCAAAGTCGGTTAATTTGCATCTGTAGCGAAACTGGATTGTCGGCAAACATAACCAAATCGTCGGCATATAATAAAACTTTGACAATGCTGTTACCAAAAGAGACTCCACCAGGAAGATGATCACAAATATCATCAATGAAGAGAGAAAACAGTAAAGGGCTCAAAATACAACCTTGCGGCACTCCGGCTGTTGTTTCGAAACTATTCGAGAAATCATAACCATCCCATACCCTTGCATTTGATGCGAAAATTAGATTTTCGTACATTAACAAAAACTTGCGAGATACACCTATGCAGGACATTTTATAAATTAAAGCCTGTCTGTTGACTTTATCAAAAGCAGCTTTAAAATCAACAAAGCAAGTGTATAGTTTCTTCTTCCGTTCGATAAACTTTCTAGCGATACTGGAGATAGCGAAAACATGGTCCATTGTAGAATAACCTGGCCGGAAACCGGCTTGAAAAATACTCAAACGATTACTACTTTCAATCCATTTAATAAGTCTTCCATTCAGAATGGCTGAAAGAATTTTTCGAATTGTATTTAGTACCGAAATACCTCTATAATTTTCAGGCGTATTTACATCACCTTTCTTAAAAATTGCAAAAATAACGGATTTCTTGAAACTAGTTGGAGCGATAGCGTCGTTGTACAATCTATTAAAGAAGGTTACAAGGAAATTTTTAAATTCAAAAGTGCTGTTTTTGTAGAATTCCACTGGTATACCGTCCGTACCTGGTGTCTTATTGTTTTTCATTTTTGAGAGCGTAGCTTCCAATTCCACAAGCGAGATCTCAGTATCCAGCTCATTTACTACAGAGTTATTTAGCGCGTAATCGAAGGTATGAAGGTCTTCGTCAGCTGAGAGCAGAGTTTTAAAATGAGCTGCTAGTGTCTCAGCATCTAGAGAGTACTTCATACCCTGATTACGCCCACCCAGCTCGTTTACAATTTGCCAGAAGGATTTGGAGTTCGTGCAGTGTTCTAGTTCATTTGCCAATTTTTTTTGATAATCTATCTTTTTAGATAGACATAATTTTTTATAATCTCTATTATATTCTACGTACTTATTTTTAAAGAATTGGGAGTTTGTCATTCTAAAAAGTTTTAAATAAACAAAGGATTTCTTTCGGAGATTTCTGCAGTCATTATCAAACCATTTATTAGCATACACAAACGTATGAGCGCTCTTTTGGGCAAAAGGGGCCGAAAGTTTAATGATTTCTGATATTCTACCGCAGGTCTCTTCAATAGAGAGTGGATGCTGAAGAAGCGAATCCAGCTTATTTAAATGCAAAAGAGACTTTGCACGCACCCACCTGGCAACCACCCCACCTTGCACCCACCCCAAATCCTAGTGAGTCCAAGCTTGCCACATATTTATGTAAGCAAGTAAAAAAAAAGAAAAGAAAAGTACAGTAATTCATTTGGCGTTACCCAGAATGCACCACGAGGAGGTAGACTTACATTGCATTCCATGTCCTAGTCGAGTCAGTTTGTTAGTTAGTCATTCAGTGGCTCAGTTAGTCAGTATATTAAAAATGGGGAGAGTACGATAACTTAGGCGACAAAGTTTAATGACGGATTTGTATGGAAAAGTTAAAAACAAGCATTTTTTACTATGTTAGGGGGTCTATCTCCCCCCGTTTAGGCGGTAGGGGCAGTTAAAAAAATATGTACATTAAATGGAAAAAAAAAATAATTAAAAATAACGGTAATACCCTCAATTAAGTGTTATACCTTTTTTTAAAGCCAACACTTTTGTCTATTAGCTTGTTTTTAACTCAAGTCAAAACTATGCATAGTTTTTGAAAAAAATTGTTTTAAAGTCAAAATTTGTGCAAAAAAAAGTTAAAAAAAAAGGTTTAAAGTGTAATTTTTCAAAACTTTCAGATTACTATTTTTTTTTAGAATTTGTTTTTGCAAGGTGGTGAGGGTGCAAGATGGGGTGCATGCAAAGTTTCTTTTGCATTTAAATAAGCTGGATTTAAGAAAAATTAATTTACCCTAGGTATATCTTAATCCATATTCGATTATTACTATCAAAATAAGACTACGTTAATACTTAAGCAAGGAAAAAGTAATTTAATTAAAATATTTTGTTTTGGTAATTTTCAATTTTCTCAAGAACTAGAAGACATGAAGTCATCTAGTTTTCAGTTTTTGATCAAAAACAAATAAGAGTAATAAATTCTGAAATAAAAACAATGGTAGATAATCTTGAAGTATTGAAAAAGTTACACTTTAAACCTTTTTTTAACTTTTTTTACTCAAATTTTGAGTTTAAAATTAAATTTTTCAAAAACTACGCATAGTTTTGACTTGATTTAAAAACTGGCTAATAGAACAGAATGTTGGCTTTAAAAAAATGTATACAACTTAATTGTAAGTATCACCGTTATTTTTTAAGAATTTTTTTCCATTTTAAGTAATAATTTTTTTAAATTGCCCCTCCTGCCTAAACGGGGGGAGATAGACCCCCCTCCCATAGTAAAAAATGCTTATTTTTAACTGTTCTA
The DNA here is from genome assembly GCA_920104205.1 of Eupeodes latifasciatus. Classification (NCBI taxonomy): domain Eukaryota; kingdom Metazoa; phylum Arthropoda; class Insecta; order Diptera; family Syrphidae; genus Eupeodes; species Eupeodes latifasciatus. Next base: position 42,404,235 of record OV049927.1, on the reverse strand, counting down.
AAAAATTCCGTTATAATATCTTGTCGCCTAAGTTATCGTACTCTTGCCTTAAAAATGTATGTTAGTTTATCTTATAAAAAATATCGAATTGACAGTTTTTTTACAAAAAATAAAAATCTAAACAAAAAACTAAAAGTTGGTAAAACTTGATTTTCGACTCAAATAACTTTTTAAAACTTTTGGACATTGGCTTTAAACTAATTTTATTTATGTTATACAATATTTTTACAATGAACTTTTGGCATACAATTTTTAAGCATTCATAACATTTATTAATTTTCGTATTTTATTTTTAGGTTTGTTTTCTTTACTAACGGTTTGATCAAGAAACCATTTACAATTTTTCCAAAGTATAACTACCATTAGAAAGTTAATTAAATCAATTTTATGCTCATAGCAATTATTACTCACATTAAACCAGTCTGGAAATTGTATGTTTGTCGCCTTTATACATTCTTTGATTATTTTTTCTCTTAAGTTAGATACATAAGGATATTTTTCAAAATAAGAAGAAAATATTTTCACATGAAGACGGCATACTTGAAAATAGGTCTCGGTTGGCCATAAGAGAAGTGTCTTTTCTTTTCAATTTTCGTACTCTTTTAAGCTTATTAATATTTCTGTAAAACTAAAACTGTGTTTGTCCTTGGACATTTCTCTAACACAATCGTCACAGATCTTATTTATTTTTTTCATCGTTTTGAAAAAGCAATATCCCGCAAAATATCTAGTACCAAGGTCGTTGATCTCAGGGACCTTTACAGTTGTTGCATCTTTAGCTTGATTATCTTCTACATTGCTAACATTGATGTCATTTTCAGTGCATTCGGTCACATCAAACATTTCCTCGATTTGAGGTTGCTCCTTGGATAACAATTTATCTTCTGTATCGCTCTGCAAAATGGCTTTCCAGTCTGCCTGAAGATACTCCGTATCATCTTCTTCGCAATTGGAACATTTTGAGTTAAATAAGAATTTGAGCGATATAACTTTGACTAACAGGGCACCGAATTCTGATACATTGGGATTACTTTTGTTAACGTTTCGAGCTTCCAAATAAGTTTTCCAATGGATCTTAATTAAATTTATTTACATATATATAATATAAATCGTTATACTCTTTAAATAATGCTTCTCTTATGCAAAGAATGCTTTCAATTGTTAATGCTAATCCCTAAAAACAAAACGGTCTATTTCTTGCATTTATTAGTTCTATATTAAGTAAATAAAGCTTCATTTCTTTTATAAACAATATGTTTTGGTCATTTCTTATGAGTGCTGGTTTTCCATTTAATAGATCAAACAGACGATTAATTTTTTTAATAAATTCTGCTGTTGATTTTGAAAACTGATTTATTTCGGCCGGAAACTTTCCCAGTTTATTTAATGCTTCAATTCCACAGGCGACAAATCTACTTAGAATTTGAGCAGCCAACTTTACGCTCATTTTCTGAAATTCAGTTGGGTCTATATGTGCTGAAGTCAGTCTCGGACATATTTTAGTGGTATTACATCTTTCACTATTATAAAGGTATTTAATTACCTTCCAACTTACGATTCCATCAGAAGTTGAAAAATTGTATTTTAATAAATTGTTCCTTATGCTTTTGATAAGGTGTGGAATATCATACATTCCATATATTTCTTTTTCCTTGTATTTAAAACTGAATTTCCTTTCATCAAGATTTATTTTTTTAAATAAACTACGATTTGTAGGGCCTTGATCGCAGCATATAGCTCTTACGTTTAGATTTAGGCCTGTGCATATGTCAAGACAATTATGTATTTCAATCTCAAGTTGCTTCATAGGAATATTGCTTGGACAGACAACATGATATAAAACCTGCTTAAAATTACCACAGACACTGCGAATCATGAAGACGCATGCAGATTTAGCCAAAATACTTGACCTTTGGTTCTTTCCATAGTCAACAAAACCTTCAATTTCATCTTTGAATTTATTGTAGGTCAAATTAGTTTGCAAGCTCATTTCGTCAAAAATAAGGTTAACCTCTCTATCTTTTTCTGATAAACTTGATGTAACGTTCCTTATTTCTTCTAAAACTTTAATATTTGCCCCAGGAGAAAGGCTTTTTATATTGATCCATCTTTGTAATGAAGATGGATTGGGCAAGTGTAATCCAAGTTGATCTCTGAGAAAGTTGTAACCGTCGGACGAACGGAAAAAATGCACTGTGTAATCCACTTTTCCTCATTGGTATATTCCCTTAAGGTTTTCGATAAAATAAGTTTCGCAAAAGTCTTGGCGTTTTGATTTATACCTTCCATTAAATCGATTTCTCTTTCGACAGAATTCTTTTCATCAGACCGAAGCCTTTTTTCAGTCTTTTTAAGTCGACTAATTTTCTGTAACATGTTTATTTTTGATTTTCGATTTGTCTGTATTTTTATTTTCAAAACACGATTTTCTTTCTTTAGCTTCTCAATGTTTTTTATATAATATAATTGCCTCTTAAATGAGCTTCGCAGTTTGTACAGGCGAATTCTATTTCTTCGTTTGATTTTTTGCTGATAATCTTTTGGACGCACGACTCAACTCTTCAGCATCAATTTCATTGTAACTCATATCAGCTTCATTTCGTTTTTCATAAGTTATTTTGGCTTTGCTCGGATCAAACATAACGGATTCACTATTTGAAATGCACATCTCCTCAGATCGCTTCAAATAGAGTGAGGGATATGCATTCTTTCTTAAATATTTGTTTCTGATTAATGCTTTCTCAAAATGTTTGCTGCATATATGTATAGGGTCGTTTAAGGCTTTCTACGTGTTCTTGTGACTCTCCTACTATAGCTAACCATTGCGTATACTTTGTAGTATCTTTTTTTGGAAAATCAAATAATTTTATATCTAAACGTTGAGTTTTTGCTGCTTCACAATGAATAATTGCACACTTTGTTCTTTTCCAAGATGCCATTTCTACGTTTTTTTTTTGTTTTATATTTTCTTTATAATACACCACTTGTTTTCTTCAGTAGTTTTTAAATTATTAAGTTTTGAAAAAAACTTTTGACTTTCTTAAGCAGTCACTAATCACGATTAAAACATAAACCACAAATCACAGATATAATATTTAGCTAACTCTTGATCTTAAGAATTCACTTTCCAACTGAAATTCCGATCTGAAAAAATCCTTGAATTCCTGAAAGAGGCGCGAAATGCAATCAAATCAAATGCCAAAGAAAATAATATGAACACAACTTAAAGAAAATTAAATAAACCAATAAATATAATAGGTATAATATAATATAATATAATATAATATAATAATATAATATAATATAATATAATATAATATAATATAATATAATATAATATAATATAATATAATATAATATAATATAATATAATATAATATAATTAATATAATATAATATAATATAATTAATATAATATAATATAATATAATATAATATAATATAATATAATATAATATAATATAATATAATATAATATAATATAATATAATATAATATAATATAATATAATATAATATAATATAAATATAATATAATATATATAATATAATATAATATAATATAATATAAATATAATATAATATAATATAATATAATATAATATAATATTAATATAATATAATATAATATAATATAATATAATTATAATATAATATATAATATAATATAATATAATATAATATAATATAATATAATATAATATAATATAATATAATATAATATAATATAATATAAATATAATATAATATAATATAATATAATATAATATAATATAATATAAATATAATATAATATAATATAAATATAATATAATATAATATAATATAATATAATATAATATAATATAATATAATATATATAATATAATATAATATAATATAATATAATATAATATATAATATAATATAATATAATATAATATAATATAAATATAATATAATATAATATAATATAATATAATATAATATAATATAATAATATAATGTAATATAAATAGTCAATATATATAATATAATAATATAATATAATATAATATGTAATATAATATAATATAATAATAAGTATAATATAATATATCTAATATAATATAATA
>OV049927.1:41490318-41749843 GCA_920104205.1 Eupeodes latifasciatus | reverse complement strand
TATAATGATAATGTAATGTAATGTAATGTAATGTAATGTAATGTAATGTAATGTAATGTAATGTAATGTAATGTAATGTAATGTAATGTAATGTAATGTAATGTAATGTAATGTAATGTAATGTAATGTAATGTAATGTAATGTAATGTAATGTAATGTAATGTAATGTAATGTAATGTAATGTAATGTAATGTAATGTAATGTAATGTAATGTAATGTAATGTAATGTAATGTAATGTAATGTAATGTAATGTAATGTAATGTAATGTAATGTAATGTAATGTAATGTAATGTAATGTAATGTAATGTAATGTAATGTAATGTAATGTAATGTAATGTAATGTAATGTAATGTAATGTAATGTAATGTAATGTAATGTAATGTAATGTAATGTAATGTAATGTAATGTAATGTAATGTAATGTAATGTAATGTAATGTAATGTAATGTAATGTAATGTAATGTAATGTAATGTAATGTAATGTAATGTAATGTAATGTAATGTAATGTAATGTAATGTAATGTAATGTAATGTAATGTAATGTAATGTAATGTAATGTAATGTAATGTAATGTAATGTAATGTAATGTAATGTAATGTAATGTAATGTAATGTAATGTAATGTAATGTAATGTAATGTAATGTAATGTAATGTAATGTAATGTAATGTAATGTAATGTAATGTAATGTAATGTAATTTAATATAATATAATATAATATAATGTAATGTAATGCAATGTAATGTAATAAATATAAAAGAAAAATTTGAATAACGAAGTATATGTGAAACTTACGCAGTATGTATTTGGTAAATATAACTTTAGTAAGGATTTCCACAATAAATGAACAATGAAATTAAAAGAAACTAAATTTCCAGAGTAACTAGAAACACAATACAAATTAGAATTAAAGAAAATGAAATATTATTTTCGCACTGTATTTTCACTTTAAAATTTAAAAGCAACAAAAGGAACTTAAAAACCACTGCCACTAAAATTTGTCAAAGCAAAACACAAACAGGGATGTATGGGATTTAGTTAAAAAATTGAGAAAATTTAAATTATTTATCACTTATCACTTTTTATTTTATTTTCTGTATGATTGGTGGAAGAGAAAATTTCAATAGCGTATTAAAAACTTATCATATTTTTTTTTTATTTTTTGGAAGTTTGGACAATTTTGTTTTGTATTTAAACAAACACTTTGCACTCGTACACTTCACTCTATAATTATTTTGAATTTTTTTTTTGCATCAAGAAATATAGTTTTTGTTTTTATTAAATCAATTCACTGATTAATTTAAATAGGTTTTTGCATTAAAAAACACAGTTTTTTATCAATTTAACAAACACAATGGAAATAAGTTTTCACAACCGATCTGAACGCTTTTTAAATTGATAATGAATCCCAACCAAATCAATTACAAAAAAGATTAAAGAAAAAGATTTAGTCAAATAGAAAAAAGGGTACCTAAATGTGGGTCAAAATTCCCGTTATTCGGTAAAAAAAAAATTTCTATTTCCGGTCCCATCGTTAATATTTTCTTTATTCATAGTTTTCGTTCACAACCAATGTGGTTGTTGTTGCTTTTCTAAAAAATATCATTGACCTGTATCGAAACACACGTATGTTTGTTGTTGCACATTCAACCCTTTGTTGTGCTCGGTACTTGTTCGCGGTAACGTACGTTATTTGTTGTTGCATTTTATCACCCCCATCCAAATACATAAAACCCTTTGATGCGCTCGTTGATTTTTTCGGGGGCCTGTTATGTGTTTGTTGTTTATTAATTTTTTTTAGGTTTCTTTAATATTTTTTGTAAAAAAATTGTCAATTCCATTTTTCTCAAAATTTTTCTGAATATTTAAAACAATATATTTTATAAGATAAAATTAGTTTAAAGCCATAATCTCAAATTTTCGAAAAGATATTTACTTCGAAAAACAATTTTTACCAACTTTTGTTTAATTTTTTTTTAGGTTTTGTACAAAAACTGTCAATTCGATTTTTTTCAAAATTTTACTGAATGTTGACAACAAAATGTTTTAAAAGATAAAAGTAGTTTAAGGCCAATATCTCAAAGTTTTGAAAAGATATTTGAGTCGAAAATCAATTTTTACCAATTTAAGTAGCATTTCTTAAAAGTTTTTATTTCTTATATAAACAAATACAAATTGGATGAATTAAATTAATTTGAAGTCAATATCTTCTATCGTTCACGAGATATCGAGAACCGACCATCATTTTTTACACATGTTGCGTACTTGTAGATTTTTTTTTATGGAAAAACGGACTGTTGGATTCTTATAAAAAAATTATTGAATATCGAACAAATATTTTCGGTGAGATAAATTTAGTTTGAAGCCAATATTTTTAATTTTTATAAACATATTTGAGTCGAAAGTAAATTTTTACTAAGTTTTAGTAGATAATGTTTTTATATTTTGTAAGGAAACTGTTAACTTGATGTTTCTCAAAATTCTTGAGCTATGGACGACGTACTAACACAGGCACGCACAGACATCTTTCTAAAAATGTTTTATTTCGACTCTAGGGACCTTGAAACGTCGAGAAATGTCAACATTTTCAATTCGACAAATCAGACCCATTACAATAACTTCCTACGGGAAGTTAAAAATAGAAAACACAGAAACCAATTCATGTGCACATTCACTTGTCCCTACTTGCCCATACAATTTTCATATATCAATACACAACCAACTTCTTCTATTCTCCTTACCGGACACCTAACAATCTAACATTCACAAAAAAATAAAATAAATTATCGCCCCTTTCTTCTTTTACGCACCAAAACACGCATAAACAAACAAGATACAGACATAACCTACATCCACTCCCATATACTTCCTTGTAAAAAATAGGGTTGTTTACATTTGTTTCCAATGGACCGAACTTTGTTTTTGTATTCATTGGCAAACAAAATGACAAAAGAGAAGAGAAAAGTTTCTAAAAAGAAAAAGAAAATATGGAAGGCAAAAAGAGCTTTCTCAGCTTTATTTTTAAAAGCTCTTGTCTGTTAAGGCTTGTCTCATAGAGGAAATATATTATCTAGAGTCCCGACTTAATGGGTTTGCTCTATTTCGGCCTACAAGCTAAATTGAGAGGATTTTGTCCATAAGAATAAGCATGTGTTAGTTGTCCCGTGCATTTCTTATGGGAAAAAGCCATTATGAATGTAGTTGGTATGGAATTTGTGCCTATATTGCTCAGCCGTGGGAGAAAAAACTGTGAGGTGAACTCAGCCCGTTCAAAAAAATGATCCGTTGAATTCAAAAATTGAAAAATGAATGCAATAATTTAAGAAAAATTCATTTTATGGTTCCTTTTCAGTGTAAACTGTGCTAAAACTAATATTTGTCTGCTTTTGGCTTACAAATTCTATGATTTTTATTAAAATTTTTGATAAAAACAGAACAAATCATGAAGAAAGTATAGGCGCACCATAGAACTGCAATGCGAACGTGGTCCAATTGTTGGTTCGTAGTTTTGACAGATTAACAACGAGGTTAGTTTTTTGACAGCGAAAATGAAAACAAAACAAAAAAAAATGTTATGGATATTTTTCAAAAATATAATTGATGCAGATTTTCATTTTGTGAAGTATCCAAATTATTTCAATTTCGTTTATATCTGAAGCAATCTGATGGGCAATTTCAATGGTTCATTTTATTAAAGTTGTAAAACAAATTCTTTTAGGGTCAAAGGGGGTAATTGTAAACGATTTTGCATTTTTTTATTTTTGTTCACTTGTAATGCTTGTAACAGCTTAACCATGCAATGTCGAACATGTTTGTTTATGCTACTTAAGTTTGGATTGTATTATCTATCAAAGATCAGTAATCTTAATGGCGTTTGTTTATTAGTTTTCATAAAATTTGATGTTTACATTTACCCCCCTAGTTTTTTAAGTAAACGAGAAAAATGGGGTAAATGAAAACGGTACCAGTCGTCCTACCATTGTGGAAAGGGGTAACCAAGTTCTCTGTCCTTATATAAAGGGTGTCCCAAAATTAACGCAAGATTTGAATTTACCGCCATTTGTGCAGTGAAGTGTTGGCAACCCTGAAAAAAAAGCAATTTGACAGCTAACAGTATAGGGTTATTAAAAATGGAGCGTTACACGATAGAACAACGTGTCTTCATTATTAAAGAATATTTCAAAAATAGTGAAAGCTTGGCGGCTGATTTTTCGAGCAAAATCATCCTAAGCGATGAAGCACATTTTCATCTTGATGGCTTTGTCAATCGCCAAAATTGCCGCATTTGGGGTTCGGAGAACCCACATGTGATTGTCGAAAAACAAATGCATCCACAACGCGTGTCTGTATGGTGTGGATTTTGGGCTGGAGGCATAATTGGGCCATATTTTTTTGAAAATGATGCTGGTCAAGCAGTGACTGTTACTGGTGCTCGATATCGCGACATGATTACACAGTTCTTTCTGCCAAAATTGGATGATATTAATGTGTCCAATATGTGGTTTCAACAAGACGGTGCCACATGTCACACAGCCCGTGAAACAATTCAATTACTGCATGAGACATTTCCAGGTCGTGTACTCTCTCGTTTCGGTGATCAAAATTGGCCTCTTAGATCGTGTGATTTAACACCATTAGACTTCTTTTTATGGGGTTATTTGAAATCACAAGTCTATGTCAACAAGCCCACAACCACCCGTGCATTAAAGGAGGAGATTCAACGCTGCATCAACGAAATTCAGCCACATATATGCAGAATGGTCATGGAAAATTTCAACAAAAGAGTGCGCATGTGCATGCAAAGCCGTGGAGGCCATTTGTCCGATGTGTTATTCCATACATAACCCTATCCTATGTACTTTACGAGTCAATAAAAATATAACTATCAAAAGACTAAAAACGGCGTTTTCTATTTAATTCAAATCTTGCGTTAATTTGTGGACACCCTTTATGTAGGTACCTACTAGACCAAGGAGATCATCCTTATCGCAAGGGTAACCAGCACGAGATCTGAAATAAGGCACCTTGCTATAGTGTCCTCCACGTCTGACGAAAGTGCTGGTTTCCTGCCTCTAGATATAATGACAGTAGGATTTTTCCCTTCACCGATCCACTGACGTGTATGATGGAGCTGTGGTTTTTGGTTGATATGTATGTACGTGGCATCTTTTTGATATAAAATATTGTTAGATCAACACCAAAGCCATTGAAAATGAATGTTTACAGTTACCCCAAATTGTTCACTTTTACCCCATTTCGGTGTTTACATTTACCCATGATAGGAACATAATGGGGTAATTGTAAACAGCCAATAACTTTTAAATTTTGTTATACAGACAAACAAAAACATATAGCATGTATTTATACTCATATTTCACTTTCTTAAAGATAAAATTTAACTTACTTCGATCGCCTTTGTTTGTTTTGGAACAATTTTAATTAGCACTGAAAAACTTAAAAACGCAGAAAAACGAAAGACTCATGGAAACGAATAAAACATAAATAACCCTTTGACAGATAAGGCTTTCCACGCGTCAATATGATTTAAATATAATGTCTTTTCAAATAATTTCATGGCATGCTTCAAATTATAAACGGTTTTGAGAAAATTAAGTATGTTTACAATTACCCCTGTTCACAATTACCTCCCTTGACCCTAACATTTTAAAACAGTTTTTAATTGATATTTTTTTATTTCTTTTAGCACAATAGCGTACGAACTTTGTATTGGTCTCAACCGGGGACATAAAACTACCAAAATAAAGAATGTTAAATACACCGGTGACAAGAAAGTCAATGGTCTTCGTGGTTCTCGCCTAAAGAACGTAAGTAATAACAAAATTAATTTCAACAATAACTTAAAAATAAAAACCCCGAAAGTGAATTTTTCCAATGATGAGACATAAACCATTCACAGACAACCATTACAGTTTTTTTTCTTGGCTGCTCTCCAATATTCTTTTGGTTAGTTTAAGCCTTCTGTTCTGACAGAACTATGGGCCCTGGTTAACTGGCTCTGAGAAAATATCATTTACATATATTGAGCACGATATATGCTCGGAACTATGCTCGATTGCGTATCTAAAAATTGTATGTTTTTGTTTTATTGCAGATCCAAACACGCACACCCGTTTCATGAGGGATCTCGTGAGGGAAGTGGTTGGCCATGCTCCTTATGAGAAGAGAACTATGGAATTGTTGAAGGTGTCCAAGGACAAGCGTGCTTTGAAATTCTTGAAGCGACGATTGGGAACACATATTCGCGCCAAGAGGAAGGGTGAAGAACTTTCCAACATCCTCATTCAAATGAGGAAGACTCAAGTTCATGCTAAGTAGTTTATTTTCTAAGACCTGAGGTTGGAAATAAAATGATGATGATGAATAATGATGATGATATACAATGTCTTTTACTGAATTCTTGATGATTTTAAGATTTGCATTTGCAAGTTGAAGAAGCTTGAAACCCCAAACAGAAAAAGTCGCCCAGCAAACCTGCTTCATCTAGATAGAGCAGTGAAGGAAGTGGTGCTCAGATGCAGGCCGCAGTATCTCGCAATTAATATATTTTACCTGCCAGACGAAAATCACAAATTTAAAGGAACTCTAGTGTGAACAGTGATGGTTGAAGCCTAGATGATCATAGCAAAGGCTGTACTATTAACATGAGCTACGAAGACCTGAGATGAGTTTATTAAGAAGTAAAAAAAATTAAAGAGAAGAGGAACAGGATAAAATTGATTTCGGAGATGCGAAGAAGAAGAAGGAAAATGCTGAAAATTCCAATGGCTTTCTCCAGACGATTTTGAGAAACACAACTACTATATGAAGGACAGAGCTACACCATCAGAAGTAAGTTTATTTAAAATCCAAAATTAATTTTAATTGATTAATATTCATTAAAAGGTTGTTCCAAAATATCCAAGACATCATAATTATCATGAACCAATCGGTCTAATTCCACCTCCAGAGCGCTTTGCCCGAGGATCACTACAAATCTACGATGATTTAGATCCTTATGGACATTTAATTTTACATTTATTATAAGTCCTTAGCTATAATACTGTATTCTTTTTTAGTGATAAGGAATTATTTTAATCATCAAATATTTAAATTCCTTGGTTTGTAATGTTTATTTCTTGTAAAATAAAATGGAATTAATAATATAATAATACATTTTTTTTTTCGGCACTCAACCTTATAATTAGTGACATAATACACATATAAGGCTTTTCGAGGTTATCAAAATTCACGGAGTAGATTTTTTTCAAAAAAACTTGTTATGATTTTTCAAATCTGCATCATTTTTCTTCAATATTCCGTTTGAAATTTTTCAAAAATTCAGGTAGAGTCAAATGGAGGCATGAATCTTCTCATAAATAACGAAAAATTACGAAAATTAAGTGAAATACTAAAATGATTAAAGCTGTAGCTAAAAGGTTAATACATATGTATATGTACTTTGCAAAATCATCTTGCTATTTAAGGCTAAGGGGGACACGTTGCTTTTACTCTGATGCAAGATGAAGATACTGAATTTCTAACTAATGCTGTTGACGTGATGAACCATAACATAAGAAGAATAAGGATTACAAATATTTTATTTTTCAATTTTGTTGTTTTTAACATATGCCTCAATTAAAACAAGATAAAATCTACTTAATAAAAAATTATTGACCTGAGCAGATCAAGTTTAGTAAAACCAAAAAGAAGTGTTTTCTTGGAAAAAAGTACATTCAATATTTTTTTTAATTATTTAAAAACTGAGATACATTTCAAAACCTATGATCTATAAATAATGGCATTCAATTTAAAAAACAAAAATTATACTAAATTACATACAATTTTGAAAAAAATACAATTTTATTTAAAAACTAGCTACGCCACGACGAATCTTGACTAATCATGGATGAGATTCTAAGCATATCGTTGAATCAAGTGAACGGCAGAGTAAAATCGACATCCAAGCTTCGTTTTGATTTCCTGCTGAAAAAAACACGTCAATTAGTGCTTTCAAGTTGTATGGTATATGTAAAACTTACATACTTTGAAGCAGTCTTGCCATCATGAGCCTTCTGGTCAGTAAGCCCTCAATGAAATTGTTAAAAATTGATGTGTTATATCGGGTGATTTTTTAAGAGCTTGACAACTTTTTTTAAAAAAAAACGCATAAAATTTGCAAAATCTCATCGATTCTTTATTTAAAACGTTAGATTGGTCCATGACATTTACTTTTTGAAGATAATTTCATTTAAATGTTGACCGCGGCTGCGTCTTAGGTGGTCCATTCGGAAAGTCCAATTTTGGGTAACTTTTTCGAGCATTTCGGCCGGAATAGCCCGAATTTCTTCGGAAATGTTGTCTTCCAAAGCTGGAATAGTTGCTGGCTTATTTGTGTAGACTTTAGACTTGACGTAGCCCCACAAAAAATAGTCTAAAGGCGTCAAATCGCATGATCTTGGTGGCCAACTTACCGGTCCATTCCTTGAGATGAATTGTTCTCCGAAGTTTTCCCTCAAAATGGCCATAGAATCGCGAGCTGTGTGGCATGTAGCGCCATCTTGTTGAAACCACATGTCAACCAAGTTCAGTTCTTCCATTTTTGGCAACAAAAAGTTTGTTAGCATTGAACGATAGCGATCGCCATTCACCGTAACGTTGCGTCCAACAGCATCTTTGAAAAAATACGGTCCAATGATTCCACCAGCGTACAAACCACACCAAACTGCATTTTTCGGGATGCATGGGCAGTTCTTGAACGGCTTCTGGTTGCTCTTCACTCCAAATGCGGCAATTTTGCTTATATACGTAGCCATTCAACCAGAAATGAGCCTCATCACTGAACAAAATTTGTCGATAAAAAAGCGGATTTTCTGCCAACTTTTCTAGGGCCCATTCACTGAAAATTCGACGTTGTGGCAGATCGTTCGGCTTCAGTTCTTGCACGAGCTGTATTTTATACGGTTTTACACCAAGATCTTTGCGTAAAATCTTCCATGTGGTCGAATAACACAAACCCAATTGCTGCGAACGGCGACGAATCGACATTTCACGGTCTTCAGCAACACTCTCAGAAACAGACGCAATATTCTCTTCTGTACGCACTGTACGCATTCGTGTGGTTGGTTTAATGTCCAATAAAGTAAACTGAGTGCGAAACTTGGTCACAATCGCATTAATTGTTTGCTCACTTGGTCGATTATGTAGACCATAAATCGGACGTAAAGCGCGAAACACATTTCGAACCGAACACTGATTTTGGTAATAAAATTCAATGATTTGCAAGCGTTGCTCGTTAGTAAGTCTATTCATGATGAAATGTCAAAGCATACTGAGCATCTTTCTCTTTGACACCATGTCTGAAATCCCGCGTGATCTGTCAAATACTAATGCATGAAAATCCTAACCTCAAAAAAATCACCCATTAATTATACCATTTCTCGTAATTCAATACATTGATTGAAAATGTGTGGCTTTTTAAGTCGTTTGCGTTGACTTTCTTTTACGAGGCAAATTCCGAAATCCCAATCAAACATTTCACCAGGTGAAGGCTGCCGGCTCGCTACTCTTTGCGCAGCAACTCTTGGAACATCATTTGGGCAGTTTGTAGGTGCATTCCTGTGTCCATTTCAGTTAGTTCTAAGCAGAATGCACTTAGCTTCGGTGATACAATAGGCAGTATAAATTCATGGAATTCAGCTTTTATTTTGTCAGTCTTTAAGTTTACAAAAATTGCAGGAAATTCTATAATAGTACATGCAAAACTGATAATAGATTGTTTTTTATTCAATTAATTTATAATTTATTTTTTAAGAAGCCTTAACCAAAAACACTCTAGTAAAGATATAAATCCTCGGTAGCCATATTGGTTTGCCTACAAACTAAACCGGAAACGGACCTGATAAAACAATTCTTAGTGTGCGTGAAAACACGTACCCTAAGACACAACTAATCAGTTCCGGTCCGAATCGAATTGTTGTTGGATTTCACATTTATTCATGGACATCATGTCAAAATTACAAATACAACAATGTAAACAAATGGGTTTTGGAGGGTGATACGTACGAAGGATTTATATCTTCATTAGAGTGTTTTTGGCCTTAACAATGATTTCCGATTCCCGTCATTTATGAGGTTCTATATTGTCCCAACAAGTTGCTTCTAAACCGATATTCGGTTCGGCTACCTCTTCTATGTCGTATGTGTCAGCCTCAGCGGCAGCAGTAGCCGCTGCTTCAACCACCTAAGTGTCCCTGTAGTCCTTTATTGGCAGCGAGATAGTGAGACATTTGGCACTATAAGCCTGGATTTAGACCTAAAAGACGAAGGTTAAGCGAATTGATCATGATATAAATGTTTCGATTCGCACTTACACAACTGGTCTCCGCTCGTTGTTGTACTTTGTGAAACCAGAAGATGTTGCTTTTGTTGCCACTGCAAAAGTCGTTTTTTTTAGCGGCTTGCATTATATTTCCTGGCAGCTGATGAATAGGTCGAGCATGTTGGAAGCCCTAAAGAATCAAAATTTAAAATATTTCTGTTTGGATCACTCACAAGTTAATTAACTAACCTGAATTGCCTGCTTACTCTGCAGTTGCTGTTACTGCTGTTGAGTCGTTCCAGCACCAAACCTCAGCTGCTAGTAGGGCGTTAGCGGTCGGCTACACTGAATGTTGAAATGCCTACTTGCATCATTGACTTGGTGGTGTTGCTGCAGTTTGTTGCATTGAAAGCATTTGAATTTTGGTAGAGATGGTGACACCTTCACCGTCAACGCCTGCGGCAGCTATGGCCGCTGAGATGGAAGCAGATATCACCAAACATGATACAGCAGCAATTGAGTACTGGGCAGAGAGATGCACCTTTAAGTCCACAATCCACACAAATTGTTTAGAAGTGTTCTTGCGCTTCCAACAAAAATTAACACACAATGGCCAGTATCTGTCGTTAAAAACGTTGATATTATTTTGTTAAGAGAAATATAATATAAAAAAACTTACCTGTAAATCAGCACCTTGTTTGCTTTGTCTTCCAGATTTCTTCAGGGAAATTGCTTCCTGCGTTATGGTATATTATTGGCAATATCTAAAATAAATACACAGACTATAAAATAAATCGATTATTGTTGCGCCTCCTTCACTTCAATTTGACTTACTTTTTATTCAATGAACTGAACTTGTATATACTTTCTTCATTATAAGGAATTTTGGTCTGAAAAATATCAATTTTTTTCTATTTTAGCCCAATCCTTCATTTTGTTTTTTTTTCCCACTCACATGTATTCAGCGATAGCGAATTTGAGAGAGTTCACCTCGAATTTGAGAGAGTTCACCTCGAATAAAATTTAAGGGTGTTTTAGGTAGGACGGGTGTTGTGTGAAACACTATTCATGGTTTCACACCAAACCATAACCCACCTCAATTCATGTTCATGTTTCATGTTCAAGGCCGATGTCGGCACCAAAGTATTCGAAATGATAAACAAACATTCGATTGCTTGGTGCACGAAATAAATCAAAACAAACACCTGGTTGACGATTCAGTAACCCGTATACTGAAGCGTCATCAGAATTTTGTAACAAAAAGATTGCGGCCAAATAATGAACTGAAATGAACTTTGCGAATGCACTAAATGCTGACGCAATATAAATAAAGTAAAATAAAATAAAAAGGAATATATGTGTCATATTTCAAATAAATAGGTAATAGGCAAATTGCTCTGATGAAATAGATTATGAAATTAATGATTAAGAAATTAATGTTAAGTGACATAGTTTTAATTTAGCAATGTAAGGTATTATTAGGTATAAATAGTTGGTAAGATTTAGCAGTAAGTGAATTGAAAATTAAGAATCGAAATTGTAAATTGTACAATTAAAAATTAAAAATTGAAATTGGAATTGTGAATTGGGAATTGTGAATTGGAATTATAAATTCTGAATAAACTATTAAAAAGGTATAATTTTTATTTGTATTATTAATCACCATCTTGCTTTCAGGAAATCGGTGCTTTGACGCCTAGTTCTCTGGCTTGGGAAGCCTTTAAAATATCCCAACAATAGGAATATATATAGATAAAGAAATATCTCATTAAAAAACATTACATAACATTGGCGCAGCCGGTAGGATGGTGAGTCAAGTTGGAGTTAAAAAACAAAGACTTAAACACCTGAAGGCTACTCCACTTCAGGAACACCATCAATACCTATAAACTAATGTGTTATAATGAGATATTTCGAATGCCCAATTTCATAAACAGCTTTTATACAGTTAAAAGGATTTTAAACTGTAAAATGGGATAGTTTGGTTTCACGAAGCCTTTATAACTAAATGCCCATCTTTGGCTCATTAAATTTTAAAAGTGTCATTTAAAAATTAATATTACAGTTGATACATACATAGCTGATGTTTTGTAAAATTTGTGTTCTCAATACTTAGAGATACAAAATGAATAGGTAAACAAATTCAACATTGCATTTATAATACCATTTTTATGATTTTAATTTTTAATTAGAATATTAGATTGGTCATCTTCACTTGAAGAAGATTTGCATACTTTATTTTTGAACGACACGCGATTTTTGATTTTGAAGAAGTTTTCATTTTTTGCGATTCTTGTCATTTATTTCAACATATAATGCTTTCTCATTTTTTCTCACACAATTCGATTAATAGAAAGAAAAAAAAGGGGGGGTTTTATTTTCACAGGGTTGTGAAGAGAACTCTATTTTAACAAAAATTTCCCTGAAATTTCCCCTTTCAAACTTGGTGAAACTGAAAAAATTTAAAGGCCTGATAAAATTTTAAAAGGTTTTAGATAAAAGTGCTTTTAGTGTTTGTTTATGAAATTGTACATTAGTCTAGCTTCTCGTTTTCTTCCATTTCGAATATCTAATTTATTTTGCCTGTCTCGTTTTTGTTGTCATTTTACCCCCTCCTGGGATCAAATTTTCTTTTACGACGATTTGAACATCAGATGACGACGTTGGAGAAAGAAATAGAAAAAAACCCTAGAGCCGGGCCCAAACCGATTTCTTTAGAGGAATATAGGAAACGGTTGTTGCAATTAGGAGGACCCAAACCTTCTGCCCTGCCGGAACTAACTACAAAACCTCCTCTTGTACCCGGGGGAGCCAGCGAGACGACGGACAATGGAACAACATTGAAAAGGAAACGGCGCAGAGGAGGACGAATTGTAAAAACGCGACAGAAGCTGGGTGAATTATATTACCTAGCCTCCCTATGCACGGGAGAAGCAAAAAGAAAATACTTGCAGGAGGCTAAGGAGCTAGCCAAGGAGGAAACTATCTTTAAGAATAGAAAAAATAACAATTAAAATTAAATAAAATAAAATGTTAATATAATAAAAAAAAAAAATAAAAAAAAAAAAAAAAAAAACACAAAAAATTCTTTTATTTTTTTTTCTCTTCTGTGCTTGCCGATGGGTTGCATTCTTTTCTTTTTCGGGTTGTTTTTTTTTGTTGACAATTTGGATCTTTTATAGTTTCTCGTAATTTTCTTTTCCTCCTCTTTCGGTTTATGGACTCCAATCCAAATCAGATCGAGGAATTGCTGGATGAAATTCGGCAATTAGAAAGGGAAAGAAAGGATCAAACACAGGAGATAACTTTAACACTACCCTGTTAAGTGAATTAAAATCACTCGTGGGTAAAGAAGTTTATCACCTGCATTTTGATCAGATCAGCAAACAGTGGGGACAACTCAATAGACTTGAGACCACTGACGCTATCCTCTCTATCTATATAGATGCCGTAAAAGGGCAACAAGAGGAACGGGAGATTAGGCTAATAGATTTCAAAGACGAAATCAAAAATCTGAAAAAGATTCAAGCCAAATTAATAAATAACCAACTCGAGGCTGAACAGACCAACCATCACGCAGAGGCAACTATAGCCAAATTAGAGAAACAGGTGACTACTCTTGAGTCGAAAAAGAAGGAAGTTGACCTAGCTCTTAGCTCTTACAAAGCTAAAGAATCTGATTTGGCTAGTGTTGTTAACAAATTCAAGGAACAAAATTTGGTATACATCAGCCAGATTGATTTTCTTAAAAGGAAAGTTGAACAATTAAGAGAAAGGGTAAACACCCCTTCCAAAAATACCTGTTTATTAATGTCATTATCGGCAGAAATAACAGAAGCAAATACTCCCAAGAAAAATCTGATTAGCAAATCTAAAATCAAACTGGCTGAACAAAAAACCTTTACATCACCGAAAATGTCTCTTGGATTTGAGAAACTGTTAAAACTCTCCCAAGGTATCCCAGAATTTTCTGGAGGTACCGACGCGAGAATTGCACAAAAACTACAAACATTTCTTACGTGCATTAAGCCTATTATAGAGCATATCCCGAATGAAGATGAAAAACTCTTCTTGCAAATTCTCCAAACTAAATTAAGAGAAGATGCACTCGATTTAGTTCAAACCGCCAAACCCAAAGATTTTAAAGAATTTGAAGACACACTCAATCGGGCTTATCTCCCAATCGAAGACTATAACGATTTGGTGAATTGCTTAATCACCAGTCGGCAAAGTCAATTCGAAACTTTGAATGTCTTCATAAGCCGAATAAGGCATTCTTTAACTCAATGTCGAGAGGCGGCGGAGATAAAATATGGAGACAATGCAGAGATAGTAAAAACTCAGCTATCCGATTTTGCGAAGTCAGCCTTAGCATCAGGGATCTCTAATAAACAATTAGGCCAATATTTATTCACGTTGGAAAATAAGAGTTTTGAGGAATTGGTACGCACTGCTCTAAGCATGGAGAAACATGTGCAAAGAACGGAAACAACCCCCATATTGTCATATAATGCAGCATTTATGACAAAAGAGGTTAAACCCGTTCATACCATTCCAGCAGTTTCACCAGCAAGCACAGGACAGAGTAAAATCAACATTGTCTGTAGTTTCTGTAACTTACAGGGTCACACCTACAGTGAATGTTTGAAACGTCTCAACACTCCTATTTGCCAAATCTGTAAACTTAACGGACATGAAGCCGCAACTTGCAGACGCAAAACTAACGAGAGTAATTACAATAGTAATAACAACTACTCGAACAGGAGCGCAGACATTAATAAAAATTATAACGACCGTAGAGGTAATACCCAAAATAGGTATTACAATAATAACAATCAATACTCTCAATACCAACAAGGAAGTTCAGAACAGCGAAGGAATAACCCTTTTAGAACAGGTTCTCAAAACCTTAGTAATAATTCAAATAATAATAGTAATAGTAATAGTATTAATAACAATAATAATAGCAATAATGCACAAACAAGGGTAAATCACATGTCAACGCCATGTAGTTGGTGTGGAAGGTACACCCACACAGTAGACCAATGTCATTTTAAAAGTAATTGGCAAACAAAACAATCGGGAAACTCCCAATAGTCGACCGAAAGCTCCCCGAGTCGACTCTAAATAATATAAAAAGAAATGACGGGCAAAAAATTTTTAGGAATAAAATTAATAAATCACCTCATATTTCTCTACCCTCAATTAATATTGAGATTGAGTTGGAAAAGAAAAAACTGGTACAACTATTAGTAGATACAGGATCAGAGGTCAGTCTTTTAAAAAGGAGAGTTATTGATGATATCAACTCATTAAACTCACAAAAAAAACTGACCATTAATACGCCTTGTGGTGTCGGTTATACATTAGGAGAGTACATCGGTACCATGCTTATACCTTCATTACCTAATTGCGCATTTCAAGTAGTGGAAAATGACCTAGCCATCCCTGGCGATGGAGTTCTAGGGTATAACTTCTTAGGTAACTACTGTAACGTAGACGGACCTAACAAATTATTAACATTTCCAAAATTACTGACGCAAGATTCAAGGGAATACAGCATACCATTGTTCGATTCTTACAAATCCGAAGGATATGAGTCAACCATTTCGCATAATGGATGCTGTTACACGGAAAATCACTCGCATGTGACAACCGACATTAGTCAGCAAGCTCATATGGACCAAAAACAAAAGGCAGGTCAAGACCTAGGTTCATCTTTAATTACTTACGCTGTTTCATCTCCCATTCCACCTCGCAAAGTGAATACAGGAGAAGGGACTATAAAGGCTAAAGTAAATGACTTAAAAGTTAATACGCCAGATTCAAAATCAAAAAAGCGCACAAAACTTAAAGTCAATAAAAAAAAGAAACCCAGAACTAAACCCAACAATGCAATCATTTCCAAAGAATGTGGGGAGAATAAAAAATTATATAAAAATACAATAAATAAAATCGCTGACAACAAAAAATCGGCACAGAATTTAAATATGACACTGCAAAAAACAGGTCAACCTATAAAAATAAACATTATTTATATGATATCATTTTGCCTCCTATTAATATGGACAGCAATAAAATCGGTGTGTAATTCGACACTCTCAATTTTACAAAAAAGCAAAGAAAAAAAAATACACATATGTCATTTACTGAATGAAAAGACTAGGTCAGTTAAAGTAAAACTGAATAAGGAAATAAAAATACCGCCAAGGTCAAAAATTATTATAAAATTACCAATAAGTTATAAAGAACCTATGATATGCATAGCGAAAGAAATAAGAAAGGGAGTATTTCTAGGAAACTGCCTAGTGAGCAATAAAAACAAAATTAATGTACCAATTATAAATACTAACTCATACGAAACAAAGTTTAAGACAATAAATTTAACCGTAGAACACTTAAACGAATACGATGTAATAGATATAGGAAATAAAAAATCAGACGAAAATCATAGAACGGCATTTTGTTTACATAATAGAGCAGGGGAACAGAACGAGAGAATAGAAATTCTCACAAAACAACTCGATAGAGACAAAACTTTAAATATAGAAGAACGGAAAGCAATTTTAAACCTTTGCCTAGAATACAATGATATTTTCTTTTTACCAGGCGACAAATTGACTCATACCTTGACAATGAAACACGAGATTCCAATTAAACAAGATCAGGCTCCTATCAATACAAAGATGTACAGGTTACCAGAAAAACAAAGAGGTATAATCAACGAGCAACTCGCTGAGATGCTCGATAATGACATCGTACAACCAAGTAAAAGCCCTTGGAATTCACCACTTTTAGTAGTACCTAAAAAAGCAGGTCCAGATGGTGAAGTACGATGGAGAGTTGTCGTTGATTTCCGTAAATTAAACGAATGTACAGTAGGAGACGCTTTTCCATTACCCCGTATAGAGGATATTCTCGATCAATTAGGTCACGCAAGGTATTTCACTACACTAGACTTAGCGAGTGGTTATCATCAAGTCCTAGTAGACCCAAAAGACAGGGAAAAGACGGCGTTTAGTACAGCATATGGCCATTACGAATTCAAGCGTATGCCATTTGGACTCAAAGGTGCTCCCGCTACTTTTCAACGCCTCATGAATTACATTCTGACAGGTTTGCAAGGTTTGGAATGCTTTGTTTATTTAGACGATATCGTTGTTTATGGGAAAAACATTGAAGACCATAACAGGAAGCTTCAATTAATTTTTGAAAAAATGAGAGAACACAATCTAAAATTAAATGTCGAGAAATGTCAATTTTTACGACGAGAGGTAGTGTATTTAGGACATAAATGTTCTGCTGAAGGAGCGCATCCAGATCCAGGTAAAGTAAGTTGTGTTCAAAATTTCCCAGTGCCTAAAACATTGAAACAAGTTCAGTCATTTCTAGGATTGGCAAATTATTATAGGAAATTCATTCCAGAGTTCTCGAAGATAGCGAAACCTATAACTAACTTGACGAGAAAAGACGTTAAATTTAATTGGACAGACAAATGCCAAGAAGCTTTTCAAAAACTTAAAGATCTATTAATATCCCCACCACTTCTTACTTATCCAAATTTTGATGAACCATTCATACTGACGACTGACGCTAGTGACGAAGCAATAGGAGCTATACTTTCACAAGGAAAGGTAGGCAAAGATAAGCCAATCGCATACGCAAGTAGGACTTTAAACAAAACCGAACGCAATTATTCAACGAGTGAAAAAGAAATGCTGGCAATAGTATGGGCTACAAGGAATTTTAGATGTTATTTATTAGGTAGGAAATTCACTGTTTATACGGATCATGAACCTCTTACAGGAAACTTTAGGACCAGAGATCCAACGTCTAGACTCATTCGATTCCACCATAAACTATCAGAGTACGACTGTACTTTGAAATACAAAGCAGGAAAAAATAACACCAACGCTGACGATTTAAGCAGAATTCCTTCTACTAACGCCGAGACTAACCAAATCACGACATGCTCAGCAGTAACAAGAGCACAACGACTTCAACAAAATCAAACAACACAGGACACGACCAACACAAAAGACATACAATCAACTGTGAATAACCAACAGACCAACCTAACTAATGATGGCTTACCACAAACAACTCATGACAATAACGCTAGAAAAAACATATACAGTAAACAAGACATACAAACAATACTTAAAGACTACCATGATTCAGCATTCGGTGGACACCAAGGGGTCTTAAATACATACAGACGTATACGAAGGAAACACAAGTGGCCTAAAATGTTTAGGGACATATCTATATATATAAAGAAATGTCCTAAATGTCAGAAAATGAAATCCAGTCCAGAAGCAAAAATGCCAATGGTGATAACGGATACTTCTCATACCCCATTCGACAAAGTATACCTAGACATAGTAGGACCATTACAAGACTCTCACACAGGAAACAAGTACATATTAACTTTTCAAGATAACCTCACAAAATACGTTGACTTTTATGCAATACCGAATCAAGAGGCAGAAACAATTGCTCATATATTCTATGAACAAATAATTACCAGGTACAGGATACCCAAGCGGTTAGTAACGGATCAAGGAGCAAACTTTCTAAGTAAATTATTCAAACAGGTATGCAAACTTTTGAAAGTAGAAAAACTTCAGACCACGGCATACCACCCTCAATCGAACGGTGCCCTAGAAAGAGCCCATAGACCATTAGTAGAATATTTACGAACTATTTGTGACGAAAATCCAAGATCCTGGGATCAGTACCTAAGAACAGCGGCATTTGTTTACAACAATAGTATCCATGAAGGAACAAAATTTACCCCAATGGACTGCCTATTTGGTTTCACTGCAGATATACCAACTAATTTAAAACGTGAACCAGAACCAATTTATGACCACGAAAATTATTACTTTGTTTTAAGGCATAAACTCCAAAAAACATATGCCATCGCTAGACGAAATTTAATAAACAGTAAAAAGAAATCAAAGATTTACTACGACCAGAAAAACAAACCAGTAACATTTCACGTAGGCGACAAAGTACTAATTAAGAACGAAAACCGACAACATAAACTATCTGAAATATGGAAAGGACCGTATGAAGTCATTAAAATTATTAGCCCCACAGACAGTGTTGTTCTGATAAAAAGGAAACAATCTACAATTCACAACAATCGTCTAAAACATTACTATGACTCTGAAGACATAAAAAATTAATAGTTTTAAGACATGTTACAATTAAACATACTTTGGATCGTAAAAACATCCATATTAATGAAATTGGTAATCGGAACACTAACATCAACGGTCCAAGAGATAGAGACATTTAGGACGACTCTATTCAACGAGCTGAGAAGATACCCGCATTTACGATACATACCGTCATCATACCCACATTGAAAAAAAAAAAAATGTTTGTATATGAAAAGAGGGAAAAATCCCCACATAAAATAAAAATTTTTTTATAAAAAAAAAAAAAAAAAAAAAAGGGATCCCCACATACTATTAATAATATAAAAAAAAAAAAAAAAAAAAAAAAAAAGAGGGAAAAGATCCCCAAACACAAAAAAAAAAATAATAGTAAAATAATAATGAAAAGAGGGAAAAAGATACACACTATTAATAC
Organism: Eupeodes latifasciatus; assembly: GCA_920104205.1. Lineage (NCBI taxonomy): Eukaryota > Metazoa > Arthropoda > Insecta > Diptera > Syrphidae > Eupeodes > Eupeodes latifasciatus. Next base: position 41,729,924 of record OV049927.1, on the reverse strand, counting down.
ACAAACAAACAAAACAGATTTACACTATTAAATACATTAAATACACAAACAAACGAAAAACATTTATACTATTAAATACATAAAATAAACACATCATTTACATACATATTACACAAACAAACCCATAATATATACAATGAATATGAAATTTTTAAGGTTAAAAAGAAGGAAAAACAAATTCTGTGTGTATAAATAAAATAAACAGTCAATTTTTTAATAATAATAATTATTTATATTATAATTTTTTTTAGTAGTAATAAGATTTAATAATTAAATTAAAAGTAGTTAAAAATGAACAAACACAGTCAGATAAAAATATGTAAAGTTAATTATAATTAAGAATTGTCATTTTAAACCTTAGTAAGTCCATTAAATTTTGAAGACCTTATAAAGTTATAATGTACATAATTTTTAAGTTTACAAAATAATGTATTAAAAATGGGCATTTATAAAAAATTAAACATAAAAGTTAATTAAAAAAAAAAAAAAAAAATTGTGTTTATTAAATAAATTAGCTATTTTTCAAACATATTTTTTCAACACCTACGACCGTCACCCCATACTTAACATCAACAACAAAAGTAAACACATATCCGAAAGAAGTAATCAAAATAGGAGACAGTCTAAAGAAATTTACCACTACGATGACCAGCCTATGGAACAAAACAGTTATTATGAATGGACATAAACTAATTTTGGAACCAACAAACAATCAACAAAAATCTCCAATCAAAAAAAAAAAAAAAAAAAAAACCTTTAATTAAAACATTTTTGGGAATTCATCAAACATAAAAATATAACACAAATATTATATTATATACTACAACCCTATTATTACTATTAAGAAATACAAACATATGAAATATTCAAACAGATACATACATATATGTACAAATATATTGAAAATAAATTTGCAAAAAATTAAAAATTAAGAATTAAAAAATTATTTACAATCATTTTTGGAAATTAACAAGATTTAGAATTAAGAATTAAAAAATTTATATAAAACTGTAATCATAAATTAAAAATAAACTTATATAAAGGAAATTAAGATAAACATAGCAATAAACAAATATAAATAAATATATTAAGATATTTGAACTCGTTTAAATTTGTTATAAATTATATAAAATTACTTCTAGAAATAACTAAATAAGTAAATGGATAAACATTACACTTTCAAACTAAATTTCAATAATATAAATTTATTAATTAATTGTATGCCATAACTTCCATAAGTGAATCATCAGAACAATTTCCAAACCCTGATACAAAAAAAATATATATAGACCAAAACACATATTTTCTAAAATTTATGAATCATCCATTTAGGGTGAAAGCTCAGCATTTTTTGCCTCTTCAAAGCAAAAAACGTTCTTTTTCAAAGGGGGGAGGTGTTGTGTGAAACACTATTCATGGTTTCACACCAAACCATAACCCACCTCAATTCATGTTCATGTTTCATGTTCAAGGCCGATGTCGGCACCAAAGTATTCGAAATGATAAACAAACATTCGATTGCTTGGTGCACGAAATAAATCAAAACAAACACCTGGTTGACGATTCAGTAACCCGTATACTGAAGCGTCATCAGAATTTTGTAACAAAAAGATTGCGGCCAAATAATGAACTGAAATGAACTTTGCGAATGCACTAAATGCTGACGCAATATAAATAAAGTAAAATAAAATAAAAAGGAATATATGTGTCATATTTCAAATAAATAGGTAATAGGCAAATTGCTCTGATGAAATAGATTATGAAATTAATGATTAAGAAATTAATGTTAAGTGACATAGTTTTAATTTAGCAATGTAAGGTATTATTAGGTATAAATAGTTGGTAAGATTTAGCAGTAAGTGAATTGAAAATTAAGAATCGAAATTGTAAATTGTACAATTAAAAATTAAAAATTGAAATTGGAATTGTGAATTGGGAATTGTGAATTGGAATTATAAATTCTGAATAAACTATTAAAAAGGTATAATTTTTATTTGTATTATTAATCACCATCTTGCTTTCAGGAAATCGGTGCTTTGACGCCTAGTTCTCTGGCTTGGGAAGCCTTTAAAATATCCCAACAATAGGAATATATATAGATAAAGAAATATCTCATTAAAAAACATTACATAACACGGGTACCAGTCGGGACTCTAGATAATATATTTCCTCTATGGCTTGTCTGTTAAGGGAAAAAATGTTTCATTTTTTCCTGCAGGGATGGGACATCTGTATAAAATTATTATCTGTGGTAATAGATTATGATTGATGGACGTTAGGATCATAGAGGAAATATATTATCTAGAGTCCCGACTTAATGGGTTTGCTCTCTTTCGGCCTACAAACTAAATTGAGAGAATTTTGCCCATTAGCATAAGCATATGTTAGTTGCCCCGTGCATTTCTTATGGGAAAATCCAGATTCTATGTAGTTGTTATGGGCTTTTGGTGAAGTTTGCACAATTAGGGGGAAAACAATGTGAGGTGAACTCAGCCGTTCAAAAAAGAGATCCGTTGAATTCAAAAATTGAAAAATGAATGCAATATTTTAAGAAAAATGAATTTTGCAACTTCTTTTTAGTGAAAACTGTGCTAAAAAAAATATTTGACTGCTTTTGGCAAACAAATTCTATGATTTTTATGAAAAGTTTCGCTAAAAACAGAAAAAATCATGCAGAAAGTATAGGCGCACCCTAGAACTGCAATGAGAACGTGGCCCAATTTGAGTTCGGGTCAGTTTTGACAGATTAACAACGAGGTGAGAATTTTGACAACTCAACAAAATGTAAACAAAACAAAATTCATTCCCAGTAAAGCAAATGAAGGTAAAACAATTTAAATCCAAAATATTAATTTGTTATTTAAATAAAATATATAATGAATTTGCACTTAATTTACTCCTCAGATGAAGAAGAAATCATGGAAAATGTTGCAACAGAAGAAGTGGAATTCCCTGAAGGAAGTTACAACGCCAACATGTTTACTCTGGAGCGAAAAATTATCGGCCACGAAGAGGTACAAGTTCAAGGTAAGTGTATTCGTCACATTCATTTTAAAATCAAATTATATGAATATTCTTTTGTTTTTTTAGTAGAAAGTACACTTCACGACAAGATTTTGTTCCTAACAATCAAATCGCTATATTCCGAAACCGGTCTAAATTGCTTTATTTATCGAAAAGGATAAACATGTCGTAAATGTGGCTATGAAGTTGAGGGATCGCTCTATTTGTTGACACTTTTCCTAGCCATTCATAGCTAAGCCAATTGGTTCAAATAAAAGCTGAATAAATTGAAGCATTTGGTAAAAATAGCACAGGCAGGTCATGTTTCACCACCTGTGCAATGCAAAGATGAATCTCGAAGATGCCAAGAAGAATTAGGAAGATGCTAAGAAGTCCGATTTTGAAAAAGAACTACTCAACAACTATAAAGAACAGCTACACCACCAGAAGTAAGTAAATTTAAAATCCAAAACGGATTTGAATTGATTGAAGTACTTATTTAAAGGTTGTTCCATAATATCCAATATCCAAGACATCAGAATTATCAAGAACCAACCGGTCTGATTCCGCCTCGTTTGCCCTAGGACCACCACTTCCAATCTACGAAGATTTAGATCCTTATGACCGCAGTGCTAGATACAGAGAACTGCCAGCACATATGACGTCTCATTATGAGGACAAGACAGGTTTGCGTCCAACATGTGAAGTGATTGTACAAAAAGTTAAACTCCCGCCGGGGTGGTGAATGGAATGATTCTTTGATGCATTCCAAGTTTCCTGGTGGTTGTGCTCTTTTGAATAGTGAGAGAAGCGGTAAAAATCGCCGTGACAGACGTAGCTGTAGAAGTAATGCATTTTATACTAGTTCAACAAGTTTAAAATTTGGTTCAAGTTCTGAATCAAGACGATCTCCAAGTACAGAGTACAGACGTCGCCACAATAGCAGCTCACGCAAAAGTCCACCACCGATAACACGAAGAGAAAGCATTGTGTTACAAGTAGTTCCGGTTGAGGTGAGAGATTGTATTTTTTAAATTTAACTCAAGTATATTTGTTCCAAGTTCTCTTAGCTCTTTCGAATCTTGAAAAAAGCGGTAAAAATCGCCGCGACAGACGTAGCTGTAGAAGTAATTCATCTTTTACCAGCTCAAGCAACAACACTGACATAGCGTTACCGGGAACACCCCAAACTGATCAATTGTGTTCGTCCAAATCACATTGCTGCTGTTAATGCTTTGTTGCAGCTTAACTTTGGGCTTAGAAGTAAGTAAGTTTACTATTATGATTTTCTAGTTGTTAATTTCTTATGTTTTCTTTTGTTCTTAGTGTCCGAATGCCTGGTGGGACTTCAATAAAGCATACATATCGATTAGGAATCGATCCGTTTAAAATGTCTAATTTTTGATGAGTATATGTATGAATAAAAACAAGTTGTTTAGATTATATCCACATTAAAATTCACATTTGTTAAAAGTCCTTAACAATAATATTGTATTCTTTTTTTGTGATAAGGAATTATTTAAGTCATTAAACATGTAGACTTCTTGATTTGTTAATCATGATTATTTGTTTTTAAAATAAAGTGGAATTAATAAAAATATGTTTTTAAATTCTATTCGGCACCAAACCTTATAATACATTATAAGGATTTTCGCGGCTATCTAAAATCATTAAATAGATTTTTAAAAAAAAAAAAAAAAAAAAAAATGTGTGATGTTTTTCCAAACCTACAATATCTTTCCTCAATATTCCGTTTAAATTGTTTCGTACTTTTTATTACGAATTTGTAGTCTCAAAAATTAACTCTTAAACGAACTATTTAAGGATTACAATCAAGGTTTTCAAAACTTTAGGTAGAGTCAAATGAAGACTCATGAGTCTGTTGACCACATGAAATCGCGAAAGAATACACACGAACGTGATGAACTAAAACATAAGAAACAGGATTACAAATATTATGTTTTTAATACCTCAATAAAGAAAAATATACTTTATACAGCTTATTCGTATTTTTTTTATTATTTGCCAAAATTTCAATACAAATATGAAGTTATAATTCACTAATTTAATATTTGACTTGAGTAGACAAAATTTAGGAAAACCAAAAAGAAGTGTTTTTCTTTTAAATATTTAATTTTTTTTTCAAAGTTTTTTGTGTTTTTTTTTTTGAAATAAATAATAGCATTTAATTTTGAGAACAAAAATTTTACTAAGTTAGATAAAATTTTGAAATACATTACAACTTTATTTTATAAAACTAATCAAATGAACGGCAGAGTCAAATCGATCCTCATTGCAGAATTTGTTCCAATACCGATTCTTTTTGTTTAGGTGCTGAAAAAAAAAACATTAATTAGTGCTTTCAAAGTTTGTGACTTATGTAGAACTTACTTTACGACTCTTTGTACAACTCTTGGAACATCATTAGGGCAGTTTGTAGGGGTATTCTTGTGGCGATTCCAGTTAGTCTTAGCTTTGGTGATTCAAAAGACATTATGAATTCATGCAATTCAGCTTCTGTTTTGTCAGTCGCAGGGAGTTCTAAAATAATACATACAAATTGCTGAGATTATTTTGTATTTAATTTATTTATAATTCATTTCTTAAGAAGGCTTACCAATGATTTCCGACTCCCGTCATTTAGGAGGTTCTATATTGTCCCAACAAGTTGCTTCTAAACCGGCATTCGTATCATCTACCTTTTCTATGTCGTATGTGTCAGCCTCAGCGGTAGAAGTAGCCGCTGCTTCAGCCACCTAAGTGTCCCCGTAGTCCTTTATTGGCAGCGAGATAGTGAGACATTTGGCACTATAAGCCTGAATTTAGATCTAAAAGACGAAGGTTAAGCGAGTTGATCATGATATAAATGTTTCGATTCGCACTTACACAACTGGTCTCCGCTCGCTGTTGTACTTTGTGGAACCAGAAGATGTTGCTTTTGTTGCCACTGCAAAAGTCGTTTTTTTAGCGGCTTGCATTATATTTCCTGGCAGCTGATGAATAGGTCGAGCATGTTGGAAGCCCTAAAGAATCATAATTTAAAATATTTGTTTGGATCACTCACAAGTTATCTAACCTGAATTGCCTGCTTACTCTGCAGTTGCTGTTACTGCTGTTGAGTCGTTCCAGCACCAAACCTCAGCTGCTAGAAGGGCGTTAGCGGTCGGATACACTGAATGTTGAAATGCCTACTTGCATCATTGACTTTGTGGTGTTGCTGCAGTTTGTTGCATTGAAAGCATTTGACTTTTGGTAGAGATGGTGACACCTCCACCGTTAAGGCCTGCGGCAGCTATGGCCGCTGAGATGGAAGCAGATATCACCAAACATGATACAGCAGCAATTGAGTACTGGACAGAGAGATGCACCTTTAAGTCCACAATCCACACAAATTGTTTAGAAAAGTGTTCTTGCGCTTCCAACAAAAATTAACACACAATGGCCAGCGTCTGTCGTTAAAAACGTTGATATTATTTTGTTAAGAGAAATATAATATAAAAAAAACTTACCTGTAAATCAGCGCCTTGTTTGCTTTGTCTTCCATATTTCTTGAGGAAAGTTGCTTTTTGCATTACCTATGGTATGTAATAGGCAGCATCTAAAATGAAAACACAGGCTATAAAAAAATCGATCATTGTTACACCTCCTTCACTGCAATTTGACTTACTTTTTATTCAATGAAGTGAACTTGTATATACTCTTTTCATTATAAAGGTTTTTGGGCTAAAAAATATCAAATTATATTAAATATCAAAACAATTAACAAAAACTTACTCTTAACATCCGAAACCCATTGTTTTGTTTTGCAAAATTGATTGTCATTTTTGACAGGTCACAAAAATTCCATAAGTTTCTTTTTTTCCCAATTTGCTTTTTTCACAACTCACATGTATTCACCGATAGGGAATTTGAGAGAGTTCACCTCGAATAAAATTTGAGGGTGTTTCAGGTAGGACGGGTACCGGTCGGGACTCTAGATAATATATTTCCTCTATGGTTAGGATACTGATCTCTTTTTGAGAAAGTTATTCTAGGATTTGTGTAAGAATTAAAAAAATTGAGAAATAAGTAAGAAAACAACAATAAAAATAGTAAACTATCTCTTACTTTGGTGTCCTTTGTTGAAAGTAGGATTCATTTCCATTTTCCAGGAAATTTAATTAATTCGCAGAACTCTTCAAACAGGTTTAGTTTGCTAATCTTGAGAGATGATTTCTTTGGTTGAAGTAACTTCTTGGTAATTCCCATTATTTGAGATTTAGATAGATAAATCTTAGTAAATAAGTATTCAGAGAAGTCTTCAACCTAAATTGAACTTAAAATTTGAAAACGATTTTTATTATTTTTTCGACGAAATAAAGCGGAGTCAAATAATATATCGACAACCATACCCATTCACCCCTCGTTCAAAACCATCAACCCTAAAAATTCTCCAATGGAATATGAACGGATATTTTAATAACCACCATGAACTTAAGCTTTTAATAAACGAACACAAACCTTCTTTTATAGCACTACAAGAAACCCACATTCCCACAAACACCATTTTTCATCCTCCTAAACAATATGCATGCCATTTGTACAACCAGATAACAAAGAATAGGACTTTTAGTTCACAAATCTATTCCACACAAATTCATAACTATAACATCTAATATTCCAGCAGTAGCAGTAGAAATTGAACTGAGTATCAAACTTACAATTGTTTCATTATATATTCATCCAAAACAGGATTTTACAAGCCCTGATTTAAAATTAATTGCCAAGAATTTCAATACTGCGATATTGTTAACTGGCGATTTTAATGCTTGGAATACTATCTCTGGATCTCCTAATATTAACACTCGCGGTAAAATCGTGGAACAATTCTTCACTAATTCCAGCCTAGCTATTTTAAATGATGGTTCTCCTTCAGATCTTACCTTTATTTCCCCCTCCCTCACTCCAAAAACGACATGGAAAGCTCTTCCTAACCTACATGGTAGCGATCACTTCCCAACCATCAACGAAATTACCCTTAAAAATCAGATAAATCATGAAAATCCGATACGAAAATTCCAACTAGACAAAGCAAATTGGTCGTTATTTCAGAGCAAAGTTACAGATTTTTTATCAAACAAGAACATATCCCAAAATATCAATAAATAGTCAGCACTTATTCAAAAATCAATTCGCTTCGCAGCCAACTTAGCAATCCCAAAAACCAATAATTTACCATACAAACATATGGTTCCCTGGTGGAGTAATGAACTTAGAAATCTTCGCCAAAGCAAACAAACAGCTTGGAAAACATTCAAAAAATATCCTTCTACAATTAACCTGATTACATTTAAAAAAGCCAGTTATTTTCAGAAAATCAGCAAAAGAGGCAAAACGAAATATTTTTGAGAAGTTTACTTCAAACATCAACATCCTGCCAAGAAGCTATGGTCTGATATAAACTCCCTCACAGGCCATTACAAAGTTACTTCAATAAAAGCCATAAGAGATCAATCTAATCATATGCTAACTTCTCCTTTAGAAATTGCCCAAAGTTTTGCCGAAACATGGTGAAACGCTTTAAAACTTCATTTGCAGTCAACTTCATTCTTTGAACGTGAATTTTGACCAAGGCAACTAGTTAGTTTTTAAAATGTCATGAGTTTCAAATTCAGAACTTTACTTCACAAACCTCTACTTTAAGTGCATTGTACAAAAACTAACAAATGCATTATTGTCTAAAAAACATTCATTAGGCAAGCTGCATGTCCATCACGATTTGTATTTTGTATTGAAAAGTAATATTATTTATTTGTTTTCCAAATTGACAAGGAACCTTTTTACACAAAACATTAAATGAAGCTGTGCAGAAAATAAATAAATCATAGCGTAACAAAGTTCAGCTTTTAGTTGAATGAAAAACATTATCAACTATCATTTTGACAGAAGTAGACTTGACTTGATAGTAAGGGAGATTTTTCTTGACTCTTACTTTCCAGTCAACTTTCCAATGAAGTTTCCTTAATTGGAAGGCAAATTTTTGGCAGCTGGCCAATCAGATACTAGAAACTTGCCTTACTTTCAAGTCCCTTATGTCGCCTGAACCTGCCCAATGTTCACCCTATCGAATTTGAACGCTGCATTAACTCATGCAAAGGCAACACTCCTCGCTTTGATCGAATATCATATACGCCATGATCAAAAACTGTCCAATTTTTTTCAAAAAGCGTAAACTTAATCTTTACAACGAGATCCTAACTCAAGGTGTTATACCACAAATATGGAAGATTGCTACAGTAGTTCCTATTCGCAAACCAAACAAAGAAATTATAAATCTATCCAGGGGTGCCAGCACGTAACTTGATATAACCGAGTTTAGTCGATACAATCGAGCATTGGCAGCACACATTTCGGTTCAATCGAGTGTCCTCGATTGTTTCGCCAGATTCGGCAGCACACAAACTTCAAATTGACGTTTGAAACAAAAGTTTTCACTCGACAGAAATTAGTTATCGTCGGCATCGATTTTTGTATGAGAAAAATGGAAAAACAAAATAATATGTCAATAAATAAAAAAACAGACTGAGATTTTTGACAAATTTTATGAGTTCTCGCGTTGATTTAGTGAGGGGAATTTTTAAAACTGCCCAAGGGAGGAAAAATAGCAATATGCTGTGGGGAAAACGGATTGAATCCCTAAACACAGAGGGTCCTACACAAAAAGATCTTAAAGATTGGAAAAAAGTAGGTTGATGTTAAATATTATGTATATACATATGCTGTAGAACTGGTGGAACTCATGTTCTCTTCTGTCTTCTGGAAGATCTAACGAGCTGAGTATCGTGTGAAAACATTCCTTGTTGACTCTAAACTGCTACACAAAGCTAAAAAAAAATTGTTTTACAAATGTAATACATGATCTTTCTTTTCTTTTTGAATATTTACTCATTTTCACTCAATTCGAATGGGTTCTATTATCTCTCACATATCTTCTTTTGATTTTAGCACAGGACACTTCTTCGCCATCACTTTCACCAAATCAATCAATCAATCATTGAAACTAGAATGAAATAATTTCAAAGAAAAGTCATTTGACATTTCATTTTATAGTTCACAATGACTTTTTTAAGTAAAAGTCACAATGGAACTCGTCTCAAATTACGTGCTATCAAAAATAATTTGTTTCGAGTTGATCGACGATCGACAATCCTCGATTGTATCAAGTTATGTGCTGGCACCCCAGCTATAGACCAATATCCCTCCTACCGTGCCTTAGCAAAGTCGTTGAAAAAATTATATCCCGTAGACTATCTTGGTTCCTGGAAAGAAACAACCTGATAGATATCAACCAAGTTGCCTTTAAAAAGGCAGAGGTACAATCGATTCACTTTTACACGTCGACGAATTAATTGCTTCAAGCTTATCGTCAAAAAATAATGTTTCACTCTTTTCCTTTGACTTCGAAAAAGCTTTCGATCGAATCGGAATCCACGTTATTTTGGACGAATTAACCCAATGGAAAGTAGGTCCTAAAATAATCACATTTGCTAAAGCATTTTTAACTCAGGAAATTTCGAATAAAAATAAAAAATACATTTTCTACCGTGTACAATCTTGAAAACGGTATTCCCCAAGGATCGCCTGTTTCAGTTGTGCTCTTCGCGATAGCTTTCAATAAACTAAACTAACAGCCCTATTCTGGCGCTGAGAGGGTCTCAAGTCTCAAATTTTTAAGACTAATTTTTTGAGAGGTTTTTTGTTAGGTGATCTCAAATTCGTATTCTGCAAATTCGGTCATAAGAAACTTCTCAAAAAAATACACCACAGGAAGGTAAATTTTTTTTGTTTTGGCAGGACTGTTTTCTAATTAAAATGAAAAAGAATTCAAAACAGCAACAGATATGTAAGTGGGAAATACAGTTTTAAAACAAAATAAAGAAAACTATGGAGTCGATCGGTAAGAAATTAAATAAAACGTTCAATAATTTGTATTTCTATTAATATTCTTATAAATTGTATTAGGCACTCAAAAAAGTAAACGGACAACAAGGGAGCAACTCAGTTATTTCATCGAGTTTGCGAAGAAAAATCCAAACCTCCTTGCGAATAAAAACGATCCAACGAGTCCTCATCGGGTAATGGATCTTTGGAGTCAACTGGCGGATGGATTGAACTCCATAAATGGTCCCGTTAGACCAACAATAAAATGGAAAGAAGTAAGAAAAATACGTTTATAATTCGTTTTATTTTTTTTATAAATAACTTAATTATTATTATTCTTACTAATTATTCTTGTTTAACTTATCCTAGACTCTAACTCATTGGAAACATACGTTGAGATCTCGTGCGAGAAAATTAAAAATTGAAACAAGAACCACAGGTGGGGGTCCAAAATCAGAGAAAAAATTGAAGGAGTTTGAGGAGAGAGCGTTGCATTGTTTTGGCGCAATAACTGTTGACGGATTGGCAGATTTACCAACGCTGGGTATTTCTGACTCCCGAAATGGTTCATCGGAGTCATCAGAAGTAAGTTTCTTAAAGTTGTTTTGTATCTTTTGTAGATTTTATCTAACTCTTAGTTTTTTTTTCATTTTGTAAAGCACGAAGACGATTTTGAAGACTTTGTGGAAGAGATCTTCCTCCCTTCAGGCTCCCAACCACAAACGACAGCCCAACCTGATGTATCCGATGCAATTGTTTTTATATTCTTCTTTTATATTAAACGATATACGAACCCAATTTTTGTTTTGATCACATCATTGGAAAACGTATCGATCCTGCTTTAATTTTAACCACAAGCTTGCAGATATGGGCCACATTTCTTGAAATAGGAGGTTGGCTAACAGGAAGGGTGTAATTGTTTCCTACGCATTTTTGGTAGGAGCCATGGGCAAGAAAATAAAGAACTGAAATAAACTATTATAGAAGAACAAAATAATAAAACAAACAAATAAAAGATAAAATATGATACTCGTACATACTCGAATGACAAATGGCAAAGAAGATGGTTGTTCGTCGTGCTGCTCTAGGTCATGAATAAAGTCCCAGCACAAAGTTTTAGGCAGCCGAAAAAATTTTATGAATGTTTCCTCTTGAAGAGAAAATGGATCATTAATTTCTCTCAATTGTTTGAGCATTCTCCTCCTCTCCAATCTTAAAAATTAGTTAATTAAAAAATAAAAACACTTTATTCACTTTCTATAAAATAATAAAATTCTTACTTTTCATTCTCTTCCAAGAGATGTATTAAAATTAACACGTATATATATATATATTTTGCCTTCTTCTTTGTATGAAAAAAAAAAACAAACGCAGTTGTGATGTGCCAAAGAGCAGATCTCAATTTTAAAGATTTTGAGATGCTAACAAGTTGAGAGGTTTTCGCCAGAATACCAAAAAAGTCTCAAAATCAAATTTACCCCGAGTTGAGAGGTCGCCAGAATAGGGCTGTAAGTACTATAATCGAAGAATATAACAAAATTAATTATTCTTTATACGCCGATGATTTAATTATTGTATCCAAATGCAAAGACCTAAACCATGTAGCAGCTGATTTTTCAAATATACTTTTAGATATAATATAGATATATAGAATATAGATGAGCGGCGGCGGGCGTGGAGATGATTGAATTTGATTTCTTTTTTTTATACCCCTCAAGAATTGAGAATGAGGGAAAATTCAACAATAATTAAAGAATAGAAAATAGAGAAGAACATATGCAAATGTAGTAGGAGATCGAGGGAGACAATAGAAACAACCTTTTGACATTATATGTGTGTAGTGTATGCATATTATACTTGAAGAGGAATGATTTTATGGTTATGCTTTGGGAAGAAATAGAAAAAGTATAAGAAAAACAATAACAAAGCAAAAAAGTAGGTATTGGAAGAGTACTTTATGCGGTTGTTAAATATATTTTTTAATAATTTTTTTTTTTTCAATTCAATAGGGTGTTCCTGATAATTGTCTTTATTTTTGATATGACACTTAAATTAAAAAAAATTGTATTTTATCTTTTTTATACCAAAAATTTAGTGTGATATAATTCCTTTAGTTTGTCCGTTTTATATGTATATGCATATGAATATGCATATAAAGGGTGAGTTTTTAAAAGCTATAGGAAAGTTATTAAAAAAAAACATAAAATTGCAATGCTTCTGGCTGATATTCACTCCAAAATCGACAATTCTGCGTATTTATGTACCCATTGAGCCAAAAATGAGCTTCGAACTTTCTCAACAGAGCACGTATTTTGATAGTGAAATTCAATAATTTGCAAGCGTTGTTTGTTTGTAAGACGATTCATGGTTAAATTATAGACCAAACTGAAGATGTTTGACAATGAAACAAAACACGAAACGTGCGTTAGCTGTTTAAACCAGTGTTGCCAAAAAGATAATAGCTAAAAAATCATCCTTTACTTTAAAAGGGACTCTTTTGTTTTCAAAAGGATTTTTTTCTTGATAAGCTATTCGTTAATAATTTTGATTGCGTCAATACTTGCAGCTAAACCTCAATCTATCTACGAATTCCTTTCTTCTCATGTACTAGAGTCAAATGGGCTATATTTTCTAATAAGATATCCATTTTTGAAACTTTTTTGTTGCTAAATTCCGAGACATGCTAATTGAAATGCCCTCCGATATCAAACTAATGTGGAAGCATGGTCATGTTAATGTTGTAAGTCAGAAACTCTTGAAACAAGGTGCAAACTCGGCATACAATGCTCTAACAATTATGTTTGAATCTTTTACAAGAAAAGACCTACAAAAAATTAAAACCGAAAAAGGTAAAATGTTCTGGACTATATGAATCGAAGAGTCTCACAGAAGCAATTAATGTTATCATAATGATATCTCCACACAAGAAACACTTCCATTCTGTCCAAAATAGTACCATGTCATCATGATACCTCATATATTAAGCTTATACCTTTCCAATTTAGGCATTGACACTTGTTAGGTTCATTTTTCAACGTAGTTTTATATTATACTAGCGGCCCGGTACGTGCTTCGCTACGTATAAGGCATAGTAATAGAAAAAAATGATTATTAAGTTCATTTATTCAAACAAAAAAATATTTTAAATTGCTAGCTATTTAAAAGTCCAAATGACCCAAATGATATATTGTTTATATTATATTTATCAGCAAAGAGTAAAAACTAAAAAATATGGGATAAATATGGGTTAGTCTAAAACAGTTGGGGGTACCGACTCTGGAACAGGCAACATAAAGTTGGCCATGGATATTGTCATCTTTTGAATTCAAATGGCATATCAGTTGGAATCATAGGGATACGCGGTATCAAACACACTTCTCCTTTTGATTTACCAGTTAAGATTGTAGCTTCAATCAAATTTGGCAATAACTTTTTCACTGCCAATCTGGTGCCATTACACAGTTTTGGTGGATTAATATTTCGCAATAATATAATCAAAGAACCAATTTTCAGATTCAAGCAATGCGGTGGTATATCAGCCGGTTCCAATGAATTTAAAAATTCAATTGGATAATTCATTGCCTCATCTTGATTCATAAAACTGTCAATTGATTTATATGTCGTGACTACACCTGGCAGTTTCGCTTGAATTTGAAAATAAATGGCATTGATATGAATGTTCTTCGGTGCTAAAATGGCGCGTTCTCTCAACCACTCATGATTTCTGTAATTCTTAAGAATATTCGGAAAAACACATTCAATCAACTCATCTATAGATTGCGCAATTGTAGAAAAATTGTTCGGTAAAGTAGTCAATCTGTTGGTACTGTCGATTGGTATTTTGCCATCACCAATTTCTAACAATTGTTTTGAAAACTCATGGGCAGTTGCATCATTATGTAGGTGAATACGCATATTAATGTTCAGTGTCAATTTTCGTACATATCTCCAAAGAACTGATGACTTCAAACAGGCGTTTATTTCATCAGCAGGAGTTGATCGAGGAATGACAGGCAATGTTTGACGAAAGTCCCCTGACAGCAATATCAGAGCACCACCAAAAAGCTGTTGATTACCGCGTAAGTCTTGCATTGTTCGATTAAATGCTTCTATTGATTTTTTATTCACCAGTGTGCGGTCCGACTACCTTCTAATAATGTAGCAGCAATTCCCGAAGATGCAAGTGCCCATGCAATTTTCTGTTCCGATCGAATAGCCGCTAAAATCAATAATACAACGAAAGTTTTGCCTGTACCACCAGGTGCATCCAAGAAATATAATCCACCTGCATTATTGGAAACGGCTTGCATGATTGTTTCATATACATGTTTTTGTTGAATATTCAATTTCGTGCTATTATAATTTTGTGATTATCAGATGGCATACGATCAAGAGCAATTTTAAACAATTCAACTAATGCGTTATGCTGATGGAAAAACCTCTGTAGCTCACGAATAATTTCTCGTCTTGTATTTGAAACAATTGCATATCGTTTATCCAATTCGCGATTTTCATCACCAATAAAATAAATTTGCAAAAATTGATGATCAGCGTCGGGGTATGGCAATAACGAACCAGCTTGATGATAAATCTGGCCCTGAATCTGTAAGATATATGCAATTTTAGGCAGATGTTGAATCAGAACTTTTAAGACTTTATGATTCGGATTCATATAAACATGGGACAATCATGTTGAGGTATTTACCTTAAAAGTCGGCATAAAATTATCTCTAAAAGAAGTCATTTGAAATGCCGAATTGTATTGTTGAATATTACTCATATGCTTCGACGTTTGAGATGTCCCAAAAATAAATGAATACAATGGTTCAGGTGGAGTCTCTAATGTTCTAATGTTGGCAATCTTACTACCAATAGCACAACACATGTCGGGCGTTTCAGCACGCAGCATTGCATCCAAAACAGCATGACGTATTCGTGATCGCCGTGCAAGATTAAGTACAGGTACAGGGTCAACCAGGGCCGGACAAAGCATATGTGCAAGATGTGCAAATGCACAGGGCGCAGAATTCTGGGGGCGCATTACCAGGAGCAAGAAAATGTAATCTGATCTTGCAAACAAATATGTACTACTATTTGCCATTCCTTAACCACAAACATTCTTAAAATAATCTCAAAAAAACATCCATCACAACTGTCCTAAGTTATCTCTTGCGCACTAACTAACATCACTTTCATTGTTGCATTCAATGAAAATTTAACTCAAAATATCGCAGAACTAAAAATCCTACCTACCTCACTTCCAAATATTTCACCCTATTCGTACAAGAGAAAAAAGAAAAAATCTCAACACAAAAAAGTTCCATGCAAGAGAAAAAAAGAAAAAATCTCAATACAAAAAAGTTCCATGCCATCTCATATGTGCAAGATATATTTTATGCACACCGAGTCCCAAAATTAACATAGAGAGTATGACAAAGCAAAATACTTATTCATATTGAATCGTATGGGGGGCTAGTACGTGTATCACGCACGTTCCTGAATGTGAGTTCTCATCTACAAAGAAAAAAACAAAAAATGTCTCCGAAAGAAGAGAGCAGGTAGGTTGCTGTGCTACTTTCTAGTTTCTACTACAAATACTAATCAAAGACACTCCATATATTTTTGTTGTTTTTTTTTTTGTAGATGAGAACTCACATTCAGGAACGTGCGTGATACACGTACTAGCCCCCCATACGATTCAATATGAATAAGTATTTTGCTTTGTCATACTCTCTATGTTAATTTTGGGACTCGGTGTGCATAAAATATATCTTGCACATATGAGATGGCATGGAACTTTTTTGTATTGAGATTTTTTCTTTTTTTCTCTTGCATGAAACTTTTTTGCGTTGAGATTTTTTCTTTTTTCTCTTGTACGAACAGGGTGAAATATTTTGAAATGAGGTAGGTAGGTGTCTTTGCTACAAATGGTCAATTGATGTGCAAGTTTTCTTTTTTGCACACTGATTATCGAAACTAACATGGGAGATATTTAAAAAAAAAAACGTATTTATACGGAATCATATGGGTCAGAGCGTGCAGGTTTTCTTATTGCACACTGTGTAAGAGTTAAGTGCCTGATTACAGGAGATGAAATTTTTAATAGAATGGAAAAGGAGCATAGAGCTTAAAAATTAAAGAGGGATGATTCTATGTGGAGTCGAATTGTTCTTGCGCAGGCAGTTTGTTTTTTTGTTTTGAAAGTTAATGACTGTTGTAACGGCTACTTTTAATGTACATATATCTAGTCTGCTGTAGAATGCAGATTGTTTCAATTGTTTTTTCGCTTTGGTGATTAATTAATATTAAATAAATAGCTATCAGTTTTGTGACAAGACCGTAATGTGACTGACTCAGTTGATTTTAGACAAGCTTGAATTACATGAAATTTTAATAAGTAACTGTCAAAGCCAAAGTTATGATAATGGTTCGAATATGAAAGGAAAAGAAGCGAGTGTTCAGAATCGAATTCGAACCCTGGAACCAAGAGCATTTTTAGTTTCATGTTGCCCGCATTCCTTAAATTTAGTGGTTAATGATGCTGCTCGGTGCTTATTTTATGCAGTTAAATTTTTCGATACAATTCAATGTTTGTATAACTTTTTTTAAAGTTCCACAACGAGGTGGGATATTTATAAGAAAAAAATTCCAAGTCATACTTTGAAACCCCCTTCTGAGACAAGATGAGAGAGCAGGTTAGATGCATTGAGGACTTTAAAAACAAATTAAGAAGAAATATATGAAGCCCTTTTAGAATTAAGAAATCTAGAGGCAAAAAACATTGCAGAATCGTTAGGAAATAAAAGTTTTGATTTTACATTTATTTGCTGCCTGCTAATTTGGTTTGATATTTTAGAAAATATAAATTAAACTAGTAAATATTTGCAAAGTCCGTCCGTTAATCTGTCAACTGGCATAACGGTTTTAGAAAATACAAAAAACAGTTTGATTTTCATGCGTACCGCTGAAAAATTTAATGAGTAGGTATTTTCAATTAACCGAGCGTATTGCTAGTTCCCTAGAAATACCAAATATATTTCCTATAGCTTCATCATTGCGATCTCAACGGAGAAAAATACTTTATACTGATGAATGTCCTGAAACTATATTAGACCCGAAACAAAGATTTAAAGTTGATTTTTTTTTAAATACTTGAAAGGTTTGATACGTATAGTATCAATTTTTCATTTTTTAGTAACATAAGCGAATGTTTAAAAAATAAAAATGTACCTACGTGCTTCATGCCTTAATTTGCAGAATGTTTTAACATAAAGTAATTTTAAAGATTTAGATGGAGAAGAATTGTTTCAAGAGTTAAAAGTAATATCCCAGCTTGTTACACCACAAAGCTCAAGTTTAGATGTGTTAAATTTTATTTTTAGTTCAAACCTTGAAGATTTTGCTCCGAATTTAGTAATTGCTCTCCAAATCCTAAATACAATCCCGGTCACGGTAGCTTCAGGAGAACGTAGTTTTTCTAAACTTAAAATTATTAAAAATTATCTTAGGACAACCATGACTCAAGAGAGATTGGTAGGTTTATCTATAATGTCCATTGAAAAGAAATTATTAAATTCTTTAGACTTTGATGATCTCATTTCTGAATTTGCAAAATGTAAGGCCAGAAAAGTAAGTTTCCAAGTTTAAAAGTTTCCCCTCTGCTCATTTCTTCGCTGCGTTTTAGTTTAATGGTTTAGACCTCCTGGGAATACCTCAATAAAAAAAACGCATTGAAAGTCTACCTCCTGGGTAATCTGGGAAAGGCTTATGCTTGTGTATCAGTTTATGTGTAAAAAAAATATAAAAAAGGGGCGCTTTCTACAAATCTTGCACAGGGCGCAAGTTTGGCTGGGGCCGGCGCTGGGGTCAACAGATCTATTCTGTGCAGTAAGTTCACGCTGCGATGCATTAGCTTGTGCGCGTTCATCTGTAGTCTTAATAAGAGATCGTCTTAATAATGCCACTTGATTTGCATTACGCGTTCGCCGTCCTATGTTTGGTCGTCTTGCTCGTGGCATTTTACCTTCACTCAACAACTCAACAATATTTTGGAAAATATAAACACAACAGAGCAATAATTATCGCTGATAAAATGAAATGACATATGATGACATTAAATTTGTTTGACAGAACTAACGTCACTTTTTTTGTCTTCGATTGTTTTGCCAAAGGTTCAAATTCGCTTTAAAGTATTAGTACAATATGGGAGTATAGAAAGATGTTGATTTTACACTATTTCAAGATTTTTTTTTAATTTTCTCTACGTACAAACCTTCTCTGGACTTCCACGAATAATTCAAGACCAAAATTAGCCAAATCGGTAAAGGCATTGTTGAGTTATAACATTACAACGAAAAGTGGCATTGATTTTTATATATATAGATTATATTTATTTATTTACATGTTTTTATATGAAAATTAAAAATGCATCCTGTTAAGCCGTTAAAAAAAACAAAAAACGACCTAGTTTTCAATACCTTTAAATGTATGCAATTTTGATTGTGTTTGTACTTGCTACGTACAAATCACAAATAATACGCAATAATAACAACAACAAAATAATTGAATATACTTAAAATCTTCAATGCATCATACGCCAAATATGGCAACATTTCATTTTTCACAAAAATTGAAAATTTAAAATCAAACGAGAATTATTAAATTCAAAATACCTACAACGTTAAAGTATACATAGCTACAAACATATGTATTTGTATATGCCAAATATGGCAACATCTCATTTTTCACAAAAATTGAAAATTTAAAATCAAACGAGAATTTTTGAATTCAAAATACCTACAACGTTAAAGTATACATATGTAGCTACAAACATATGTATGCATATGCACATCTCCTCTACATTCACACGTGAAAGCAAAAAAAATGTAAACAAATATTATTCCTTCTTGGTTTGACATTTGTATTTTGGCTATCTCCCTCGAACATATTAATGCTTATGAAACTTAAACGAATTTACTTTTCTCATTCTTTCTTTAGTAATTTTCTCCTCATTCTTAATTCCCTACCAAGTACTTTGATACACGCAGCGCCCTCAATAGTCGTGGAGATGAAATACAAAATTTCGTCTCATAGTCCGGTATTACACGGCAGAGAGAAAAAACTAAATGAGAGAACCAAATTTCCTCGTCTCCGTCTCTTTGAAACCTCTTACTCTCATTTTTTATAGCGTGTTGAATTCGTATCGGTGTATACATGTTTTCACCTCGGAGAAGAGTACACAAAAAACGTCATTTCCGGGAAATCCGACATTTTTCATTTTTGTTTATTGATAGCCAAGAAGGCTATGTTTTTTAAAGTCTCATTATAATATTTGTAATTCTCATGAATTTTTTTTTTTAATTTTGCTAACATCTTGTCGTTTTTATATCTACAAAAATACTCCTATAACTCAAATTAATTCTAGCAAAACATTTTTGTTTGTTAATAAATAACGGAAGAAGTTATACCGGTAGTTCGTGGTGAATTTGTTTTTCCCTTCTTTTTCTCTAAGTTACAGATAGATGGCAGGAACAACCAAAACAAGAAAGGATGTGTGCAGAAAGTGTTTAACAAGGTTAAGGCTTTTTAGATTAGACTTTATTTGTATTTATATATGAACGAGTACATGTTTTTAATAAATGTATGTTATGTTTATTTCAATAGTAATACCTCAACTAATAACTTAACTACTGTATTATCTAAAATATACTGCATTGAATTATTTTACATTGAATTATAAAAGGCGGAATTAATAAAGTTTTACAGTTTACCGGGAATATTTTTAAAAAATATCCATATCTTCTGCAATTGCGGTATCAATCGATATGTTCTGGAACTTAGTGTTAACGTAACATTTATCTGTCATGAATTATTTTTTCAGCTTTTATATACACCAAAAAAATCAATTATGAAATTTGGCTGCGATAATAATTACTTGAACCCAGCATTTTCTATGTTTATAGTCATTCAGGTTTAGCCCTTAACTTTGATTTGCATTTATTTATGAATAGCCTAAAAAGTTTAGCAAACATCTATGAACAAGCCACAATGCACTTTCAGAAAAACTGTAGTTAGAACTGCCAAATTCAACCCCAAACTATGCCATATACATCGAATCTGGACTAACACCGTTATATATACAAAACCTCAAAGCCAACTCCGATTATTTGATTAGAGTGATGAAAAGAGACGATAGAAATCTTCACAAAACCATCTTACTTAGACAGTTGCAAGTGAACGCGAGCCCATTTAACGAGTGGAATATTTTAGCCCAAGCCCATGAAGTTAATCTGTCACTAACAGAATCTAACATTGAGGAATGGCCCTGTAAATTTGCAAAGGTTATTGCCAAAGTGGATGAAAGGATCTATTGTCAGCATCTATCATCAGCATCTTCTTCTACTGCAAGGAATACCTATCGGAATCTTAACCATCAGTTGTCATCGGAAACTAGCTACTTCAGGGATGGTTTTTCTACAGAATTCATAAGCTATATTTTTAGAGCACGTGTCGAACTCTTCATCTTGAACTCCATGCCACATCAAACTGAGCTAGCACAAATATGTAGTCTATGTAATACAAGAGAAGTTGAGGATACCTATCATTTTATCGCCAGATGCCCGATTCTTCAGGAAATACGACGCTTATATTTCAATGCAAGTACTCTATCTCAAAATCGCCTGTATGAGATATTGAACGGAGCTCAGGGATGGAGCAATCTCTATAAGTTCTGCAATCACGCCATATCCTTCCGCCAAAGCTATTTAGCTTGATTCTGTTTTCCATCAGTTACTACAATTTAATACAAGCTTTTAATTTGTTTTTTTCTTTTTGTGTTTCAAATCACTTCAAAATTGTTAATTTTTATGTTTCAAATCATTCAAAAATTGGAAATATTATGTATTTTATCTTATGTTGTAAATCACATTAAAATGTATACTCATATTCATCGTAAGCAAAAATTATAATCAACTACTAATCGAAATGAGCAATTGCTTTAACCTTTATACTTTCATCTTTATTATTGATTTCTATAATGAATTGTCATTTCAGGCAGACGGCAGATAAGCCATGTCCTTATTCTTAAGAATGAAATATTGTAATAACCTTTTTGCTGAAAATAAAGAACTAATAATAATAATAATAATAATAATAGAACATTCCCTGACTGATTTTTCCTTGTCGCTATATAACTGAAAGATAAGATATAAATAGTTAGAACTGGAAAACTTATAAAAATGATGCATAAGACTTAAATTTTGGTTGTATATTCTTTTCACAAAACCACTGAACTAGCGAGAATACAAATATTTTTACTTTTGTACAAAAGTACTTTTCGGCTTATGTAGTTAAGCCTTTAAAAGCAACACACTACCTAGGGGAAAGCAGTAAGAATAGCTTATCACCTATTCACAAATCTTATGCAATGAAAATTGGCAACAGAAGTAACAAGTTGACGGTCTTTTTATTTAGTGTCTACTTAAATCACTTATTGTCAGCATTTTGGAAATGTCGTGAGTAATGTAAAGAAAATAAACAACGAGTACACACAAATCAAATAGGAATGGAAAAAAGAGATGAGTATATAAAAATGTTTTCAATGTTCCATGTTTACATTCTGCAACTCTCGTTTTCAATGTTCCTGCAACTCTCGCATCGACAAAATTAAGTCGATAAACTCTGCAAATTGAAACAAATCTGAGTTTTTTTGCATCTTTCAACAGTCTGAGCGAAAATTAAACGCATAAACGCAGCTAATAATAAAAATAATAGTTGTAGTGCTTTCAGAGTTTTATGTTTTTAGGTCCTAATTCTCATTGGACTGTTGCACCACCTAATTTATTTTACTTACTTAATGATTACAACTGGCTTGAAATAACTAACTAATATTTATCAAATGCGTAATTTAGAATTGTTTCTAAATCTTCATTGTTCTGGCACCTAACAAGAGTAATTAATTTCACTTCATATTCGAATGATATTACTCTCAAACGAACACAATGAGAGTACCAAAAAGTTGTTCATCCACAATTTTGAATTTTCTTTGAACACCTCTGAACAGCTGACTACATCCGCCATTTTTCAAAGGTGGTCGCCATTTTTAAAAGATGGTGAGCAGAGAGAAAAGAGAGAAAATTTTTTTCTCTCTCGTGGTGAGTATGTGCACAAACTTGCATAAATATTTGTTCCCCACATTTTTTTTATATGGAGTTAATACATATGCAAGTTGGTGGCCAAATCACAGCTTGTAGGCAAAAAGAGAGCAACCGTCGAAGTTGGTTCTCTCTATTAGTTCTTTCTCGATGTTACACGGCGCGTGAGTTTAACGCGCAACTCTTGGTTATTTTCTTTTGAACATTCATTCCGTGACGCGCTCGTTATTATACAAAGCCTTTTTCGCTTTTCAGTACTGCGCGTTTATTTGACATTTATTTTTCATTTTATCTTCTTAGGCTCATGCAAGTCATCTGCACCAGCTCCACTCTTCTTCGAATTTTCCGTTTCTCGGAACTCCTTAGAGAATTGACTCCGCAATCGAAGTGTATGAATTTTTTTTATTAGATCCATTTTTATATTTGGATCATAAGGTTTCAGTGCATTTAACAGACTTTCAAATGCGTCTGCGTTTTCGACCCTGTTGATATATTCCCGAAAACAAGGATTATAAAGAATGGGGTGCATTTCATAATTCGAAATGAGCTCAGTTGTTAAATCCTTGCTTCATTTGAATTCCTCAGCCATTTTAATTCATCATTCATTCATCAACATCGAAAATAAAATAAAGCAAATCCAAGAAACAAAGAAAGAGTAGAAAGACAAACGTCAAAAACACGCAAGGAAATTTCTACCCATGCGTGTTCAGATAGATTTATTTCTATTTCATCTTTTCGTTCTTTCTTTCTCTTTTGCACTTCATTCACGCGAGGCTAAACACGCGCCGTGTAATACCGGACATAATAGTACTATAGTAAATATATATACAATGACTCAGGGACAAAAATATCTACAGATAAAAGTAAAATATTGCACATATGTAAAAAAACCATCTCCTCCAAGAATGTTACAGTAAATTTTCATAATAAATCAATCGAAAATGTAAATACGCTTAAAATACTAGGAATTATATTTGATACAAAATTTAACTTTAAGCAACATTGCATTTATATAAAAAAGAGCCTCACTACCAGGATCAATATGATAAGATACTTAGATACTTACTTTTTGTAATGTAAACTCTCTTATTAATGTGATTAAATCAGTTTTGCTTGCCAAAGTAGACTACGCACTCGCCATCTACGGTAAATGCTCAAAATCATCATTACAGCTAATCACACCACACTACCACAGCGCCATCAGAACTGCTCAAAGAGCTTTCCGTACAACACCCATTAAAAATGTATTAACAGACGCCGGACTTCCATCAATCCCCGATCGGATAGAATTCCAAACTGCCTCCATTCTTCTCAAAATAAATTCCTGCAAAAAATCACCTATCCAAGTACTGATCTCGAAAATTCCACGGAGAACTAGACAACATTCATCATCACTACTCAATGCCATTAACCTTTCAACAAAATGGAATATTCCAGTTCAAACCAACACAGCTAAGTCTTCAATATTTCCACCATGGAAATTAAAAATTGACTCTATAAACACAGACCTTCAAAGATTCCCTAAAATAACAACAAGTAATGAGACGTACCGGAAAATGTTTATGGAAATGGTGACAAATCTTAAAAGAACAGAATGGAACTTCCTCTACACTGATCGTTCCAAAAATGAACACGGGATTTCTTTTGCCGTTTTTGACGAAACCGGAAACATAAAAATCAAAGGCCTCCTAGCAAATTCCACATCCATCTTTACTGCGGAAGCCTTTGCAATCCTATCTATCTGCTATCTTCTCCGACAGCCTGTCTACAATCACCGCACTAAGAAACCTAAATAACAAAACTGAAATAATCGATCAATTGAGGAATAAAATAAGGTGCGGGGAAATAAATCCACGGGAACTAACTCCACTGAGGGATATAGTTCCCACTCAGTGGGAACTAAATCCACTTTAGTAAAGTGGATTTAGTTCCCATGCTAAGTGGGAACGAACTCCACTTTCTTATGGGAATTTAGTACACATTCAAAAATTTGAAGAGGGAACTAATTTCTAACAACAACAGCTTCAAATTACAGTTAGCTATCAGATTCTTGAAACTTGTTCGATTTTGATGAGTACAGTCGAACATCAGTCTTAAGCAATTTAAGAAAACAGTGCGTAGTGTGAATAAAATTAAAATGAAAAATTAAAAGCATGGAAAATAAAATTGAATTTATTACCGGGTTTCGTAAAAATAGTGTGTTAACTTATGACTGTGAAGAAAAACAAATTTATGTTAAAAAATATACTCGAAATAATATTTCACGTTACATTTGCTATTATGGTCAAAATTGCAAGGGGAGCTTAGTTATTGATGAGCAAGGTGATAAAAAACTAATAAAACATTGTCCCCAAATTTTTGCAGAGCCAAAAAAGAATATAAAGTTTTTGTATTTCAATGCAATGAACAATAATTTTTTGATACGGTGATAATACAAAAATTATGAAAAACAAAAAAAGTTTATTTTCAACATTATTTTCGGGATCTCATGATTTTAACTCCCTTTTTCGGGGTCACACCCGCTCACGCAACTCCGTTGCTCCGCTTAGGGTTTGTAAAGCCGCCACGACTTCCACGAATAATTCAAGACCAAAATTAGCCAAATCGGTAAAGGCATTGTTGAGTTATAACATTACAACGAAAAGTGGCATTGATTTTTATATATGTATATAGATTATATTTATTTATTTACATGTTTTTATATGAAAATTAAAAATGCAATGCAGTACATCCTGTTAAGCCGTTAAAAAAACAAAAAACGACCTAGTTTTCAATACCTTTAAATGTATGCAATTTTGATTGTGTTTGTACTTGCTACGTACAAATCACAAATAATACGCAATAATAACAACAACAAAATAATTGAATATACTTAAAATCTTCAATGCATCATACGCCAAATATGGCAACATTTCATTTTTCACAAAAATTGAAAATTTAAAATCAAACGAGAATTATTAAATTCAAAATACCTACAACGTTAAAGTATACATAGCTACAAACATATGTATTTGTATATGCCAAATATGGCAACATCTCATTTTTCACAAAAATTGAAAATTTAAAATCAAACGAGAATTTTTGAATTCAAAATACCTACAACGTTAAAGTATACATATGTAGCTACAAACATATGTATGCATATGCACATCTCCTCTACATTCACACGTGAAAGCAAAAAAAATGTAAACAAATATTATTCCTTCTTGGTTTGACATTTGTATTTTGGCTATCTCCCTCGAACATATTAATGCTTATGAAACTTAAACGAATTTACTTTTCTCATTCTTTCTTTAGTAATTTTCTCCTCATTCTTAATTCCCTACCAAGTACTTTGATACACGCAGCGCCCTCAATAGTCGTGGAGATGAAATACAAAATTTCGTCTCATAGTCCGGTATTACACGGCAGAGAGAAAAAACTAAATGAGAGAACCAAATTTCCTCGTCTCCGTCTCTTTGAAACCTCTTACTCTCATTTTTTATAGCGTGTTGAATTCGTATCGGTGTATACATGTTTTCACCTCGGAGAAGAGTACACAAAAAACGTCATTTCCGGGAAATCCGACATTTTTCATTTTTGTTTATTGATAGCCAAGAAGGCTATGTTTTTTAAAGTCTCATTATAATATTTGTAATTCTCATGAATTTTTTTTTTTAATTTTGCTAACATCTTGTCGTTTTTATATCTACAAAAATACTCCTATAACTCAAATTAATTCTAGCAAAACATTTTTGTTTGTTAATAAATAACGGAAGAAGTTATACCGGTAGTTCGTGGTGAATTTGTTTTTCCCTTCTTTTTCTCTAAGTTACAGATAGATGGCAGGAACAACCAAAACAAGAAAGGATGTGTGCAGAAAGTGTTTAACAAGGTTAAGGCTTTTTAGATTAGACTTTATTTGTATTTATATATGAACGAGTACATGTTTTTAATAAATGTATGTTATGTTTATTTCAATAGTAATACCTCAACTAATAACTTAACTACTGTATTATCTAAAATATACTGCATTGAATTATTTTACATTGAATTATAAAAGGCGGAATTAATAAAGTTTTACAGTTTACCGGGAATATTTTTAAAAAATATCCATATCTTCTGCAATTGCGGTATCAATCGATATGTTCTGGAACTTAGTGTTAACGTAACATTTATCTGTCATGAATTATTTTTTCAGCTTTTATATACACCAAAAAAATCAATTATGAAATTTGGCTGCGATAATAATTACTTGAACCCAGCATTTTCTATGTTTATAGTCATTCAGGTTTAGCCCTTAACTTTGATTTGCATTTATTTATGAATAGCCTAAAAAGTTTAGCAAACATCTATGAACAAGCCACAATGCACTTTCAGAAAAACTGTAGTTAGAACTGCCAAATTCAACCCCAAACTATGCCATATACATCGAATCTGGACTAACACCGTTATATATACAAAACCTCAAAGCCAACTCCGATTATTTGATTAGAGTGATGAAAAGAGACGATAGAAATCTTCACAAAACCATCTTACTTAGACAGTTGCAAGTGAACGCGAGCCCATTTAACGAGTGGAATATTTTAGCCCAAGCCCATGAAGTTAATCTGTCACTAACAGAATCTAACATTGAGGAATGGCCCTGTAAATTTGCAAAGGTTATTGCCAAAGTGGATGAAAGGATCTATTGTCAGCATCTATCATCAGCATCTTCTTCTACTGCAAGGAATACCTATCGGAATCTTAACCATCAGTTGTCATCGGAAACTAGCTACTTCAGGGATGGTTTTTCTACAGAATTCATAAGCTATATTTTTAGAGCACGTGTCGAACTCTTCATCTTGAACTCCATGCCACATCAAACTGAGCTAGCACAAATATGTAGTCTATGTAATACAAGAGAAGTTGAGGATACCTATCATTTTATCGCCAGATGCCCGATTCTTCAGGAAATACGACGCTTATATTTCAATGCAAGTACTCTATCTCAAAATCGCCTGTATGAGATATTGAACGGAGCTCAGGGATGGAGCAATCTCTATAAGTTCTGCAATCACGCCATATCCTTCCGCCAAAGCTATTTAGCTTGATTCTGTTTTCCATCAGTTACTACAATTTAATACAAGCTTTTAATTTGTTTTTTTCTTTTTGTGTTTCAAATCACTTCAAAATTGTTAATTTTTATGTTTCAAATCATTCAAAAATTGGAAATATTATGTATTTTATCTTATGTTGTAAATCACATTAAAATGTATACTCATATTCATCGTAAGCAAAAATTATAATCAACTACTAATCGAAATGAGCAATTGCTTTAACCTTTATACTTTCATCTTTATTATTGATTTCTATAATGAATTGTCATTTCAGGCAGACGGCAGATAAGCCATGTCCTTATTCTTAAGAATGAAATATTGTAATAACCTTTTTGCTGAAAATAAAGAACTAATAATAATAATAATAATAATAATAGAACATTCCCTGACTGATTTTTCCTTGTCGCTATATAACTGAAAGATAAGATATAAATAGTTAGAACTGGAAAACTTATAAAAATGATGCATAAGACTTAAATTTTGGTTGTATATTCTTTTCACAAAACCACTGAACTAGCGAGAATACAAATATTTTTACTTTTGTACAAAAGTACTTTTCGGCTTATGTAGTTAAGCCTTTAAAAGCAACACACTACCTAGGGGAAAGCAGTAAGAATAGCTTATCACCTATTCACAAATCTTATGCAATGAAAATTGGCAACAGAAGTAACAAGTTGACGGTCTTTTTATTTAGTGTCTACTTAAATCACTTATTGTCAGCATTTTGGAAATGTCGTGAGTAATGTAAAGAAAATAAACAACGAGTACACACAAATCAAATAGGAATGGAAAAAAGAGATGAGTATATAAAAATGTTTTCAATGTTCCATGTTTACATTCTGCAACTCTCGTTTTCAATGTTCCTGCAACTCTCGCATCGACAAAATTAAGTCGATAAACTCTGCAAATTGAAACAAATCTGAGTTTTTTTGCATCTTTCAACAGTCTGAGCGAAAATTAAACGCATAAACGCAGCTAATAATAAAAATAATAGTTGTAGTGCTTTCAGAGTTTTATGTTTTTAGGTCCTAATTCTCATTGGACTGTTGCACCACCTAATTTATTTTACTTACTTAATGATTACAACTGGCTTGAAATAACTAACTAATATTTATCAAATGCGTAATTTAGAATTGTTTCTAAATCTTCATTGTTCTGGCACCTAACAAGAGTAATTAATTTCACTTCATATTCGAATGATATTACTCTCAAACGAACACAATGAGAGTACCAAAAAGTTGTTCATCCACAATTTTGAATTTTCTTTGAACACCTCTGAACAGCTGACTACATCCGCCATTTTTCAAAGGTGGTCGCCATTTTTAAAAGATGGTGAGCAGAGAGAAAAGAGAGAAAATTTTTTTCTCTCTCGTGGTGAGTATGTGCACAAACTTGCATAAATATTTGTTCCCCACATTTTTTTTATATGGAGTTAATACATATGCAAGTTGGTGGCCAAATCACAGCTTGTAGGCAAAAAGAGAGCAACCGTCGAAGTTGGTTCTCTCTATTAGTTCTTTCTCGATGTTACACGGCGCGTGAGTTTAACGCGCAACTCTTGGTTATTTTCTTTTGAACATTCATTCCGTGACGCGCTCGTTATTATACAAAGCCTTTTTCGCTTTTCAGTACTGCGCGTTTATTTGACATTTATTTTTCATTTTATCTTCTTAGGCTCATGCAAGTCATCTGCACCAGCTCCACTCTTCTTCGAATTTTCCGTTTCTCGGAACTCCTTAGAGAATTGACTCCGCAATCGAAGTGTATGAATTTTTTTTATTAGATCCATTTTTATATTTGGATCATAAGGTTTCAGTGCATTTAACAGACTTTCAAATGCGTCTGCGTTTTCGACCCTGTTGATATATTCCCGAAAACAAGGATTATAAAGAATGGGGTGCATTTCATAATTCGAAATGAGCTCAGTTGTTAAATCCTTGCTTCATTTGAATTCCTCAGCCATTTTAATTCATCATTCATTCATCAACATCGAAAATAAAATAAAGCAAATCCAAGAAACAAAGAAAGAGTAGAAAGACAAACGTCAAAAACACGCAAGGAAATTTCTACCCATGCGTGTTCAGATAGATTTATTTCTATTTCATCTTTTCGTTCTTTCTTTCTCTTTTGCACTTCATTCACGCGAGGCTAAACACGCGCCGTGTAATACCGGACATAATAGTACTATAGTAAATATATATACAATGACTCAGGGACAAAAATATCTACAGATAAAAGTAAAATATTGCACATATGTAAAAAAACCATCTCCTCCAAGAATGTTACAGTAAATTTTCATAATAAATCAATCGAAAATGTAAATACGCTTAAAATACTAGGAATTATATTTGATACAAAATTTAACTTTAAGCAACATTGCATTTATATAAAAAAGAGCCTCACTACCAGGATCAATATGATAAGATACTTAGATACTTACTTTTTGTAATGTAAACTCTCTTATTAATGTGATTAAATCAGTTTTGCTTGCCAAAGTAGACTACGCACTCGCCATCTACGGTAAATGCTCAAAATCATCATTACAGCTAATCACACCACACTACCACAGCGCCATCAGAACTGCTCAAAGAGCTTTCCGTACAACACCCATTAAAAATGTATTAACAGACGCCGGACTTCCATCAATCCCCGATCGGATAGAATTCCAAACTGCCTCCATTCTTCTCAAAATAAATTCCTGCAAAAAATCACCTATCCAAGTACTGATCTCGAAAATTCCACGGAGAACTAGACAACATTCATCATCACTACTCAATGCCATTAACCTTTCAACAAAATGGAATATTCCAGTTCAAACCAACACAGCTAAGTCTTCAATATTTCCACCATGGAAATTAAAAATTGACTCTATAAACACAGACCTTCAAAGATTCCCTAAAATAACAACAAGTAATGAGACGTACCGGAAAATGTTTATGGAAATGGTGACAAATCTTAAAAGAACAGAATGGAACTTCCTCTACACTGATCGTTCCAAAAATGAACACGGGATTTCTTTTGCCGTTTTTGACGAAACCGGAAACATAAAAATCAAAGGCCTCCTAGCAAATTCCACATCCATCTTTACTGCGGAAGCCTTTGCAATCCTATCTATCTGCTATCTTCTCCGACAGCCTGTCTACAATCACCGCACTAAGAAACCTAAATAACAAAACTGAAATAATCGATCAATTGAGGAATAAAATAAGGTGCGGGGAAATAAATCCACGGGAACTAACTCCACTGAGGGATATAGTTCCCACTCAGTGGGAACTAAATCCACTTTAGTAAAGTGGATTTAGTTCCCATGCTAAGTGGGAACGAACTCCACTTTCTTATGGGAATTTAGTACACATTCAAAAATTTGAAGAGGGAACTAATTTCTAACAACAACAGCTTCAAATTACAGTTAGCTATCAGATTCTTGAAACTTGTTCGATTTTGATGAGTACAGTCGAACATCAGTCTTAAGCAATTTAAGAAAACAGTGCGTAGTGTGAATAAAATTAAAATGAAAAATTAAAAGCATGGAAAATAAAATTGAATTTATTACCGGGTTTCGTAAAAATAGTGTGTTAACTTATGACTGTGAAGAAAAACAAATTTATGTTAAAAAATATACTCGAAATAATATTTCACGTTACATTTGCTATTATGGTCAAAATTGCAAGGGGAGCTTAGTTATTGATGAGCAAGGTGATAAAAAACTAATAAAACATTGTCCCCAAATTTTTGCAGAGCCAAAAAAGAATATAAAGTTTTTGTATTTCAATGCAATGAACAATAATTTTTTGATACGGTGATAATACAAAAATTATGAAAAACAAAAAAAGTTTATTTTCAACATTATTTTCGGGATCTCATGATTTTAACTCCCTTTTTCGGGGTCACACCCGCTCACGCAACTCCGTTGCTCCGCTTAGGGTTTGTAAAGCCGCCACGACTTCCACGAATAATTCAAGACCAAAATTAGCCAAATCGGTAAAGGCATTGTTGAGTTATAACATTACAACGAAAAGTGGCATTGATTTTTATATATGTATATAGATTATATTTATTTATTTACATGTTTTTATATGAAAATTAAAAATGCAATGCAGTACATCCTGTTAAGCCGTTAAAAAAACAAAAAACGACCTAGTTTTCAATACCTTTAAATGTATGCAATTTTGATTGTGTTTGTACTTGCTACGTACAAATCACAAATAATACGCAATAATAACAACAACAAAATAATTGAATATACTTAAAATCTTCAATGCATCATACGCCAAATATGGCAACATTTCATTTTTCACAAAAATTGAAAATTTAAAATCAAACGAGAATTATTAAATTCAAAATACCTACAACGTTAAAGTATACATAGCTACAAACATATGTATTTGTATATGCCAAATATGGCAACATCTCATTTTTCACAAAAATTGAAAATTTAAAATCAAACGAGAATTTTTGAATTCAAAATACCTACAACGTTAAAGTATACATATGTAGCTACAAACATATGTATGCATATGCACATCTCCTCTACATTCACACGTGAAAGCAAAAAAAATGTAAACAAATATTATTCCTTCTTGGTTTGACATTTGTATTTTGGCTATCTCCCTCGAACATATTAATGCTTATGAAACTTAAACGAATTTACTTTTCTCATTCTTTCTTTAGTAATTTTCTCCTCATTCTTAATTCCCTACCAAGTACTTTGATACACGCAGCGCCCTCAATAGTCGTGGAGATGAAATACAAAATTTCGTCTCATAGTCCGGTATTACACGGCAGAGAGAAAAAACTAAATGAGAGAACCAAATTTCCTCGTCTCCGTCTCTTTGAAACCTCTTACTCTCATTTTTTATAGCGTGTTGAATTCGTATCGGTGTATACATGTTTTCACCTCGGAGAAGAGTACACAAAAAACGTCATTTCCGGGAAATCCGACATTTTTCATTTTTGTTTATTGATAGCCAAGAAGGCTATGTTTTTTAAAGTCTCATTATAATATTTGTAATTCTCATGAATTTTTTTTTTTAATTTTGCTAACATCTTGTCGTTTTTATATCTACAAAAATACTCCTATAACTCAAATTAATTCTAGCAAAACATTTTTGTTTGTTAATAAATAACGGAAGAAGTTATACCGGTAGTTCGTGGTGAATTTGTTTTTCCCTTCTTTTTCTCTAAGTTACAGATAGATGGCAGGAACAACCAAAACAAGAAAGGATGTGTGCAGAAAGTGTTTAACAAGGTTAAGGCTTTTTAGATTAGACTTTATTTGTATTTATATATGAACGAGTACATGTTTTTAATAAATGTATGTTATGTTTATTTCAATAGTAATACCTCAACTAATAACTTAACTACTGTATTATCTAAAATATACTGCATTGAATTATTTTACATTGAATTATAAAAGGCGGAATTAATAAAGTTTTACAGTTTACCGGGAATATTTTTAAAAAATATCCATATCTTCTGCAATTGCGGTATCAATCGATATGTTCTGGAACTTAGTGTTAACGTAACATTTATCTGTCATGAATTATTTTTTCAGCTTTTATATACACCAAAAAAATCAATTATGAAATTTGGCTGCGATAATAATTACTTGAACCCAGCATTTTCTATGTTTATAGTCATTCAGGTTTAGCCCTTAACTTTGATTTGCATTTATTTATGAATAGCCTAAAAAGTTTAGCAAACATCTATGAACAAGCCACAATGCACTTTCAGAAAAACTGTAGTTAGAACATTCCCTGACTGATTTTTCCTTGTCGCTATATAACTGAAAGATAAGATATAAATAGTTAGAACTGGAAAACTTATAAAAATGATGCATAAGACTTAAATTTTGGTTGTATATTCTTTTCACAAAACCACTGAACTAGCGAGAATACAAATATTTTTACTTTTGTACAAAAGTACTTTTCGGCTTATGTAGTTAAGCCTTTAAAAGCAACACACTACCTAGGGGAAAGCAGTAAGAATAGCTTATCACCTATTCACAAATCTTATGCAATGAAAATTGGCAACAGAAGTAACAAGTTGACGGTCTTTTTATTTAGTGTCTACTTAAATCACTTATTGTCAGCATTTTGGAAATGTCGTGAGTAATGTAAAGAAAATAAACAACGAGTACACACAAATAAAATAGGAATGGAAAAAAGAGATGAGTATATAAAAATGTTTTCAATGTTCCATGTTTACATTCTGCAACTCTCGTTTTCAATGTTCCTGCAACTCTCGCATCGACAAAATTAAGTCGATAAACTCTGCAAATTGAAACAAATCTGAGTTTTTTTTGCATCTTTCAACAGTCTGAGCGAAAATTAAACGCATAAACGCAGCTAATAATAAAAATAATAGTTGTAGTGCTTTCAGAGTTTTATGTTTCTAGGTCCTAATTCTCATTGGACTGTTGCACCACCTAATTTATTTTACTTACTTAATGATTACAACTGGCTTGAAATAACTAACTAATATTTATCAAATGCGTAATTTAGAATTGTTTCTAAATCTTCATTGTTCTGGCACCTAACAAGAGTAATTAATTTCACTTCATATTCGAATGATATTACTCTCAAACGAACACAATGAGAGTACCAAAAAGTTGTTCATCCACAATTTTGAATTTTCTTTGAACACCTCTGAACAGCTGACTACATCCGCCATTTTTCAAAGGTGGTCGCCATTTTTAAAAGATGGTGAGCAGAGAGAAAAGAGAGAAAATTTTTTTCTCTCTCGTGGTGAGTATGTGCACAAACTTGCATAAATATTTGTTCCCCACATTTTTTTTATATGGAGTTAATACATGTAGGGGGAGGGAAAGGGAATAAATTAAATGATTAAAACGTTTGTTTGATTTCAAGTAATTTTAATTCACTTTTAGTATTAAAAATAAAATCATAATTTAAACTGAATTTAGGTATAAGAATTATAGAAAAAAATATAAAAAAAATATAAAAAAAAAGATAAATAGTTTAGCTTGACTTTCACTTGACTTTGACTTGATTTTCCGTTTTACTTTACTTTTACTTTACTTTTACTTTTCTTGACTTTACTTTTTTGAATAATTGCTAATTGCGTTAAGTTTTATTTTTATAGTCTAGTTAGTTGTACATTATGAATTTTAGAAATGGAATAGTGTACATGTACAATGTTCGGTTTTAGTTTAGGATATTTTTGATATGTAGTCATCCTACATTCGGCCATCCTTCTTGTCGGCTGCCTCAGACGAACAGTCATCTTTGGTATTTGGATTCATCGCTAAGCTTTCGTAACATCTTCATCACTGTCTCCGGAATCATTTTCATCACTTTCACTGTCATCTTCATTTCGCCAGGGCTTCATAAAGTCAGCGGAGGACGAGGTAGAATTCGGTCCCTCGTGAACTCCCACTTTACGAACCTCATATCGGTCGTTTCGCTTGACTTTAACGACTTCATACGGGCCTAAGTATAATGGATACAGCTTAGTTCCGGGTGCAAATTGAGTCTTCTTTATCGCAACCAGATCGCCCATTTTGTATTGCGTAGCAGCTTTTCTCTTTCGATTATAGCCTTTTCGATTTTCTTCTTGGACCTTCGCAATTTGTTCTTTAGCTTGGCTTCGCATCTCCTTCCTTTTACCTTCGAATTCTTCGATAAGTAGCTCTTCCATCAGTTGCTTCAGTTCAATATTCTCCACACATTTCATACGAACTCCGAACATTAACTCAAATGGAGTTTTGTTTGTGCTTCGATTCACTGTTGAGTTCAAGATTCTTTGCAGTCCTGGAACATGCTTGAACCACTTATCAGGAGAATCGACTGACATTTTCGTCAACATTTCAATGATGGTCCTGTTGACTCTCTCCACCTGTCCATTTCCGCGAGCAACCCCTGTAGTCACCAGCGAATGGTTGATCTTTCGTTCTTCGCAATACTCCTTAAATAGATTAGAGGTGAAGGCAGAACCTCTGTCCGTGATGACTCTCACTGGATCACCGAAAATCTCACTCTGGAACAACATCTTCTTCACAACTTCTTCAGCACCTGTAGACTTTACCGGAAATATCCACGTAAACTTCGAAAAAGCATCGACGATAACCAACAAATGCTTGTAACTCTTTGCTGTCGAATTCATAGGACCAAGATGATCAAGATGATACGTATGGAGTGGAGTATCAAATTTTTCAATTGGGTTGAGTAAACACTCCTGCTTCCCACTCTTTCTCGCTCCAAGGATACATGGTATACAATTCGAAATCACTTGTTTAATTTTCGAAGACATGTTTGGTATACAAAAATCTTTTCTCGCCAAAACTTCGACCTTCCTTGCATTCATGTGACCTTGCTCGTGTATGCCTCGCAGTACTTCTCTTTGTAGCTTCTTTGGAACAACCAGAGAATAATCACCTTCAACAAATTTGTAAAGAACACCGCTGCGCATAACAAAATCTTCATACTCTTGATGTTTCAAGATATTTGATATCAGCGAACAAAACTCATCCGTTTCTTGCGCTTTTCTAACGCGATGTAAAACACCATCTTCTACCCTCATTATTGCAGGAAATCGACTAAGCGCGTCTACGTGCCTCATCGATGTACCAGCTCTGTGAAGGACTTCGCAGTTAAAATCTTGAAGAAATATTGCCCACCTGGCAACTCTCGTACATAGCTCCTTCTTCCTCATAGTAGCTGTAAACGCCTTACAGTCTGTAAATATTTTGAATGGTATTCCCAAAAGATATACCCTTAACTTCTGCAAACACTTTACAATTGCCAAAACTTCTTGTTCATAGCTGGTAAAATTGCTTTCAGATTTCGACGACTTGTAACTTATGTAAAAAACAGGATGCATTTCATTATCATTGTGCCTTTGAAGTAAGACACCTCCGTATCCAATCTTACTCGCGTCTGTATGAAGCTCCGTTTCTAACTCTGGATTGTAGAGCTTCAAAACTGGATCTTTGCATAAAGCATCCTTCAAATTTTGGAAAGCTTCAACTTGGCTTGGACCAAAATAAAATGAAGTATCTTTACGTAATAAGTCAGATAAAGGTTTCGCAAGAACTGCATATCCAGCAATAAATCGCCTAAAAAAACCAGTCAGCCCCAGAAACGACTGAATTTTCTTGACTGTATCCGGCTTCGGAAAATTTTGGACTGCATTAAGTTTTTCCTTAGATGGCTTCAATGAGCCGTTCTCTACTATGTGACCTAAAAATTCGATCTTTTCTGTAATGAATTTACACTTCTTCCAGTTAATAACCAGACCATTTTTAGCTGCTACTTCAAGAACTAATTTGAGTTTTTCAAGACATTCTTTAGGACTTCCAGCTTGGACAACCAAATCATCAACAAAGATTCGTAACCACCCTGTACGCAATAGCTTCTCAAATACCGCATTAACAAACCTTTGAAAAATCGACGGCGAGTTACAAAGACCAAATGGTGCTTTAAGGAATTCATAATGCCCGTCCAGCGTTACAAATGCAGTGTACTTTTGGCTTTCCTTTTCTATTGGCACATGGAAAAATCCATTTTTGAAATCCAAAACCACGAAAAACTTTCCTTCAACAAGGTCTTCTAGGATATCTTCTATCAGTGGAAGTGGATGACGATCTTTTATTATCTTCGCATTTAATAGTCGATAATCAACGCATATTCTATTAGTGCCATCTTTTTTCTTCACTAAAACAATCGGACTTGAATAATCAGAATAACTGTGTCGAATTATACCTTCTGCTAGCCATGAATCTATTTGTTTTTTTACATCTTCTTTTTCTTGTGGTGCTAATCTTCTCGGCTTCTGATACACTGGTCGTTCATCGGACAACACAATTCGCATTTCTACTTTACACTTTTCTGGTTTTCTTGGCTCATAATTACATATCAAATCTTTAATCTCTTTTTGAATTTGTGGATCGGATACATGAGATAATTTTGAATCTAGGATTGAATTTAAGTCACTCTTTTCTAACAATTCATCTACTTTCATTTTCGAAATATTGTTTTCTTCTAATCTAACCGCTTCTGGAATTTTGGTTACACTAAAATAGCCATTCTCAATACTAACTTTGGAAACGCTTAAGAAGTTCTTTCCCAAAATCATACAGTCAGACATCCATTCATCAGGAACGATATGGAATCTAACGGAATAACAATCATCTTCGATTGAAACATCCATTAAACAAGATCCATGAGTACGGTTTGCATTACCATCCCCAAATCCTGTCAAAATTTCTCCAACCCCATCAACAACAGCAGCACCAGCCCTCCTCCAAACACTCTCTTGTATTAAAGATACATCCGCTCCCGTATCCACCAACACATCGTACACCTCTCCAGCCAACGTAAGTTTCACGCAACAGTCGAGTCTATTAATTCTTTTCACATTTTGGTTTGTATTCTTTGCTTCTTTATTTGGACACTTTGTAGATATGTGACCAAATTCACTACATCCAAAACACCTTGCTCCTT
Organism: Eupeodes latifasciatus; assembly: GCA_920104205.1. NCBI lineage: Eukaryota > Metazoa > Arthropoda > Insecta > Diptera > Syrphidae > Eupeodes > Eupeodes latifasciatus. The sequence continues at coordinate 41,691,308 of OV049927.1, read as the reverse complement.
TGCTCTTGTTTGGGCACACATCTTGTGCATGAGAGAGAGAACCACAATTCGTACATCGTTTTTGAGTCACGAAATTTTTAGACGTGCCTGAAAAATTTGCCTTAGCATTTTGTGAATTGTTTTGGGTTTGGTTTCTATAATTGCTCGTACTAGCTTTCTGATGACCTTTAATCGTTTCATAAACCAAAAACTTCTTTTTCAGCTCATCTAGAGTCGTAGCTTCATACAACACCGTTTTATTCACAGGGCTATCTGAAATACCTTGAATAACATAGGCTATTAAGGATGCGTCATCAAAATTTCCCTTCATAGCAATTTGCTTCATTGAATACATGTATTCTAAGAAAGATTCATCAAACTTTTTCTTCCTAGACTGAAGCTCATTGTGAATACTTATACAAGAGGGCGCATTATTAAACTCGTCCAGTAGAAACTGCTTCAAATCATCCCAACTGCAAATACCGCTTTTCGCTTCAATTGCTAGTTTGGCAGCTCCTTTTAGTAAACGCCTAGCGTACAAATATTTTTGTATGGAATTCCATTTACACACTGTAGCTATGTCCTCAAAATCTTTTAACCACACAACTACATTTTTCCCAGATTCACCAGAAAATTTATCTAAAGATTCTTCTACGTCCCTAAAAACAAAATGATTGGTTTCCGACATCTCTCTTAGTTTTTCGTTCACTTTCTCTTTATCACTCTCAGCTGCTTCAATATTTTCCACTAAATTATTATTCTTATCTTTTTCCGTTTCCTCTTTATTAATTTCTTCAATAAAATTACTTACTGACTTTCCTTCATTCAAAATTGCATTAAGTAATCTTTCTACTAATTCTGTTTTTAAATTATATCGATATGATAATTTCTTTTCTTTTAAAATTGTTTGTAATTGTTTTGTTGTTAATTTATTTAAATCTTCCATTCGGACATTTAAACCTTTCTCCCCATCATAACACTCTTACGATCATAGCAAAAAAAATATTATTTGTCTTGAAAGTTCTTTTCTTAACTTTGTTTTGATTTTTATTCGAGAAAAAAAAAACAAAAAGCATAAAATTACATGCGATAAAAAAGCTCTTATTTTATCACCCAAATGTCAAGTATTCGTTACATGCGATAACTAAGCTCAAGCATATGATACAAGATCGTAAAAACGAATTGCACTCAACTTAAGCCTGACTCAGCAATTTACGAGCAAATCGATCTTGTGCAGTGTAATAAATTAAATATGTATGTAATGTAAGAGAAAAGAAAATATGAAACGATCTCACCAATTTTGTATGTACACTTCGTTAACAATATTTATGATGGTTTTTTTTTTCTCTTATATTTTGTTCTCTTTTTTTTTTCGTTCTTGTTCTTTGTTTTTTATGCACTCACTGATCGCGTTAAATTATTTGCTTTTTTTACTATGCACTAATGTATATGTATCGCACAATTATTATTCTTTTAATGCACTTATTATTTTGAACTTTCAGATTTTATCTTTTAATTTAATTCTTAGCTTTTAATCTTTTCTTTTCTATCTTTTCACTTTGTCACTTCTTGTCACTAATAGCTTTTCGTTTTCAGTAGGTATTTTAATAACTTTGCATGATTTTTTTTTCTTTCTTTTCTTTGTTTAGATTATAGGTAATTGTAAAACTATAGGTAATTGTAATATAATTTTATAGTTTAAACAACGAGAACACTTTTCGCGGCACTTGTCCAGCAACACTTCTGACACCAATTGTAGGGGGAGGGAAAGGGAATAAATTAAATGATTAAAACGTTTGTTTGATTTCAAGTAATTTTAATTCACTTTTAGTATTAAAAATAAAATCATAATTTAAACTGAATTTAGGTATAAGAATTATAGAAAAAAATATAAAAAAAATATAAAAAAAAAGATAAATAGTTTAGCTTGACTTTCACTTGACTTTGACTTGATTTTCCGTTTTACTTTACTTTTACTTTACTTTTACTTTTCTTGACTTTACTTTTTTGAATAATTGCTAATTGCGTTAAGTTTTATTTTTATAGTCTAGTTAGTTGTACATTATGAATTTTAGAAATGGAATAGTGTACATGTACAATGTTCGGTTTTAGTTTAGGATATTTTTGATATGTAGTCATCCTACATACATATGCAAGTTGGTGGCCAAATCACAGCTTGTAGGCAAAAAGAGAGCAACCGTCGAAGTTGGTTCTCTCTATTAGTTCTTTCTCGATGTTACACGGCGCGTGAGTTTAACGCGCAACTCTTGGTTATTTTCTTTTGAACATTCATTCCGTGACGCGCTCGTTATTATACAAAGCCTTTTTCGCTTTTCAGTACTGCGCGTTTATTTGACATTTATTTTTCATTTTATCTTCTTAGGCTCATGCAAGTCATCTGCACCAGCTCCACTCTTCTTCGAATTTTCCGTTTCTCGGAACTCCTTAGAGAATTGACTCCGCAATCGAAGTGTATGAATTTTTTTTTATTAGATCCATTTTTATATTTGGATCATAAGGTTTCAGTGCATTTAACAGACTTTCAAATGCGTCTGCCTTTTCGACCCTGTTGATATATTCCCGAAAACAAGGATTATAAAGAATGGGGTGCATTTCATAATTCGAAATGAGCTCAGTTGTTAAATCCTTGCTTCATTTGAATTCCTCAGCCATTTTAATTCATCATTCAATCATCAACATCGAAAATAAAATAAAGCAAATCCAAGAAACAAAGAAAGAGTAGAAAGACAAACGTCAAAAACACGCAAGGAAATTTCTACCCATGCGTGTTCAGATAGATTTATTTCTATTTCATCTTTTCGTTCTTTCTTTCTCTTTTGCACTTCATTCACGCGAGGCTAAACACGCGCCGTGTAATACCGGACATAATAGTACTATAGTAAATATATATACAATGACTCAGGGACAAAAATATCTACAGATAAAAGTAAAATATTGCACATATGTAAAAAAACCATCTCCTCCAAGAATGTTACAGTAAATTTTCATAATAAATCAATCGAAAATGTAAATACGCTTAAAATACTAGGAATTATATTTGATACAAAATTTAACTTTAAGCAACATTGCATTTATATAAAAAAGAGCCTCACTACCAGGATCAATATGATAAGATACTTAGATACTTACTTTTTGTAATGTAAACTCTCTTATTAATGTGATTAAATCAGTTTTGCTTGCCAAAGTAGACTACGCACTCGCCATCTACGGTAAATGCTCAAAATCATCATTACAGCTAATCACACCACACTACCACAGCGCCATCAGAACTGCTCAAAGAGCTTTCCGTACAACACCCATTAAAAATGTATTAACAGACGCCGGACTTCCATCAATCCCCGATCGGATAGAATTCCAAACTGCCTCCATTCTTCTCAAAATAAATTCCTGCAAAAAATCACCTATCCAAGCACTGATCTCGAAAATTCCACGGAGAACTAGACAACATTCATCATCACTACTCAATGCCATTAACCTTTCAACAAAATGGAATATTCCAGTTCAAACCAACACAGCTAAGTCTTCAATATTTCCACCATGGAAATTAAAAATTGACTCTATAAACACAGACCTTCAAAGATTCCCTAAAATAACAACAAGTAATGAGACGTACCGGAAAATGTTTATGGAAATGGTGACAAATCTTAAAAGAACAGAATGGAACTTCCTCTACACTGATCGTTCCAAAAATGAACACGGGATTTCTTTTGCCGTTTTTGACGAAACCGGAAACATAAAAATCAAAGGCCTCCTAGCAAATTCCACATCCATCTTTACTGCGGAAGCCTTTGCAATCCTATCTATCTGCTATCTTCTCCGACAGCCTGTCTACAATCACCGCACTAAGAAACCTAAATAACAAAACTGAAATAATCGATCAATTGAGGGATAAAATAAGGTGCGGGGAAATAAATCCACGGGAACTAACTCCACTGAGGGATATAGTTCCCACTCAGTGGGAACTAAATCCACTTTAGTAAAGTGGATTTAGTTCCCATGCTAAGTGGGAACGAACTCCACTTTCTTATGGGAATTTAGTACACATTCAAAAATTTGAAGAGGGAACTAATTTCTAACAACAACAGCTTCAAATTACAGTTAGCTATCAGATTCTTGAAACTTGTTCGATTTTGATGAGTACAGTCGAACATCAGTCTTAAGCAATTTAAGAAAACAGTGCGTAGTGTGAATAAAATTAAAATGAAAAATTAAAAGCATGGAAAATAAAATTGAATTTATTACCGGGTTTCGTAAAAATAGTGTGTTAACTTATGACCGTGAAGAAAAACAAATTTATGTTAAAAAATATACTCGAAATAATATTTCACGTTACATTTGCTATTATGGTCAAAATTGCAAGGGGAGCTTAGTTATTGATGAGCAAGGTGATAAAAAACTAATAAAACATTGTCCCCAAATTTTTGCAGAGCCAAAAAAGAATATAAAGTTTTTGTATTTCAATGCAATGAACAATAATTTTTTGATACGGTGATAATACAAAAATTATGAAAAACAAAAAAAGTTTATTTTCAACATTATTTTCGGGATCTCATGATTTTAACTCCCTTTTTCGGGGTCACACCCGCTCACGCAACTCCGTTGCTCCGCTTAGGGTTTGTAAAGCCGCCAGGCAGGCGCCTATATCAACAACTTCTTTCAATAAAAGCACCTGTGGGTGGCCCGCTTCGCGGGTTTTCAGGATTTTAACTCCCTTTTTCGGGGTCACACCCGCTCACGCAACTCCGTTGCTCCGCTTAGGGTATGTAAAGTCGCCAGGCAGGCGCCTATATCAACAACTTCTTTCAATAAAAGCACCTGTGGGTGGCCCGCTTCGCGGGTTCTTAGGATTTTAACTCCCTTTTTCGGGGTCACACCCGCTCACGCAACTCCGTTGCTCCGCTTAGGGTTTGTAAAGCCGCCACGACTTCCACGAATAATTCAAGACCAAAATTAGCCAAATCGGTAAAGGCATTGTTGAGTTATAACATTACAACGAAAAGTGGCATTGATTTTTATATATGTATATAGATTATATTTATTTATTTACATGTTTTTATATGAAAATTAAAAATGCAATGCAGTACATCCTGTTAAGCCGTTAAAAAAACGACCTAGTTTTCAATACCTTTAAATGTATGCAATTTTGATTGTGTTTGTACTTGCTACGTACAAATCACAAATAATACGCAATAATAACAACAACAAAATAATTGAATATACTTAAAATCTTCAATGCATCATACGCCAAATATGGCAACATTTCATTTTTCACAAAAATTGAAAATTTAAAATCAAACGAGAATTATTAAATTCAAAATACCTACAACGTTAAAGTATACATAGCTACAAACATATGTATTTGTATATGCCAAATATGGCAACATCTCATTTTTCACAAAAATTGAAAATTTAAAATCAAACGAGAATTTTTGAATTCAAAATACCTACAACGTTAAAGTATACATATGTAGCTACAAACATATGTATGCATATGCACATCTCCTCTACATTCACACGTGAAAGCAAAAAAAATGTAAACAAATATTATTCCTTCTTGGTTTGACATTTGTATTTTGGCTATCTCCCTCGAACATATTAATGCTTATGAAACTTAAACGAATTTACTTTTCTCATTCTTTCTTTAGTAATTTTCTCCTCATTCTTAATTCCCTACCAAGTACTTTGATACACGCAGCGCCCTCAATAGTCGTGGAGATGAAATACAAAACGTCGTCTCATAGTCCGGTATTACACGGCAGAGAGAAAAAACTAAATGAGAGAACCAAATTTCCTCGTCTCCGTCTCTTTAAAACCTCTTACTCTCATTTTTTATAGCGTGTTGAATTCGTATCGGTGTATACATGTTTTCACCTCGGAGAAGAGTACACAAAAAAACGTCATTTCCGGGAAATCCGACATTTTTCATTTTTGTTTATTGATAGCCAAGAAGGCTATGTTTTTTAAAGTCTCATTATAATATTTGTAATTCTCATGAATTTTTTTTTTTAATTTTGCTAACATCTTGTCGTTTTTATATCTACAAAAATACTCCTATAACTCAAATTAATTCTAGCAAAACATTTTTGTTTGTTAATAAATAACGGAAGAAGTTATACCGGTAGTTCGTGGTGAATTTGTTTTTCCCTTCTTTTTCTCTAAGTTACAGATAGATGGCAGGAACAACCAAAACAAGAAAGGATGTGTGCAGAAAGTGTTTAACAAGGTAAAGGCTTTTTAGATTAGACTTTATTTGTATTTATATATGAACGAGTACATGTTTTTAATAAATGTATGTTATGTTTATTTCAATAGTAATACCTCAACTAATAACTTAACTACTGTATTATCTAAAAAATACTGCATTGAATTATTTTACATTGAATTATAAAAGGCGGAATTAATAAAGTTTTACAGTTTATCGGGAATATTTTTAAAAAATATCCATATCTTCTGCAATTGCGGTATCAATCGATATTTTCTGGAACTTAGTGTTAACGTAACATTTATCTGTCATGAATTATTTTTTCAGCTTTTATATACACCAAAAAAATCAATTATGAAATTTGGCTGCGATAATAATTACTTGAACCCAGCATTTTCAATGTTTATAGTCATTCAGGTTTAGCCCTTAACTTTGATTTGCATTTATTTATGAATAGCCTAAAAAGTTTAGCAAACATCTATGAACAAGCCACAATGCACTTTCAGAAAAACTGTAGTTAGAACATTCCCTGACTGATTTTTCCTTGTCGCTATATAACTGAAAGATAAGATATAAATAGTTAGAACTGGAAAACATATAAAAATGATGCATAAGACTTAAATTTTGGTTGTATATTCTTTTCACAAAACCACTGAACTAGCGAGAATACAAATATTTTTACTTTTGTACAAAAGTACTTTTCGGCTTATGTAGTTAAGCCTTTAAAAGCAACACACTACCTAGGGGAAAGCAGTAAGAATAGCTTATCACCTATTCACAAATCTTATGCAATGAAAATTGGCAACAGAAGTAACAAGTTGACGGTCTTTTTATTTAGTGTCTACTTAAATCACTTATTGTCAGCATTTTGGAAATGTCGTGAGTAATGTAAAGAAAATAAACAACGAGTACACACAAATCAAATAGGAATGGAAAAAAGAGATGAGTATATAAAAATGTTTTCAATGTTCCATGTTTACATTCTGCAACTCTCGTTTTCAATGTTCCTGCAACTCTCGCATCGACAAAATTAAGTCGATAAGCTCTGCAAATTGAAACAAATCTGAGTTTTTTTGCATCTTTCAACAGTCTGAGCGAAAATTAAACGCATAAACGCAGCTAATAATAAAAATAATAGTTGTAGTGCTTTCAGAGTTTTATGTTTTTAGGTCCTAATTCTCATTGGACTGTTGCACCACCTAATTTATTTTACTTACTTAATGATTACAACTGGCTTGAAATAACTAACTAATATTTATCAAATGCGTAATTTAGAATTGTTTCTAAATCTTCATTGTTCTGGCACCTAACAAGAGTAATTAATTTCACTTCATATTCGAATGATATTACTCTCAAACGAACACAATGAGAGTACCAAAAAGTTGTTCATCCACAATTTTGAATTTTCTTTGAACACCTCTGAACAGCTGACTACATCCGCCATTTTTCAAAGGTGGTCGCCATTTTTAAAAGATGGTGAGCAGAGAGAAAAGAGAGAACATTTTTTTCTCTCTCGTGGTGAGTATGTGCACAAACTTGCATAAATATTTGTTCCCCACATTTTTTTTATATGGAGTTAATACATGTAGGGGGAGGGAAAGGGAATAAATTAAATGATTAAAACGTTTGTTTGATTTCAAGTAATTTTAATTCACTTTTAGTATTAAAAATAAAATCATAATTTAAACTGAATTTAGGTATAAGAATTATAGAAAAAAATATAAAAAAAATATAAAAAAAAAGATAAATAGTTTAGCTTGACTTTCACTTGACTTTGACTTGATTTTCCGTTTTACTTTACTTTTACTTTACTTTTACTTTTCTTGACTTTACTTTTTTGAATAATTGCTAATTGCGTTAAGTTTTATTTTTATAGTCTAGTTAGTTGTACATTATGAATTTTAGAAATGGAATAGTGTACATGTACAATGTTCGGTTTTAGTTTAGGATATTTTTGATATGTAGTCATCCTACATTCGGCCATCCTTCTTGTCGGCTGCCTCAGACGAACAGTCATCTTTGGTATTTGGATTCATCGCTAAGCTTTCGTAACATCTTCATCACTGTCTCCGGAATCATTTTCATCACTTTCACTGTCATCTTCATTTCGCCAGGGCTTCATAAAGTCAGCGGAGGACGAGGTAGAATTCGGTCCCTCGTGAACTCCCACTTTACGAACCTCATATCGGTCGTTTCGCTTGACTTTAACGACTTCATACGGGCCTAAGTATAATGGATACAGCTTAGTTCCGGGTGCAAATTGAGTCTTCTTTATCGCAACCAGATCGCCCATTTTGTATTGCGTAGCAGCTTTTCTCTTTCGATTATAGCCTTTTCGATTTTCTTCTTGGACCTTCGCAATTTGTTCTTTAGCTTGGCTTCGATTCTCCTTCCTTTTACCTTCGAATTCTTCGATAAGTAGCTCTTCCATCAGTTGCTTCAGTTCAATATTCTCCACACATTTCATACGAACTCCGAACATTAACTCAAATGGAGTTTTGTTTGTGCTTCGATTCACTGTTGAGTTCAAGATTCTTTGCAGTCCTGGAACATGCTTGAACCACTTATCAGGAGAATCGACTGACATTTTCGTCAACATTTCAATGATGGTCCTGTTGACTCTCTCCACCTGTCCATTTCCGCGAGCAACCCCTGTAGTCACCAGCGAATGGTTGATCTTTCGTTCTTCGCAATACTCCTTGAATAGATTAGAGGTGAAGGCAGAACCTCTGTCCGTGATGACTCTCACTGGATCACCGAAAATCTCACTCTGGAACAACATCTTCTTCACAACTTCTTCAGCACCTGTAGACTTTACCGGAAATATCCACGTAAACTTCGAAAAAGCATCGACGATAACCAACAAATGCTTGTAACTCTTTGCTGTCGAATTCATAGGACCAAGATGATCAAGATGATACGTATGGAGTGGAGTATCAAATTTTTCAATTGGGTTGAGTAAACACTCCTGCTTCCCACTCTTTCTCGCTCCAAGGATACATGGTATACAATTCGAAATCACTTGTTTAATTTTCGAAGACATGTTTGGTATACAAAAATCTTTTCTCGCCAAAACTTCGACCTTCCTTGCATTCATGTGACCTTGCTCGTGTATGCCTCGCAGTACTTCTCTTTGTAGCTTCTTTGGAACAACCAGAGAATAATCACCTTCAACAAATTTGTAAAGAACACCGCTGCGCATAACAAAATCTTCATACTCTTGATGTTTCAAGATATTTGATATCAGCGAACAAAACTCATCCGTTTCTTGCGCTTTTCTAACGCGATGTAAAACACTATCTTCTACCCTCATTATTGCAGGAAATCGACTAAGCGCGTCTACGTGCCTCATCGATGTACCAGCTCTGTGAAGGACTTCGCAGTTAAAATCTTGAAGAAATATTGCCCACCTGGCAACTCTCGTACATAGCTCCTTCTTCCTCATAGTAGCTGTAAACGCCTTACAGTCTGTAAATATTTTGAATGGTATTCCCAAAAGATATACCCTTAACTTCTGCAAACACTTTACAATTGCCAAAACTTCTTGTTCATAGCTGGTAAAATTGCTTTCAGATTTCGACGACTTGTAACTTATGTAAAAAACAGGATGCATTTCATTATCATTGTGCCTTTGAAGTAAGACACCTCCGTATCCAATCTTACTCGCGTCTGTATGAAGCTCCGTTTCTAACTCTGGATTGTAGAGCTTCAAAACTGGATCTTTGCATAAAGCATCCTTCAAATTTTGGAAAGCTTCAACTTGGCTTGGACCAAAATAAAATGAAGTATCTTTACGTAATAAGTCAGATAAAGGTTTCGCAAGAACTGCATATCCAGCAATAAATCGCCTAAAAAAACCAGTCAGCCCCAGAAACGACTGAATTTTCTTGACTGTATCCGGCTTCGGAAAATTTTGGACTGCATTAAGTTTTTCCTTAGATGGCTTCAATGAGCCGTTCTCTACTATGTGACCTAAAAATTCGATCTTTTCTGTAATGAATTTACACTTCTTCCAGTTAATAACCAGACCATTTTTAGCTGCTACTTCAAGAACTAATTTGAGTTTTTCAAGACATTCTTTAGGACTTCCAGCTTGGACAACCAAATCATCAACAAAGATTCGTAACCACCCTGTACGCAATAGCTTCTCAAATACCGCATTAACAAACCTTTGAAAAATCGACGGCGAGTTACAAAGACCAAATGGTGCTTTAAGGAATTCATAATGCCCGTCCAGCGTTACAAATGCAGTGTACTTTTGGCTTTCCTTTTCTATTGGCACATGGAAAAATCCATTTTTGAAATCCAAAACCACGAAAAACTTTCCTTCAACAAGGTCTTCTAGGATATCTTCTATCAGTGGAAGTGGATGACGATCTTTTATTATCTTCGCATTTAATAGTCGATAATCAACGCATATTCTATTAGTGCCATCTTTTTTCTTCACTAAAACAATCGGACTTGAATAATCAGAATAACTGTGTCGAATTATACCTTCTGCTAGCCATGAATCTATTTGTTTTTTTACATCTTCTTTTTCTTGTTGTGCTAATCTTCTCGGCTTCTGATACACTGGTCGTTCATCGGACAACACAATTCGCATTTCTACTTTACACTTTTCTGGTTTTCTTGGCTCATAATTACATATCAAATCTTTAATCTCTTTTTGAATTTGTGGATCGGATACATGAGATAATTTTGAATCTAGGATTGAATTTAAGTCACTCTTTTCTAACAATTCATCTACTTTCATTTTCGAAATATTGTTTTCTTCTAATCTAACCGCTTCTGGAATTTTGGTTACACTAAAATAGCCATTCTCAATACTAACTTTGGAAACGCTTAAGAAGTTCTTTCCCAAAATCATACAGTCAGACATCCATTCATCAGGAACGATATGGAATCTAACGGAATAACAATCATCTTCGATTGAAACATCCATTAAACAAGATCCATGAGTACGGTTTGCATTACCATCCCCAAATCCCGTCAAAATTTCTCCAACCCCATCAACAACAGCAGCACCAGCCCTCCTCCAAACACTCTCTTGTATTAAAGATACATCCGCTCCCGTATCCACCAACACATCGTACACCTCTCCAGCCAACGTAAGTTTCACGCAACAGTCGAGTCTATTAATTCTTTTCACATTTTGGTTTGTATTCTTTGCTTCTTTATTTGGACACTTTGTAGATATGTGACCAAATTCACTACATCCAAAACACCTTGCTCCTTTGCTCTTGTTTGGGCACACATCTTGTGCATGAGAGAGAGAACCACAATTCGTACATCGTTTTTGAGTCACGAAATTTTTAGACGTGCCTGAAAAATTTGCCTTAGCATTTTGTGAATTGTTTTGGGTTTGGTTTCTATAATTGCTCGTACTAGCTTTCTGATGACCTTTAATCGTTTCATAAACCAAAAACTTCTTTTTCAGCTCATCTAGAGTCGTAGCTTCATACAACACCGTTTTATTCACAGGGCTATCTGAAATACCTTGAATAACATAGGCTATTAAGGATGCGTCATCAAAATTTCCCTTCATAGCAATTTGCTTCATTGAATACATGTATTCTAAGAAAGATTCATCAAACTTTTTCTTCCTAGACTGAAGCTCATTGTGAATACTTATACAAGAGGGCGCATTATTAAACTCGTCCAGTAGAAACTGCTTCAAATCATCCCAACTGCAAATACCGCTTTTCGCTTCAATTGCTAGTTTGGCAGCTCCTTTTAGTAAACGCCTAGCGTACAAATATTTTTGTATGGAATTCCATTTACACACTGTAGCTATGTCCTCAAAATCTTTTAACCACACAACTACATTTTTCCCAGATTCACCAGAAAATTTATCTAAAGATTCTTCTACGTCCCTAAAAACAAAATGATTGGTTTCCGACATCTCTCTTAGTTTTTCGTTCACTTTCTCTTTATCACTCTCAGCTGCTTCAATATTTTCCACTAAATTATTATTCTTATCTTTTTCCGTTTCCTCTTTATTAATTTCTTCAATAAAATTACTTACTGACTTTCCTTCATTCAAAATTGCATTAAGTAATCTTTCTACTAATTCTGTTTTTAAATTATATCGATATGATAATTTCTTTTCTTTTAAAATTGTTTGTAATTGTTTTGTTGTTAATTTATTTAAATCTTCCATTCGGACATTTAAACCTTTCTCCCCATCATAACACTCTTACGATCATAGCAAAAAAAATATTATTTGTCTTGAAAGTTCTTTTCTTAACTTTGTTTTGATTTTTATTCGAGAAAAAAAAAACAAAAAGCATAAAATTACATGCGATAAAAAAGCTCTTATTTTATCACCCAAATGTCAAGTATTCGTTACATGCGATAACTAAGCTCAAGCATATGATACAAGATCGTAAAAACGAATTGCACTCAACTTAAGCCTGACTCAGCAATTTACGAGCAAATCGATCTTGTGCAGTGTAATAAATTAAATATGTATGTAATGTAAGAGAAAAGAAAATATGAAACGATCTCACCAATTTTGTATGTACACTTCGTTAACAATATTTATGATGGTTTTTTTTTTCTCTTATATTTTGTTCTCTTTTTTTTTTTCGTTCTTGTTCTTTGTTTTTTATGCACTCACTGATCGCGTTAAATTATTTGCTTTTTTTACTATGCACTAATGTATATGTATCGCACAATTATTATTCTTTTAATGCACTTATTATTTTGAACTTTCAGATTTTATCTTTTAATTTAATTCTTAGCTTTTAATCTTTTCTTTTCTATCTTTTCACTTTGTCACTTCTTGTCACTAATAGCTTTTCGTTTTCAGTAGGTATTTTAATAACTTTGCATGATTTTTTTTTCTTTCTTTTCTTTGTTTAGATTATAGGTAATTGTAAAACTATAGGTAATTGTAATATAATTTTATAGTTTAAACAACGAGAACACTTTTCGCGGCACTTGTCCAGCAACACTTCTGACACCAATTGTAGGGGGAGGGAAAGGGAATAAATTAAATGATTAAAACGTTTGTTTGATTTCAAGTAATTTTAATTCACTTTTAGTATTAAAAATAAAATCATAATTTAAACTGAATTTAGGTATAAGAATTATAGAAAAAAATATAAAAAAAATATAAAAAAAAAGATAAATAGTTTAGCTTGACTTTCACTTGACTTTGACTTGATTTTCCGTTTTACTTTACTTTTACTTTACTTTTACTTTTCTTGACTTTACTTTTTTGAATAATTGCTAATTGCGTTAAGTTTTATTTTTATAGTCTAGTTAGTTGTACATTATGAATTTTAGAAATGGAATAGTGTACATGTACAATGTTCGGTTTTAGTTTAGGATATTTTTGATATGTAGTCATCCTACATACATATGCAAGTTGGTGGCCAAATCACAGCTTGTAGGCAAAAAGAGAGCAACCGTCGAAGTTGGTTCTCTCTATTAGTTCTTTCTCGATGTTACACGGCGCGTGAGTTTAACGCGCAACTCTTGGTTATTTTCTTTTGAACATTCATTCCGTGACGCGCTCGTTATTATACAAAGCCTTTTTCGCTTTTCAGTACTGCGCGTTTATTTGACATTTATTTTTCATTTTATCTTCTTAGGCTCATGCAAGTCATCTGCACCAGCTCCACTCTTCTTCGAATTTTCCGTTTCTCGGAACTCCTTAGAGAATTGACTCCGCAATCGAAGTGTATGAATTTTTTTTTATTAGATCCATTTTTATATTTGGATCATAAGGTTTCAGTGCATTTAACAGACTTTCAAATGCGTCTGCCTTTTCGACCCTGTTGATATATTCCCGAAAACAAGGATTATAAAGAATGGGGTGCATTTCATAATTCGAAATGAGCTCAGTTGTTAAATCCTTGCTTCATTTGAATTCCTCAGCCATTTTAATTCATCATTCATTCATCAACATCGAAAATAAAATAAAGCAAATCCAAGAAACAAAGAAAGAGTAGAAAGACAAACGTCAAAAACACGCAAGGAAATTTCTACCCATGCGTGTTCAGATAGATTTATTTCTATTTCATCTTTTCGTTCTTTCTTTCTCTTTTGCACTTCATTCACGCGAGGCTAAACACGCGCCGTGTAATACCGGACATAATAGTACTATAGTAAATATATATACAATGACTCAGGGACAAAAATATCTACAGATAAAAGTAAAATATTGCACATATGTAAAAAACCATCTCCTCCAAGAATGTTACAGTAAATTTTCATAATAAATCAATCGAAAATGTAAATACGCTTAAAATACTAGGAATTATATTTGATACAAAATTTAACTTTAAGCAACATTGCATTTATATAAAAAAGAGCCTCACTACCAGGATCAATATGATAAGATACTTAGATACTTACTTTTTGTAATGTAAACTCTCTTATTAATGTGATTAAATCAGTTTTGCTTGCCAAAGTAGACTACGCACTCGCCATCTACGGTAAATGCTCAAAATCATCATTACAGCTAATCACACCACACTACCACAGCGCCATCAGAACTGCTCAAAGAGCTTTCCGTACAACACCCATTAAAAATGTATTAACAGACGCCGGACTTCCATCAATCCCCGATCGGATAGAATTCCAAACTGCCTCCATTCTTCTCAAAATAAATTCCTGCAAAAAATCACCTATCCAAGCACTGATCTCGAAAATTCCACGGAGAACTAGACAACATTCATCATCACTACTCAATGCCATTAACCTTTCAACAAAATGGAATATTCCAGTTCAAACCAACACAGCTAAGTCTTCAATATTTCCACCATGGAAATTAAAAATTGACTCTATAAACACAGACCTTCAAAGATTCCCTAAAATAACAACAAGTAATGAGACGTACCGGAAAATGTTTATGGAAATGGTGACAAATCTTAAAAGAACAGAATGGAACTTCCTCTACACTGATCGTTCCAAAAATGAACACGGGATTTCTTTTGCCGTTTTTGACGAAACCGGAAACATAAAAATCAAAGGCCTCCTAGCAAATTCCACATCCATCTTTACTGCGGAAGCCTTTGCAATCCTATCTATCTGCTATCTTCTCCGACAGCCTGTCTACAATCACCGCACTAAGAAACCTAAATAACAAAACTGAAATAATCGATCAATTGAGGGATAAAATAAGGTGCGGGGAAATAAATCCACGGGAACTAACTCCACTGAGGGATATAGTTCCCACTCAGTGGGAACTAAATCCACTTTAGTAAAGTGGATTTAGTTCCCATGCTAAGTGGGAACGAACTCCACTTTCTTATGGGAATTTAGTACACATTCAAAAATTTGAAGAGGGAACTAATTTCTAACAACAACAGCTTCAAATTACAGTTAGCTATCAGATTCTTGAAACTTGTTCGATTTTGATGAGTACAGTCGAACATCAGTCTTAAGCAATTTAAGAAAACAGTGCGTAGTGTGAATAAAATTAAAATGAAAAATTAAAAGCATGGAAAATAAAATTGAATTTATTACCGGGTTTCGTAAAAATAGTGTGTTAACTTATGACCGTGAAGAAAAACAAATTTATGTTAAAAAATATACTCGAAATAATATTTCACGTTACATTTGCTATTATGGTCAAAATTGCAAGGGGAGCTTAGTTATTGATGAGCAAGGTGATAAAAAACTAATAAAACATTGTCCCCAAATTTTTGCAGAGCCAAAAAAGAATATAAAGTTTTTGTATTTCAATGCAATGAACAATAATTTTTTGATACGGTGATAATACAAAAATTATGAAAAACAAAAAAAGTTTATTTTCAACATTATTTTCGGGATCTCATGATTTTAACTCCCTTTTTCGGGGTCACACCCGCTCACGCAACTCCGTTGCTCCGCTTAGGGTTTGTAAAGCCGCCAGGCAGGCGCCTATATCAACAACTTCTTTCAATAAAAGCACCTGTGGGTGGCCCGCTTCGCGGGTTTTCAGGATTTTAACTCCCTTTTTCGGGGTCACACCCGCTCACGCAACTCCGTTGCTCCGCTTAGGGTATGTAAAGTCGCCAGGCAGGCGCCTATATCAACAACTTCTTTCAATAAAAGCACCTGTGGGTGGCCCGCTTCGCGGGTTCTTAGGATTTTAACTCCCTTTTTCGGGGTCACACCCGCTCACGCAACTCCGTTGCTCCGCTTAGGGTTTGTAAAGCCGCCACGACTTCCACGAATAATTCAAGACCAAAATTAGCCAAATCGGTAAAGGCATTGTTGAGTTATAACATTACAACGAAAAGTGGCATTGATTTTTATATATGTATATAGATTATATTTATTTATTTACATGTTTTTATATGAAAATTAAAAATGCAATGCAGTACATCCTGTTAAGCCGTTAAAAAAACGACCTAGTTTTCAATACCTTTAAATGTATGCAATTTTGATTGTGTTTGTACTTGCTACGTACAAATCACAAATAATACGCAATAATAACAACAACAAAATAATTGAATATACTTAAAATCTTCAATGCATCATACGCCAAATATGGCAACATTTCATTTTTCACAAAAATTGAAAATTTAAAATCAAACGAGAATTATTAAATTCAAAATACCTACAACGTTAAAGTATACATAGCTACAAACATATGTATTTGTATATGCCAAATATGGCAACATCTCATTTTTCACAAAAATTGAAAATTTAAAATCAAACGAGAATTTTTGAATTCAAAATACCTACAACGTTAAAGTATACATATGTAGCTACAAACATATGTATGCATATGCACATCTCCTCTACATTCACACGTGAAAGCAAAAAAAATGTAAACAAATATTATTCCTTCTTGGTTTGACATTTGTATTTTGGCTATCTCCCTCGAACATATTAATGCTTATGAAACTTAAACGAATTTACTTTTCTCATTCTTTCTTTAGTAATTTTCTCCTCATTCTTAATTCCCTACCAAGTACTTTGATACACGCAGCGCCCTCAATAGTCGTGGAGATGAAATACAAAACGTCGTCTCATAGTCCGGTATTACACGGCAGAGAGAAAAAACTAAATGAGAGAACCAAATTTCCTCGTCTCCGTCTCTTTAAAACCTCTTACTCTCATTTTTTATAGCGTGTTGAATTCGTATCGGTGTATACATGTTTTCACCTCGGAGAAGAGTACACAAAAAAACGTCATTTCCGGGAAATCCGACATTTTTCATTTTTGTTTATTGATAGCTATAGTACTATTAGGCTATGTTTTTTAAAGTCTCATTATAATATTTGTAATTCTCATGAATTTTTTTTTTTAATTTTGCTAACATCTTGTCGTTTTTATATCTACAAAAATACTCCTATAACTCAAATTAATTCTAGCAAAACATTTTTGTTTGTTAATAAATAACGGAAGAAGTTATACCGGTAGTTCGTGGTGAATTTGTTTTTCCCTTCTTTTTCTCTAAGTTACAGATAGATGGCAGGAACAACCAAAACAAGAAAGGATGTGTGCAGAAAGTGTTTAACAAGGTAAAGGCTTTTTAGATTAGACTTTATTTGTTTTTATATATGAACGAGTACATGTTTTTAATAAATGTATGTTATGTTTATTTCAATAGTAATACCTCAACTAATAACTTAACTACTGTATTATCTAAAAAATACTGCATTGAATTATTTTACATTGAATTATAAAAGGCGGAATTAATAAAGTTTTACAGTTTATCGGGAATATTTTTAAAAAATATCCATATCTTCTGCAATTGCGGTATCAATCGATATTTTCTGGAACTTAGTGTTAACGTAACATTTATCTGTCATGAATTATTTTTTCAGCTTTTATATACACCAAAAAAATCAATTATGAAATTTGGCTGCGATAATAATTACTTGAACCCAGCATTTTCAATGTTTATAGTCATTCAGGTTTAGCCCTTAACTTTGATTTGCATTTATTTATGAATAGCCTAAAAAGTTTAGCAAACATCTATGAACAAGCCACAATGCACTTTCAGAAAAACTGTAGTTAGAACATTCCCTGACTGATTTTTCCTTGTCGCTATATAACTGAAAGATAAGATATAAATAGTTAGAACTGGAAAACTTATAAAAATGATGCATAAGACTTAAATTTTGGTTGTATATTCTTTTCACAAAACCACTGAACTAGCGAGAATACAAATATTTTTACTTTTGTACAAAAGTACTTTTCGGCTTATGTAGTTAAGCCTTTAAAAGCAACACACTACCTAGGGGAAAGCAGTAAGAATAGCTTATCACCTATTCACAAATCTTATGCAATGAAAATTGGCAACAGAAGTAACAAGTTGACGGTCTTTTTATTTAGTGTCTACTTAAATCACTTATTGTCAGCATTTTGGAAATGTCGTGAGTAATGTAAAGAAAATAAACAACGAGTACACACAAATAAAATAGGAATGGAAAAAAGAGATGAGTATATAAAAATGTTTTCAATGTTCCATGTTTACATTCTGCAACTCTCGTTTTCAATGTTCCTGCAACTCTCGCATCGACAAAATTAAGTCGATAAACTCTGCAAATTGAAACAAATCTGAGTTTTTTTGCATCTTTCAACAGTCTGAGCGAAAATTAAACGCATAAACGCAGCTAATAATAAAAATAATAGTTGTAGTGCTTTCAGAGTTTTATGTTTCTAGGTCCTAATTCTCATTGGACTGTTGCACCACCTAATTTATTTTACTTACTTAATGATTACAACTGGCTTGAAATAACTAACTAATATTTATCAAATGCGTAATTTAGAATTGTTTCTAAATCTTCATTGTTCTGGCACCTAACAAGAGTAATTAATTTCACTTCATATTCGAATGATATTACTCTCAAACGAACACAATGAGAGTACCAAAAAGTTGTTCATCCACAATTTTGAATTTTCTTTGAACACCTCTGAACAGCTGACTGCATCCGCCATTTTTCAAAGGTGGTCGCCATTTTTAAAAGATGGTGAGCAGAGAGAAAAGAGAGAAAATTTTTTTCTCTCTCGTGGTGAGTATGTGCACAAACTTGCATAAATATTTGTTCCCCACATTTTTTTTATATGGAGTTAATACATATGCAAGTTGGTGGCCAAATCACAGCTTGTAGGCAAAAAGAGAGCAACCGTCGAAGTTGGTTCTCTCTATTAGTTCTTTCTCGATGTTACACGGCGCGTGAGTTTAACGCGCAACTCTTGGTTATTTTCTTTTGAACATTCATTCCGTGACGCGCTCGTTATTATACAAAGCCTTTTTCGCTTTTCAGTACTGCGCGTTTATTTGACATTTATTTTTCATTTTATCTTCTTAGGCTCATGCAAGTCATCTGCACCAGCTCCACTCTTCTTCGAATTTTCCGTTTCTCGGAACTCCTTAGAGAATTGACTCCGCAATCGAAGTGTATGAATTTTTTTTTATTAGATCCATTTTTATATTTGGATCATAAGGTTTCAGTGCATTTAACAGACTTTCAAATGCGTCAGCCTTTTCGACCCTGTTGATATATTCCCGAAAACAAGGATTATAAAGAATGGGGTGCATTTCATAATTCGAAATGAGCTCAGTTGTTAAATCCTTGCTTCATTTGAATTCCTCAGCCAATTTAATTCATCATTCATTCATCAACATCGAAAATAAAATAAAGCAAATCCAAGAAACAAAGAAAGAGTAGAAAGACAAACGTCAAAAACACGCAAGGAAATTTCTACCCATGCGTGTTCAGATAGATTTATTTCTATTTCATCTTTTCGTTCTTTCTTTCTCTTTTGCACTTCATTCACGCGAGGCTAAACACGCGCCGTGTAATACCGGACATAATAGTACTATAGTAAATATATATACAATGACTCAGGGACAAAAATATCTACAGATAAAAGTAAAATATTGCACATATGTAAAAAAACCATCTGCTCCAAGAATGTTACAGTAAATTTTCATAATAAATCAATCGAAAATGTAAATACGCTTAAAATACTAGGAATTATATTTGATACAAAATTTAACTTTAAGCAACATTGCATTTATATAAAAAAGAGCCTCACTACCAGGATCAATATGATAAGATACTTAGATACTTACTTTTTGTAATGTAAACTCTCTTATTAATGTGATTAAATCAGTTTTGCTTGCCAAAGTAGACTACGCACTCGCCATCTACGGTAAATGCTCAAAATCATCATTACAGCTAATCACACCACACTACCACAGCGCCATCAGAACTGCTCAAAGAGCTTTCCGTACAACACCCATTAAAAATGTATTAACAGACGCCGGACTTCCATCAATCCCCGATCGGATAGAATTCCAAACTGCCTCCATTCTTCTCAAAATAAATTCCTGCAAAAAATCACCTATCCAAGCACTGATCTCGAAAATTCCACGGAGAACTAGACAACATTCATCATCACTACTCAATGCCATTAACCTTTCAACAAAATGGAATATTCCAGTTCAAACCAACACAGCTAAGTCTTCAATATTTCCACCATGGAAATTAAAAATTGACTCTATAAACACAGACCTTCAAAGATTCCCTAAAATAACAACAAGTAATGAGACGTACCGGAAAATGTTTATGGAAATGGTGACAAATCTTAAAAGAACAGAATGGAACTTCCTCTACACTGATCGTTCCAAAAATGAACACGGGATTTCTTTTGCCGTTTTTGACGAAACCGGAAACATAAAAATCAAAGGCCTCCTAGCAAATTCCACATCCATCTTTACTGCGGAAGCCTTTGCAATCCTATCTATCTGCTATCTTCTCCGACAGCCTGTCTACAATCACCGCACTAAGAAACCTAAATAACAAAACTGAAATAATCGATCAATTGAGGGATAAAATAAGGTGCGGGGAAATAAATCCACGGGAACTAACTCCACTGAGGGATATAGTTCCCATGCTAAGTGGGAACGAACTCCACTTTCTTATGGGAATTTAGTACACATTCAAAAATTTGAAGAGGGAACTAATTTCTAACAACAACAGCTTTAAATTACAGTTAGCTATCAGATTCTTGAAACTTGTTCGATTTTGATGAGTACAGTCGAACATCAGTCTTAAGCAATTTAAGAAAACAGTGCGTAGTGTGAATAAAATTAAAATGAAAAATTAAAAGCATGGAAAATAAAATTGAATTTATTACCGGGTTTCGTAAAAATAGTGTGTTAACTTATGACCGTGAAGAAAAACAAATTTATGTTAAAAAATATACTCGAAATAATATTTCACGTTACATTTGCTATTATGGTCAAAATTGCAAGGGGAGCTTAGTTATTGATGAGCAAGGTGATAAAAAACTAATAAAACATTGTCCCCAAATTTTTGCAGAGCCAAAAAAGAATATAAAGTTTTTGTATTTCAATGCAATGAACAATAATTTTTTGATACGGTGATAATACAAAAATTATGAAAAACAAAAAAAGTTTATTTTCAACATTATTTTCGGGATCTCATGATTTTAACTCCCTTTTTCGGGGTCACACCCGCTCACGCAACTCCGTTGCTCCGCTTAGGGTTTGTAAAGCCGCCAGGCAGGCGCCTATATCAACAACTTCTTTCAATAAAAGCACCTGTGGGTGGCCCGCTTCGCGGGTTTTCAGGATTTTAACTCCCTTTTTCGGGGTCACACCCGCTCACGCAACTCCGTTGCTCCGCTTAGGGTATGTAAAGTCGCCAGGCAGGCGCCTATATCAACAACTTCTTTCAATAAAAGCACCTGTGGGTGGCCCGCTTCGCGGGTTCTTAGGATTTTAACTCCCTTTTTCGGGGTCACACCCGCTCACGCAACTCCGTTGCTCCGCTTAGGGTTTGTAAAGCCGCCACGACTTCCACGAATAATTCAAGACCAAAATTAGCCAAATCGGTAAAGGCATTGTTGAGTTATAACATTACAACGAAAAGTGGCATTGATTTTTATATATGTATATAGATTATATTTATTTATTTACATGTTTTTATATGAAAATTAAAAATGCAATGCAGTACATCCTGTTAAGCCGTTAAAAAAACGACCTAGTTTTCAATACCTTTAAATGTATGCAATTTTGATTGTGTTTGTACTTGCTACGTACAAATCACAAATAATACGCAATAATAACAACAACAAAATAATTGAATATACTTAAAATCTTCAATGCATCATACGCCAAATATGGCAACATTTCATTTTTCACAAAAATTGAAAATTTAAAATCAAACGAGAATTATTAAATTCAAAATACCTACAACGTTAAAGTATACATAGCTACAAACATATGTATTTGTATATGCCAAATATGGCAACATCTCATTTTTCACAAAAATTGAAAATTTAAAATCAAACGAGAATTTTTGAATTCAAAATACCTACAACGTTAAAGTATACATATGTAGCTACAAACATATGTATGCATATGCACATCTCCTCTACATTCACACGTGAAAGCAAAAAAAATGTAAACAAATATTATTCCTTCTTGGTTTGACATTTGTATTTTGGCTATCTCCCTCGAACATATTAATGCTTATGAAACTTAAACGAATTTACTTTTCTCATTCTTTCTTTAGTAATTTTCTCCTCATTCTTAATTCCCTACCAAGTACTTTGATACACGCAGCGCCCTCAATAGTCGTGGAGATGAAATACAAAATTTCGTCTCATAGTCCGGTATTACACGGCAGAGAGAAAAAACTAAATGAGAGAACCAAATTTCCTCGTCTCCGTCTCTTTAAAACCTCTTACTCTCATTTTTTATAGCGTGTTGAATTCGTATCGGTGTATACATGTTTTCACCTCGGAGAAGAGTACACAAAAAAACGTCATTTCCGGGAAATCCGACATTTTTCATTTTTGTTTATTGATAGCCAAGAAGGCTATGTTTTTTAAAGTCTCATTATAATATTTGTAATTCTCATGAATTTTTTTTTTAATTTTGCTAACATCTTGTCGTTTTTATATCTACAAAAATACTCCTATAACTCAAATTAATTCTAGCAAAACATTTTTGTTTGTTAATAAATAACGGAAGAAGTTATACCGGTAGTTCGTGGTGAATTTGTTTTTCCCTTCTTTTTCTCTAAGTTACAGATAGATGGCAGGAACAACCAAAACAAGAAAGGATGTGTGCAGAAAGTGTTTAACAAGGTAAAGGCTTTTTAGATTAGACTTTATTTGTATTTATATATGAACGAGTACATGTTTTTAAAAAATGTATGTTATGTTTATTTCAATAGTAATACCTCAACTAATAACTTAACTACTGTATTATCTAAAAAATACTGCATTGAATTATTTTACATTGAATTATAAAAGGCGGAATTAATAAAGTTTTACAGTTTACCGGGAATATTTTTAAAAAATATCCATATCTTCTGCAATTGCGGTATCAATCGATATTTTCTGGAACTTAGTGTTAACGTAACATTTATCTGTCATGAATTATTTTTTCAGCTTTTATATACACCAAAAAAATCAATTATGAAATTTGGCTGCGATAATAATTACTTGAACCCAGCATTTTCAATGTTTATAGTCATTCAGGTTTAGCCCTTAACTTTGATTTGCATTTATTTATGAATAGCCTAAAAAGTTTAGCAAACATCTATGAACAAGCCACAATGCACTTTCAGAAAAACTGTAGTTAGAACATTCCCTGACTGATTTTTCCTTGTCGCTATATAACTGAAAGATAAGATATAAATAGTTAGAACTGGAAAACTTATAAAAATGATGCATAAGACTTAAATTTTGGTTGTATATTCTTTTCACAAAACCACTGAACTAGCGAGAATACAAATATTTTTACTTTTGTACAAAAGTACTTTTCGGCTTATGTAGTTAAGCCTTTAAAAGCAACACACTACCTAGGGGAAAGCAGTAAGAATAGCTTATCACCTATTCACAAATCTTATGCAATGAAAATTGGCAACAGAAGTAACAAGTTGACGGTCTTTTTATTTAGTGTCTACTTAAATCACTTATTGTCAGCATTTTGGAAATGTCGTGAGTAATGTAAAGAAAATAAACAACGAGTACACACAAATAAAATAGGAATGGAAAAAAGAGATGAGTATATAAAAATGTTTTCAATGTTCCATGTTACATTTACTCTCGCATCGACAAAATTAAGTCGATAAACTCTGCAAATTGAAACAAATCTGAGTTTTTTTGCATCTTTCAACAGTCTGAGCGAAAATTAAACGCATAAACGCAGCTAATAATAAAAATAATAGTTGTAGTGTTTTCAGAGTTTTATGTTTCTAGGTCCTAATTCTCATTGGACTGTTGCACCACCTAATTTATTTTACTTACTTAATGATTACAACTGGCTTGAAATAACTAACTAATATTTATCAAATGCGTAATTTAGAATTGTTTCTAAATCTTCATTGTTCTGGCACCTAACAAGAGTAATTAATTTCACTTCATATTCGAATGATATTACTCTCAAACGAACACAATGAGAGTACCAAAAAGTTGTTCATCCACAATTTTGAATTTTCTTTGAACACCTCTGAACAGCTGACTACATCCGCCATTTTTCAAAGGTGGTCGCCATTTTTAAAAGATGGTGAGCAGAGAGAAAAGAGAGAAAATTTTTTTCTCTCTCGTGGTGAGTATGTGCACAAACTTGCATAAATATTTGTTCCCCACATTTTTTTTATATGGAGTTAATACATATGCAAGTTGGTGGCCAAATCACAGCTTGTAGGCAAAAAGAGAGCAACCGTCGAAGTTGGTTCTCTCTATTAGTTCTTTCTCGATGTTACACGGCGCGTGAGTTTAACGCGCAACTCTTGGTTATTTTCTTTTGAACATTCATTCCGTGACGCGCTCGTTATTATACAAAGCCTTTTTCGCTTTTCAGTACTGCGCGTTTATTTGACATTTATTTTTCATTTTATCTTCTTAGGCTCATGCAAGTCATCTGCACCAGCTCCACTCTTCTTCGAATTTTCCGTTTCTCGGAACTCCTTAGAGAATTGACTCCGCAATTTTTATATTTGGATCATAAGGTTTCAGTGCATTTAACAGACTTTCAAATGCGTCAGCCTTTTCGACCCTGTTGATATATTCCCGAAAACAAGGATTATAAAGAATGGGGTGCATTTCATAATTCGAAATGAGCTCAGTTGTTAAATCCTTGCTTCATTTGAATTCCTCAGCCATTTTAATTCATCATTCATTCATCAACATCGAAAATAAAATAAAGCAAATCCAAGAAACAAAGAAAGAGTAGAAAGACAAACGTCAAAAACACGCAAGGAAATTTCTACCCATGCGTGTTCAGATAGATTTATTTCTATTTCATCTTTTCGTTCTTTCTTTCTCTTTTGCACTTCATTCACGCGAGGCTAAACACGCGCCGTGTAATACCGGACATAATAGTACTATAGTAAATATATATACAATGACTCAGGGACAAAAATATCTACAGATAAAAGTAAAATATTGCACATATGTAAAAAAAACCATCTGCTCCAAGAATGTTACAGTAAATTTTC
This sequence comes from Eupeodes latifasciatus, assembly GCA_920104205.1. Classification (NCBI taxonomy): domain Eukaryota; kingdom Metazoa; phylum Arthropoda; class Insecta; order Diptera; family Syrphidae; genus Eupeodes; species Eupeodes latifasciatus. The sequence continues at coordinate 41,665,670 of OV049927.1, read as the reverse complement.
ATAATAAATCAATCGAAAATGTAAATACGCTTAAAATACTAGGAATTATATTTGATACAAAATTTAACTTTAAGCAACATTGCATTTATATAAAAAAGAGCCTCACTACCAGGATCAATATGATAAGATACTTAGATACTTACTTTTTGTAATGTAAACTCTCTTATTAATGTGATTAAATCAGTTTTGCTTGCCAAAGTAGACTACGCACTCGCCATCTACGGTAAATGCTCAAAATCATCATTACAGCTAATCACACCACACTACCACAGCGCCATCAGAACTGCTCAAAGAGCTTTCCGTACAACACCCATTAAAAATGTATTAACAGACGCCGGACTTCCATCAATCCCCGATCGGATAGAATTCCAAACTGCCTCCATTCTTCTCAAAATAAATTCCTGCAAAAAATCACCTATCCAAGCACTGATCTCGAAAATTCCACGGAGAACTAGACAACATTCATCATCACTACTCAATGCCATTAACCTTTCAACAAAATGGAATATTCCAGTTCAAACCAACACAGCTAAGTCTTCAATATTTCCACCATGGAAATTAAAAATTGACTCTATAAACACAGACCTTCAAAGATTCCCTAAAATAACAACAAGTAATGAGACGTACCGGAAAATGTTTATGGAAATGGTGACAAATCTTAAAAGAACAGAATGGAACTTCCTCTACACTGATCGTTCCAAAAATGAACACGGGATTTCTTTTGCCGTTTTTGACGAAACCGGAAACATAAAAATCAAAGGCCTCCTAGCAAATTCCACATCCATCTTTACTGCGGAAGCCTTTGCAATCCTATCTATCTGCTATCTTCTCCGACAGCCTGTCTACAATCACCGCACTAAGAAACCTAAATAACAAAACTGAAATAATCGATCAATTGAGGGATAAAATAAGGTGCGGGGAAATAAATCCACGGGAACTAACTCCACTGAGGGATATAGTTCCCACTCAGTGGGAACTAAATCCACTTTAGTAAAGTGGATTTAGTTCCCATGCTAAGTGGGAACGAACTCCACTTTCTTATGGGAATTTAGTACACATTCAAAAATTTGAAGAGGGAACTAATTTCTAACAACAACAGCTTCAAATTACAGTTAGCTATCAGATTCTTGAAACTTGTTCGATTTTGATGAGTACAGTCGAACATCAGTCTTAAGCAATTTAAGAAAACAGTGCGTAGTGTGAATAAAATTAAAATGAAAAATTAAAAGCATGGAAAATAAAATTGAATTTATTACCGGGTTTCGTAAAAATAGTGTGTTAACTTATGACCGTGAAGAAAAACAAATTTATGTTAAAAAATATACTCGAAATAATATTTCACGTTACATTTGCTATTATGGTCAAAATTGCAAGGGGAGCTTAGTTATTGATGAGCAAGGTGATAAAAAACTAATAAAACATTGTCCCCAAATTTTAGCAGAGCCAAAAAAGAATATAAGGTTTTTGTATTTCAATGCAATGAACAATAATTTTTTGATACGGTGATAATACAAAAATTATGAAAAACAAAAAAAGTTTATTTTCAACATTATTTTCGGGATCTCATGATTTTAACTCCCTTTTTCGGGGTCACACCCGCTCACGCAACTCCGTTGCTCCGCTTAGGGTATGTAAAGTCGCCAGGCAGGCGCCTATATCAACAACTTCTTTCAATAAAAGCACCTGTGGGTGGCCGGCTTCGCGGGTTCTTAGGATTTTAACTCCCTTTTTCGGGGTCACACCCGCTCACGCAACTCCGTTGCTCCGCTTAGGGTATGTAAAGTCACCAGGCAGGCGACAATATCAACAGCTTTTTTGAATAAAAGCACCTGTGGGTGGCCCGCTTCGCGGGATCTCAGGGTTTAAAGTGCTCCAAGTTGTGTCATTTGGTGATTCTTATTAAGTGGGACATTAGCCCCAGAATGGTGGCAGCCAACTCATGTGTGAGGCTTAGAGCCACCTCTCAATGGAACAGCAACAATACTGGACATACTACCATTCTAGACAATTTTAGATCTATCCCAGATCGCTTAGACTACACCACCCCTAAAACGGTATTCGGTAAAAGCTTCCATGTGTCTATCCCTTCAAGATCCTCCTGGGAAGAAGAGAGACCCCTGGAAGACAATGTGATACACTTCTATACAGACGGTTCAAAGACCGATTACGGAGTTGGAAGTGGTATCTATTCGGAACAACTGAATCTCAGTCTATCATACAGACTTCCCAATCAATGTAGTGTATTCCAGGCAGAAGTAATGGCGATTAAAGGGGCACTATCCTGGCTCAAAGAAAACGTTATATCTTGCAAGGATATACGAATCTGCTCGGACAGCCAGGCCGCTCTTAAATCTCTCGCGTCTGTCTCCACAAACTCACAAGTAGTCCACAATTGTCGATCATCTCTGAATGAGATGACAGAACAGTTTAATATTCACCTCATTTGGGTGCCGGGCCACAGAGACATTCCGGGAAATTGTAAAGCCGATGAGCTCGCCAAAAACGGAACACTTCTGCCTAATGTTAGACAAAAACATAACATAGGAACACCACTTGCTACATGCAAATATCTTCTCAAGCAGTATGCTCTAGAAGCAACAAATGCTAGATGGTCACAGAGTACCACCTGCCTAGCAACCAAGCAAATATGGCCAAGCATAGACTTAAATCGGTCAAAAGGCTTGATATCCTTGAGCAGACAAAATATAAGCTCTACAATTGGAGTAATAACAGGACACTGCCTCATAGGAAGACATGCTCTGAGGCTAGGAGTCTACACAAATGACTTCTGTAGAAGCTGCATGGACGAGGAGAAAGAGGAAACAGTCCAACACCTGCTATGTACATGTCCAGCACTCTCCACTAGAAGGAATAACTTTCTCGGTAATCCCCTCTTCGACAATACCAGTGAACTGGCAATGACTGACACAAAGTGTCTCTCGAACTTTATTAAAAGCACAAAATGGTTTGTTTAATTTTCATTACTCTCCCATGAGTAACCTCATTAGTGGTATCACAATGGACCCTTGAGGTCTAAGTGAGTCAATGACATCTAGACAGCCACTCCAACCTAACCTAACCTAGCCCCAGAATTTTTATTTGGGGCTTCGGTCTTACTCCCTCAGTGGAGTTAGTTCCCGTGGATTTATTTCCCCGCACCTAAAATAATAGGAAATAAAAATCTTAAAATTATCTGGGTGCCTGGACATGCCGGCATACCTGGGGCCCTACTCTGTAATGCGATTTGAAAGCAAATATTTTCGAAAACGAATATTTTGTACTCTCTATTTCTCATAGAGAAATATATGCCCTTATTGCGAGTGTCGTTTTTCTATCGATAAACGACTTTTGTCGATAGTCGAACATCGAAAATACATTTTGGTATTGCGAAACTCTATTGTGAATGAAAATTTTCGTCTAGGCTTTCGATCGTTGTCGTCTGCATTTTTCTGTTCGACTGCGTGCAACGCGTATAATTTTTTGGACAAAAATGTAATGTTTTTTTAGTTTGTTGACTTTATTTCCGAAATAATATTGTTTTAATCACAGGGCAAAAGATGTGAGCAGTAAAAAACAATTAGAAAAGCTGGTTTCATTAATGGAAGCGAATCCGGACATCGCTAAAGGAATTTGCTGAAAAGCCCTAGCAAAAAAAGGTGGGAAAAGTTTACTGCCGAGCTAAACAGTCTTGGGCCTCCTATGCGCACCTGTGATAAATGGATTAAGGTAGTTCTTGCATCATTTGTAAACCAAACAAATATTAAATCTTTTTGCGATAGGTTTGACTGAAAATAAAACCGAGATCCAGGCGACTGGTTGTGGGCCCAAGCGTTTGCACCAGTTCAGTAACTTGGAGGAAAGTGTAATGGGATTACTTTCTATGGATGTCTCCATTGATCCACCTGGCCTGGAGATTGGACTAGAAATTCCAGACAGCATGAAGAATAATGAGAATGACATTAACAAGGACAATATGGAAGTCGAAGAAGACCCAGATTTGATTCATATTGATTTGTCCGTAAATTTAATAAATTAAAAAAATAGGGCAGCGAAGCTAAAACTGTTGCAACAAAAATGGGAACTAAAAAAAATTTGAAATCGATTTGAAGTTGTCAAAGATCTAAATCCTCTTTTTTTGGTATGGTTTTTGGTTCGTAAGTGTTCCTTTTCTGTTGAACTGAAGTATTTTTTTTTGTTGAATTAAGTATTTTGTTTTTTGTCGAACTTTATAGTATTTATGTTTCTTTCTGTGTTATTTTTGTTCCTGTTTAAATTCGTGTTCCTAATAAAAAGAGTTTTAATTAAAAAAAAGCTTTTGTTTTTTTTTATTAAAGTTTCAAACATTGACATTGCAATTTGGTTTCGTATTGAAACAGCTTCCTCGTTTCGAACGTTTTCAATCATGTTTCCCAAGTTTGCCGAATCGTCACCTTCAGGTTCATCTATGAAGTCTTCCAATATGGGAGTATTATGGAAAAGACAAATATTATGCAAAGCTGCACACACGTTCGTAATCTGTGTTGCTTTTTTTGGAGAATAATGCAACTGTCTTGCCCTCAGCAAACATCTGAATCTATTTTTAAGCACACCAATTGTACGTTCTATGATGTTTCTTTCCTGTGCATGTTTTTTGTTAAATGCGCTTTCCAACGAACCTGACTCAGTATTTTGAAATGGGGTCATTAAATATGGCTTCAAAGGATATCCTGCGTCACCTTAAAGATTAATGTGTATATCAATTATGTAAAATTACTTATTTATAACAAATGTTACCAAGCAGCCAAGTGTTTGTTTGCCCTCTTTGATGTTCTCTTTCTAAAAGTGTTCTCAAACTGGATATGTTAAAAACGTTTGAATCGTGTGTTGACCCAGGATATTTTGCATTAATGAATCGTATTTTCATTGTATCGTCACAAACCTGAAATGAAATCTTTGAATTGATATTAAGAAAAAGTAATTTTTCTTTTACGATGATCGCATTTATGCTATAAAATCCTTTGCGGTTGTAGTACGCATGCTGTAACTCCTTTTTTGGAGATGCAATTTTGATATGCGTACCATCAACGCAACCTATCACACCTGGTATATGGCTTCTTTCGAAAAAGTATAATTTGGCACGGCTTTTTTCTACTTCAGAGTAATTAAATTTTATCCATTTTGGACAAATTTGATTTTCCATGACATTAAGTACTTCCTTAAGTACAAGGGACACAGTGGACTGTGCAAGGCCGAGACAGTACTCATTCCCAACGCTAAATTGGTATGATCCATGGGCACAGAATCTTAATGTAGCTGCCAGTTTAACTACGTTCGGTATTGCCGTAGAAAAACTGCGATATCTACTATGGTGACTGCTACCGAGAAAACCAACAGCGCTTATTTGGATGCGGCTTCGTCATTGGAGCCAGACTTAGGCAACAAGTCTTAAGCTATAGGTGCATCAACGAGCGCCTCATGACCATCCGCATCAAGGCTAAATTCGGCAACATTAGCCTGATATGCGCGCACGCCCCCACAGATGAGGAGGATGACAACACCAAAGATATGTTCTTCGAGCTCTTAGACAAAACATACGAGCAGTGTCCTAGCTACGATATTAAAATTGTCCTGGGCGATTTTAATGCCAAGCTAGGAAGGGAAGACATCTTTGGTGGAATAATCGGGAAAAACAGCCTGCACGACAACACTTCCGACAACGGATTCAGGCTCATAGATTTTGCTGCGGGGCGAAACGTCATGGTAGCCAGTACGCGTTTTCCACACCTCAACATCCACAAAGGAACTTGGAGATCTCCAGATCAATCTACCGTCAACCAGATTGACCATATTGCGATCGACGTCAGACACGCTTCCAGCATCATGGATGTCCGAACTTTCCGAGGAGCTAACATCGACTCGGACCACTACCTTGTTGTAGCCAAGGTAGCACTTCGGGTTTCCAGGCCCAAGGCAAAACAGGGAGATGTTGGGAGAAGGTACAACGTCGAACGGCTACAATCGCAAGAGATCGCCAAATCCTTCTCCGACCGAGTTACAAGTAACCTCTCTCGAAGTTCTGTGCCGCCAACACAATGTATAGAAAACCAGTGGCAACATTGCCAAGACGCACTCAGAGAAGCCGCCTCTGACGTGCTGGGTTTCAAGCGATCACCAACAAGGAACCCCTGGTTTGATGAGGAATGTCGGCAGGCAAATGCAGCCAAACAACAGGCACGCAAGGCGGCGGCGCTGCATAAAAGGACGAGAGCTGCTCATGAGCTCTATGAGCAGAAGAGGCGAGAGGAACACCAACTTCTCAGAAGGAAAAAGAGAGAGCATGAGAAGCGTGCGGTCGAAGATGTTGAGAGGTTTAAAAGCAGAAATGAAGTTCGAAAGTTTTATGAACAGGTGAAACGAAATTCACAAGTACATAAACCTAGAACCGAAGGCTGCAAAGACGAAAGTGAAAACATCATAGTGGAACCGCAGTCAATGCTGAGGATATGGAAGGACCACTTCTGCAGACTGTATAACGGCGACGACGAACCGAATTCCGCTGTCAGGCAGGATGATCCATTCAACATAGACGACGAAAGCCAACAATCCCGTCCTCCCGACTTAGACGAAGTAAAGATTGCTATATCTAAGCTGAAGTCTAACCAAGCCACTGGAGCGGATGGCTTGAATGCCGAGCTCTTTAAAGCAGCTGGAGATAAGTTGGTTAGGAGCATGCACCAACTTATCTGTAAGATATGGTCGGAAGAAAGCATGCCCGATGAATGGAACCTCAGTATTGTTTGCCCGATCCTGAAAAAAGGAGACCCTCTAAACTGCACCAATTATAGAGGAATCAGTCTACTTAACATCGCTTATAAAATCTTCTCTGCCGTAATATGTGAACGTCTAAAGCCCATTGTCAACAACCTGATAGGTCCTTATCAGTGTGGTTTTAGACCAGGAAAGTCCACAGTCGATCAAATATTCACATTACGGCAGATCCTGGAGAAAACTCAAGAACACCAAATCGACACCCACCATCTTTTCATCGATTTCAAGGCCGCATATGACAGTATCTACAGGGACGAACTGTATAGAGCCATGTCTAGTTTTGGCATCCCTGCCAAACTCGTCCGTTTGTGCAGGATGACCATGGAGAATTCACGCTGCTCCATAAAGGTTGGAAACAACTTAACTGAACCTTTCGATGTCAAAAAAGGTTTAAGACAAGGTGATGCGCTGTCATGTGATTTTTTTAACATCGTACTTGAAAGAATAGTGCAAAGCTCACACGTCAACACCAGAGGCACTATCTTTCAAAAGTCTGTCCAATTACTAGCATATGCTGATGACATTGACATAATTGGAAGAACTCAGCGTGATGTCAATGGGGCTTTTGTGAGTATTGAGGCAGAGGCGGCGAAAATGGGTTTAACGGTTAATGAGGGCAAAACAAAGTACATGCTGTCGTCAAGAAAGGACCTACAACACCGACGTCTTGGTCAAAACGTCACCATCGACAGACGTAACTTTGAGGTAGTAAAGGACTTCGTCTACCTAGGCTCCGCTGTAAACGCAGAAAACAACACCAGCGCTGAGATCAAACGAAGAATAACTCTTGCTAACCGCTGTTTCTTTGGGTTAAGAAAGCAATTTAGTGGAAAAATTCTCTCTCGAAGGACCAAAGTGTCGCTATATAAGACCCTTATCATCCCCGTCCTGCTATACGGTGCAGAAGCATGGACTTTGACAAAAGCGGATGAAAGCACCTTGGGTCGTTTCGAGAGAAAGATTCTTCGTGTGATCTACGGTCCCGTATGCATCGAAGGGGAGTGGAGGAGAAGATGGAACGACGAGCTGTACTGGCTGTACAGCGACGTAGACTTAGCAAGAAGGGTAAAAGACCAACGACTAAGATGGCTAGGTCACGTAGAGCGCATGGAAACCAATGCTCCGGCCCGGAAAGTCTTCGAATCCACACCCACAGGACAGCGCAGTAGAGGAAGACCGCGAATCAGGTGGTACGCACAAGTGGAAGGTGACCTCACCCAACTCGGAGCGCGAAACTGGAGACATCTAGCTAGGGACCGAGCTAAATGGAGAAGTTTGTTGGGTGAGGCCCTAGTTCACACAGGACTGTAGCGCCACCTTAAGTAAGTATCGATACATTTTCGAAATTTGCATGGGTTATCCCAATGAAAAACAAAAAGGGTATTACCATTACGAAAGGAATGGAACAAATATTTATATCTTCTTCTAGAATTCCAAAGAATATACAAACAGATGATGGAAAAGAATTTTTCAATACAAACTTTAAACTCTTGATGGAAAAGTATAAAATTAATCATTACTCAACATTCAGTTCATTAAAGGCTTCCATTGTCGAAAGATTTAATAGAACTTTTAAGGAAAAAATGTGGAAAGAATTTAGTTTTAATGGAAACTATAAGTGGGTCAATATTTACAAAAAATTACTCTATGATTATTACCATTCTTTCCATCGAACCATACCTAAAATGCAAACCTGCAGATGTAAATAAGAATAATTCAAAGTTCTTATTATCACTATTCAAAAATAAGAAAGAAGGTTCAAGTAAATACAAATTTAAAGTAGGTGACAAAATAAGAATCAGTAAGTATAAACATGCATTCGAAAAAGGTTATACACCCAACTGGACTACTGAGGTTTTTAAAATACGAAAAGTCCAAAAAACAAAACCGAACACATATCTTCTCGAAGACTACCAAGGAAAACCATTACAAGGGGGTTTTTATGAAGCTGAACTAATGAAAACTAAATATTCAGATGTATTCCTCGTGGAAAAAGTATTACAAACTAAAGGCAAAAAAGTTTTTGTGAAATGGTTGGGATTCTCTGATGAACACAACTCCTGGATCGATAAAAACGAAATTCTATAAAATTACATGAAAAAAGGATTATACAAATATCAACAGAATTTTATTTTTACTTAATAGTTTTTATTATATTTTTATTACATGTATTAGAAATTGGTAATGTATTTTACAATTAACTGAGTGAAATTATAAAAAAAAAATCGAAATAAATTTACGTAAAAAAAAACAAATATATTATTTCATTTTTTCATGAATTTCAGTTCATAAGTCGATCCACGTTGACGGATTATTTGTACAGCATAACCACCTCTTCCAATAGTTGATATACTGCTTGTTGAAAGGTCTGAATATCTTTGAGGTAGAAAAACCTGTAAAAATAATATGCAATTCATTAAAAAGAAAATAAGAAAAATACAATTTATACTTACTCTATACTCGCAAAGATCTGCTACGATACGTTCACCCCACTTAGTATTAACTTTTTGTAATGCTTTAATATCATACTTAATGTTCATCTGCAACTCTGCAAGCTTCCTGGTTGGTTTGAAATTACTATTTTCATTAATCGAGTTGATTTCTCTTACTGCAAAGTCATCTACAGTAAAAATTGAATATTCCGACTCTTCGAAATACACTTTTTGTATTGTTCAGTTTAGCTTCTGACAATCAACTGTACTCATCAATATTAAAAAATTTTCCTTTTATAGAAAAATTCCCACCCAAATTTCTCAAAAGTATAGCTTAACACATATACATTTCAGATTTTTTTTTTCATGTTCATTCCCGTCAAACATTGTATATAATAGATACCTATTTAATTTTTACATTGTCTTTTTTTTTTTTATTTTTTTTCCTTGTAACCTGCGGAGCTCACATACTCAGGCGTGCTATCTCGTGGCGAAAGTCTTTTATATCCTAAAGTACAATTCTTTAGGATATAAGATGGACATAATTCCATATCGAAATTGTCTCCATCGATTCCAAAGCTAATTGAAATTGGTTGTCCGTTTACATTAACTGCATTTTTATTTCCGAATTTGCTCGGGATTCTTCTTATGTGAACCCGTCCTGTTCGCTTTTTATGGGTTAGGTACAGGATGAAACATGAATGAAGGAGAATTTTGTCCTAAGTGCAATAAGCAATAAAAAAGCAATTATGTATGCATTTTCATTTTGTCGCGTCTAGGATTCAAACAAATTTGATAAGAAAAATATAAACCCAAAACGTCTTTTGTTAACGCGATTTCAAACGTACAACGTACGTTTATTACGTTTTACGTTTATGTAAATGAATAATATACTACAATAAGTAATAAAAAAGCAATTATATATGCATTTTCATTTTGTCGCGTCTAGGATTCAAACAATTTGATAAGAAAAATATAAACCCAAAACGTCTTTTGTTAACGCGATTTCAAACGTACAACGTACGTTTATTACGTTTTACGTTTATGTATGAACAAGAACACTCGAAAATTTATGGTTTTTTTTGTAGGTTCCATTAATATTTGGGTTCTAACTAAAAGGTTTCAAACACACAAAGAACCATTAAGTTAAAGATTAGAAGGATAATGATCCTCGAAAATTTAATTTTTTTCTGGGGCCATTAAGATTGTGTATAAAACTAAAAGGTTTCAAACACACAAAGAACCATTAAGTTAAAGATTAGAAGGATAATGAACCTCGAAAATTAATTTTTTTCTGGGGCCCATTAAGATTGTGTATACAATTAAAAGGTTTCAAACACACAAAGACTCATAAGTTAAAGATAAGAAGGATGGTGATCCTCGAAATTTTATATATTTTTTACTAGGATCCATTAAGATGGGTTCGGTATGACATAAAACTAAAAGGTTTTAAACATAACAAAAAAATAAAGAACCATTAAGTTGAAAGATATATACGTTTGTTTTTCAAACAAGTGTAGATAATTGTATGAAGACAGGTAAATTTTTCTATGAAACAATAAAAATAAAAAAAGGTAACCAACATTGCTAGGAAAAGAAAAACTGTACTGTATTTTCCACATTGGACAGCGGTACGAGAGTATAAAAGGAAACAAAAGAGTTTGAAACTATTCATTCAGTTTTTACATTCAGAACCATACGCTCATTTAAAATATTCCTACTGTTTTTCGTAAAATTAAAGTTTTGATTTCGTTGAAATTATACAATAAAAACAAAAAGTGTAGTGTTTCTAACATTTAACAGTAAAAAAAGAAAATTGAAATAGCGAGTGCAATAAGAATACAAATAAACCGTCAACAAAAAAAGTAAAAGTAGTAGGTAAGTTTAATATACCTATCTGTTTACATTTATATAAATTTAAATTTAAAGTTGTTAAACAAAAAAGGAGGTTTAATAAAATAATGGCTAGCAATATGAATAAATTCAAATCATGTGCGTTTTGCAAGAAAATGTTTTCGAGTGTCAGTGTGCTAAATCGCTACATAAAAACACAACACTTGAACATTTCGGGAACTTGTCTCCTTTGTGGCATTAATTTTGAAACCCCATTAATTCAAAAGTTGCATTTGGTGCAATGTGCTAGGAGACAGCAAAATGAGCAACAACAGCAACCACAACAACAACAACAACAACAACAACAACAACAACAACAACAACAACAACAACAACAACAACAACAACAACAACAACAACAACAACAACAACAACAACAACAACAACAACAACAACAACAACAACAACAACATCAACAACAACATCAACAACAAAATCTTATGCTACAACAACAACAACTCATAGAAGAAATGCAGAAGCAAATTCAGCAACTACAACAGCAACTACAACAACAATTTCAGCCACAACAGCGTCCAGCCTTTAACTATGAGGATGACCAACCATCAACTTCAAGGACATCAATGTTGCAAACCACCACTACCACCCCAAATGTGACAAAGAAAAATACCGCAAACATAGTTCCTTGTGAATTTTGCAAAGAAGACGTACTCAAAAGTAAATGGGTTCATCATCTTCGCAAGGACTCTCACAAGGAAAAAGTTCAAATTGTATACAGGGAGAATGTGTATGAAATTAGGTCCATTTTCAGAAATAGGATATCATCATTCTCTATTAAAAATAAAGATGAGGGTGAACTGGATCCTAAAATATTTTTTGATAATGTTAGTGCGTTACTTCATGAAATAATTTTTGAGAAGCTTTGCGAGCATAAGTCAATTAAATTCAACATTGAACTTTTCGCAGAGTATGTGAAAATTTGTGGTGATGATGAGTTGTTAATTGATATGAAATCAATGAATACTGAGATGAGAGCTGTATTTCTTGAACAAGAAATCAAGCCCTTGCTTAAGGAAATGAAGGATATAGTATTGAAAAAAATTGAAGAGTTTCAGGAGAAAAACAGTGGATGGTCTCTCATCCAAATTAAGTCAATAGAGCTTAATATAAATAAGTACCAGCCACTGAAAGGTTCAAGGTATATAGCACTGCCTTCGTTTATAGCAAACAAAAAAGCAGTTATAAACGTGCAAAACAATGATGTTTATTGTTTTAAGTGGGCAATTATATCAGCAGTACATAGACCTGTTGAAAATAGTAAACGTCCCCAATCATACTATCAGGTTACTGACATTTCCAGTGATATAATTGCCCTCGACGATATAATACTGGACTTCACAGGGCTAAGTTTTCCCTTAGAACTCACTGAAATAAAGAATTTTGAAGACAAGAACATTATAAGCATCAATTTTTTTGGATATTCCGATGGAGAAAATGGATCAGAACCACATATAGAAGGACCGTATTACCTGATGAGAAATGAGAAAAATAAACATGTTAATCTTCTCTTATTAACAAATGGAGACAATTCACATTATGCATGGATTAAAAATATGAGCAAACTCATAAGAAGTGAAGTTCTGGATAGTTCGAGGAGGGAGTTATTGTTCTGCAATAGTTGTTTGCAGCATTTTTACAGCGAATCATCTTTTGCAATCCATACCCAAGAGTGCAAAAAAATTGTCACCACAATGCCTGCTAAGGACAGCAACATCGTCAAATTCAAAAGTTACGAAAAGCAAATGAAGGTTCCTTTTGTAACATATGCGGATTTTGAGTGCATATTGAAGCCTAGTGATACGTGCCTTCCAGATCCGGCAAAATCATCTACTACCATCATACAGGAGCATGTGCCGTGTGCATTTTCATATTACATGAAATGCGATTTTGATGAAAGTGAATATTTGATGCGGACATTCGTAGGTAAATAACACTCAATGTTTATTTTTGTTTTGATTTATATATATATAAGTTATAACATCAGAAATAACAAAATCCATTTTTTGATTTCACTTTATTTATAAACAAAGGAAATGGAATCAAACTCATATCAAATATACATTTGATACCATTTCCTGTCACTGTCATTGTTATTGTCATCAAAATTCAAAAGATAAAACAAATATAATTAATCATTAAGAATATTTGTCACGAAAACACACTGTCCATCTGCGATGGTACAGTTTAGTTATAATTTTACTCAAGAAGAATAAAGATCAAAAATCAAGAGCTCCGCTCTTGATATTCTTTTTAAAAACATTAATTCAATAAGTGAATATATTATTGGCGCAGTCGGTAGGATGCCATTTTTCTAAATGAGCATCCCTTGTAAAAAAGAACTTACGAAAGTGTTTTTAACCAACCCATGAAAGGGCACATCAGTATTAAAAATCCTTGTGTAAAAACTTTTTATCGTGAAGATTAATAAATATCTATCAAGTTATTTTAATCAATGATAAAAACCTCAAAGTGTAAAAGCAACACAGTGAAAAATACAAGTCGAACGAAAATCGATTCTTTTCACAAATAAAAAATTAATTAATAACTCATCCCACGGCATATGGTAATGTTATGAACTCCATAGAGGAGAAATTAATTTGACAAACAAAGGAAAAAAAAAAAAAAAACAAATACAACTACATCAGTGAACCGAGATCCAACAAACTAATAAAACTACATCAGTGAACCGAGATCCAACAAACTAATAAAACTACATCAGTGAACCGAGATCCAACAAACTAATAAATACATCAGTGAACCGGATTCAACAAACCGATGACAACACACAACTAATGAGTTTCATCAGCCGAAAACAAAAGAAGAAACCAGACCCATATCATAAAGAAGACGAATCATCTGAAGAAGACCAACATAAAATAATAAATAACAGTAAGAATAATCTTAAGAATAAAAGTATTGAAATAGAAAATTATTTATCTAGTATAGAAAATATAAAAATGGCACTAACATTAACTCTCGACCCCCTAAAGTATATAGAGAAACTTCAACCCTTCGATGGGCGAAGAGAAGATTTATATACCTTTTTGACAAATGTAGACGGGATTACTCCCATTTTAAATAAATACGATGACCAAAGTCAACAGATGTGCATAAACATCCTGAAGTCCAAACTAATAGGTAGGGCAAAGAGATGCATTGAGATTCATTCTCACCTACATACATGGAAAGACATTAAAAAATTACTAATTGACAATTTCGGAGGATTTGAATCCCCACTACAATTATATGACAAGTTAAGACAGACAAGTTATAAAGGCAATGTTATAGGATTTTATAATGAGATTCAGAAAAACCTATGTGAATTGAATCAAAAAACGGTTCAGGAATCGAAACCCGAGGAGGTCGTTAGTAATAACGAAACTGCTCTAACTATATTTAAAGAAAGGCTTCCAGTACACATGCGTACTATCTTGTTCGCATTAAAACCTACAAATCTACAAGCAGCCCTGCACGAGCTCACCCAAGCAGGCTTTGTAAATGAAAGAACTGAAGAAACACCCAAAAAGTTATTCGAACCAATAAAAATTCGAAATAACAATTTTATTCCTAACAATTTCCAACCTAGAAATCCTATCTATGTAAAACCTCCGTTTAATCATCAAAACCAAAATTACAATAACCCAAATCAATTTGCTCCAAAAAACCCCAACTATGTTAGACCACCATTTAACCATCAAGTTAACCCCAACTATAAAGGAAATAATTATAATCCTAATTATAAACCACCTTCAAGAAATGTTAGACCTATGGATGTAGACCCTACATCTAGCCAACTTAAAAAGGTTCAAGCAAATTACAATGAAAGTAATACGGTTTTTCCGAATATAGCCTCGGAAACCTGTCCACGCAACGAGATAGTAAACTCCCCTTTATTGTCTTAAAGAAAGTAGATCAAACTCTTAGACTGTTAATCGACATCGGAGCAACTAACAGTTTGATTAATAAAGAAAAAGCTCCTATTCAATATATAAAAACAAGAAATTATCCTTTAGAAATAAGTACAGTAGGAAACCCAATATTTATAGAAAAAGAATTAATTATCCCTAAAGAAAAATTCACACTAAAATCTTGCGTAGATTGTGTGTTCCAAATTTACAATTTCAATAAAAATTATGATGGTTTATTGGGAAATAATATATTACTTCCTAATAATGCATCAATTGATTATAAAACAAAAATAATAAAAATAAATGATCAAGAATTACCAATATTTTTCTCCAATGAAGAAGAAGACAATTACACAAAAGAAATTAATTCCTTTGAATCCCTAGATACACAAAAAATCAATCACGTCGAAAATTTGGACGACAAAAGAATTGAACATTTTAATCTAGAAGAAAAAAGAGAATTAAAAAATTTATTAAATAAACATAAAAATACCTTTTTTAAAAAAGGATCAGATTTAAGTTTTACAAGCCATGTAAAACATAAAATTAATACAACCAGTGAAGAACCAATCTTCACAAGAATCTACAGATATCCAGAGATTCATAAAAAAGAGGTAAACAACCAAATAAAGGAACTACTAGATCAAAAGATTATACAGCCAAGCACCTCGCCATATAATGCACCCATTTGGATTGTCCCAAAAAAGGAAGACAAAGACGGCAACAAGGAATGGAGAATAGTGATAGATTACAGGAAATTAAATAACATTACTAAAGAGGATAAATTTCCGATCCCATTGATCGATGATATCTTAGATAAATTGGGAAAAGCTAATTATTTTTCCACGTTAGACTTAACAAAAGGATTCCACCAAATAGAAGTAAATCCTGATGACAGAGAGAAGACCGCCTTCTCTACGTTATCTGGTCACTATGAATGGTTGAGAATGCCTTTCGGTCTAAAAAATGCACCAGCAACTTTCCAACGTATGATGAATGAAGTCCTCAAAGACTTCATCGGGAAAATTTGCTATGTATACCTGGATGACATAATTGTTTTTTCTACATCATTAGAAGAACACATTAATTCTTTAGAAAAAATCTTTACTAAGCTGCAGTTAGTTAATTTGAAAGTGTCCTTAAACAAATGTGACTTCATGAAGAAGGAAAGTGAATTCCTGGGTCACATCATAACCCAAAACGGGATAAAACCCAATCCAAATAAAATAACTGCTATAAAAAACTTCCCTATCCCAAAAACAGTTAAAGAAATCCAATCCTTCCTGGGCCTCACGGGATACTACCGTAAATTCATAGATAACTACGCTAAAATTATAAAACCATTAACTTTATGCCTAAAAAAGAATGCTAAAATAAACGTAAATGACTCTAACTACAAAGAAGCATTCGAAGAATTAAAGTTAATAATGTCGGAAGATCTACTAAATCGACATCCCGATTTCACAAAAGAATTTGTATTAACTACGGATGCAAGTAACTTTGCAATCGGAGCCGTGCTGAGTCAAACACATGGCCCATTATGCTTTGCATCCAGGACGTTAAATAAACATGAGTGCAATTATAGCACTATAGAAAAAGAACTACTAGCAATCGTTTGGGCAACCAAACAATTCAGACACTACCTTTACGGAAGAAGATTTAGAATACAAACAGACCACAGACCTCTAGCCTGGCTACATAGTTTAAGAGAGCCCAATTCACTACTCCAGCGATGGAAAATCAAACTTGAAGAATTTGATTTCTCAATTGAACACATTGAAGGAAAAACGAATAAAGTAGCTGATGCTTTATCTCGCATAAAATTAGAAGAAATCAATGCAATAGAATTGGTCTCTACCAAACATTCAAATGAATCAGATAGCTCTAATTTAATTCCCATTACCGAAAAACCCATAAACATATTCATGAGACAAGTGATTGTAGAAATAAATGAAAAACCTAATATCGAAATTACCTTTCCCTTCCATAAAAGAAGAATTAAAATATCTAAACCTAAATTTGAAAAAGAAGATTTTGAAAAAATCATAGCCGAAATTGATGTAGATCGACAAAATGCAATCTTTATAGAAAATGATGAGTTGTTCCTAAAATTCCAAGATTATTGGAAGAATAACCATAATAATCAAGTATTGGTAAGATCAAAGATCTACCTTACAGACGTTTACGACCAACCAGAAATCGAAAACATAATCCATAAAACCCACTTAGACTTTAACCATATAGGAATAGAAAAACTGTATCTTGAACTTAAAAGAAAATATTACTATCCTAATTTAAAACTTGAAATAAATAAAATAACAAACAATTGCGATATTTGCAATTTAAAAATAGAGAGAAACCCCATTAAACTACCATACGAGAAAACAGAAACACCAAAAGAATCACACACCCATTACCACATAGACATATGGATCCTTTCTAACAATGAAAAATACCTTACTTGCATCGACAAGTTTTCAAAATTTGCAGCTGCAGAAAAGATAAAAACAAAAAATCAAACGGACATCTTAAACGCCTTAGAGAAGATATTCAGTTATATGATCCAGCCAATCAAAATAACATTAGACAACGATCCCACCTTCAAAACTTATACTATCCAAAATTATTTTAAAGAGAAACAAATCTTAACTCATTTTTCTACCCCCTACAGACATAACGGAAATTCCGATGTAGAACGTCTACATAGTACACTAAATGAACACATCAGATTACTGGAAAAATCAGAAAAAACATTTAACTTGGTGATTAAAGCTATAAACATATATAATAAAACTATTCATCTTACCACAAAAGAAAAACCAATAGATACACATTTAGGAAAAATAGACAGTGAAATTATATTTACAAGAATAGAACATACAAAAGAAAAAACTTTAGAAAGATTAAATAAAGGTAGAAAAGATACAAATATAAATCCAAACTTCACAAAAATTAATAATCCCGAAAAATTTAATAAACTTAAAACAAAACACAAGAAGACTAAAGTATTAAAGGTACAAGATAAAAAGGTACTGATTAAACCCCATCTTAGAGAACAGTTGCTTCACAAAGATCAGTTCAGAAAAGAAAAGAAATTCACAAAAACTCAAGATGAAGTCATCACTGACAGTAATTCTCTCTCTAATAACATTAGTAATGAGTCAGAACATTAGAATAACAAAAATAGAACACGAATTTACATTAGTACAAGAAGAACCTGTACGTTTGATTAAAGAGTACGATATCCTTTTACACCTGATCAACTTGACACAATGCGAGACACTAGTTCAACAACTTAAATCACAATACCTTTTATTAAACAAACAAGACTATATTAAAGAGGAAGAGATTAACACTCTAGAAATAAAAATAGATACAATCATACCACACCACATTATTCACAAACGAGGTTTACTGAATATAATAGGCAAAGGATTAAAAATAGTTTATGGAACTATGGACGATGATGATAGACAAATGATAGAAGAAAGATTGCAGAATTTAGAAAATAGCAACACAGAAATCCTGATAAGCAATAATAAACAAGTGATTATTAATAAACAGTTTAACGAACAATTCCTACAACTACAAGACATCTTAAAGACAAGTTCAAAAACATTAAACAGATACAATGAAATCGAATCTGAAATAAACAATTTACGCATAGAATTGGAATTCAATAAAAACTTAATGAAATTACAACGAATAGTAGAAAAAATCAATGACATTATAATGACTAGTAGAACAGGTATACTAACTCAAGACATACTGACTACAAAAGAAATATATGACTTTGACATTAACCTAGAAAAGTTAAAAGAGATTAAATTAACATTAGCTACATACAATGAAAATTTGTTAATCGTATTAAACATCCCTAAGTTTGACAATAAATTATATAATAAAATATATGTACACACATTTCCAATAAATAATAAAATAATCAACTTAGCAACTAATGAATTTATAGAAATAAATAAAACTATCTATCACGTAACAAAAGAAATAAAAAACCTATGTGAAATAAAAGACAATTGCATTGAAAACCTATTTAAAGATAATACTAATCTAAATTGTAAAACAAAAAACTTTGATGATGAAAATGTAATTATAGACGGAGAAAGATATTTAATAATAAAAAATCTACAAAAAGAAAAAGTAATACAAACTTGTAATAACTTAGAATATATCTTAGAAGGAAATTATATCCTAGAATTAGAAAACTGTAAAATTATGATAAGAAATAAAACATACAACAAAAAACTGTATAATAATAATTTCAAAATTATACCTCTATTAAATTTCAATTTTACAACAGATTATTATAAAGAATTGAACTTCAAATCAATAGATAATATAAAAGAATTAGAGTCAAGAGTGCATGTAAAACACGTGACATATAATGTAATAACCATTGTTTTAATTGTAATAATAACAATTTTCGTAATGATTTATTTAAAAATGAAACAAAAAAATAAATCTGTTCAAATAAGTATTCCAACAGTTGCTTTCCAACCGATAGAACACTCTAAGACGGGAGGAGTTATAACATCAGAAATAACAAAATCCATTTTTTGATTTCACTTTATTTATAAACAAAGGAAATGGAATCAAACTCATATCGAATATACATTTGATACCATTTCCTGTCACTGTCATTGTTATTGTCATCAAAATTCAAAAGATAAAACTAAAATCGCTGACATAGAATCATTAAGAATATTTGTCACGAAAACACACTGTCCATCTGCGATGGTACAGTTTAGTTATAATTTTACTCGAGAAGAATAAAGATCAAAAATCAAGAGCTCCGCTCTTGATATTCTTTTTAAAAACATTAATTCAATAAGTGAATATATTATTTATATATATATATTTTTTTATTTATTTTTTTACTAATTTTCTTATTTGTATTTTTATTGAACAGGTGAAAATTGTGTCAGCGAATTCGTTAGAAATTTGGTTAAGGACACTGTGGACAAGTTTCACAATCATATTAAAACGGTGCGTGACTCCAATGAAGCCCCTAACCAAAGACCAGAGAAGATACATCAGCCTAGCAGTGATGTGTGTGATTTGCCGAAAGAGAATCAACGCTGGAGAACGAAAAGTGAGGGATCATTGCCACTTAACGGGTAATTATCGTGGTGCAGCACATAATGAGTGCAATCTTAAATTTAGGCTACCTAGGTATTTCCCTATTTTTTTGCATAACCTGTCTGGTTATGATTCTCATCTATTTTTTAAATCACTTCGAGAAATCGATGGTGAAATAAAAGTAATAGCTTTGAATAAAGAGAAATATGTCTCTATTTCAAAGCGTATTGCTATAGATGAGAAAAATACCATTTGAACTTAGGTTTTTAGACTCTTTTCGCTTTTTGAGCGAAAGTATTGATAGTTTAACTCAAAATCTTTTGCCAAGTGATTACATAATCACAAGTAAGTGTTTTCAAACACCGCAAAGTTTAGACCTTGTGAAGAGAAAAGGAGTTTTTCCTTATGAGTATATTGATTTATGGCATAAACTAAATGTGACATGCCTTCCTCAGAGAGCAAAGTTTTTCAATAAATTAACTAATGAAGAATGCTCTGTAGAGGATTATCAGTTGGCACTTGACGTTTGGACCCATTTTCATTGCGAAACAATGGAAGATTATTTAAAAATTTATCTTAAAAGTGATGTTGTACTGCTAGCAGACATTTTCGAGAACTTCAGAAAAGTTTGCATGCATGCATATCAACTGGATCCTTCTCACTATTACACTGCTCCTGGTTTATCCTGGGATGCAATGTTAAAGATTACCAAGGTAGAATTGGAGCTCTTAACCGATATTGAGAAGTATAACTTCTTCCAAAAAGGTATAAGAGGAGGACTGACACAATGCAGTCGTAGGTATTCTAAAGCGAATAATAAATTCATTGAAACCTATGACTCTCAAAAGCCGTCTTCTTATTTGATATATTTAGACGCCAATAATTTATATGGCTGGGCAATGTCACAAAAACTACCTTGTGGAGGTTTTGAATGGGAGGATCCTCTTAATTTTTCAATAGATTTTATCAATAATCTCATTGTTTCGGATGTGGGTTATGTTTTGGAAGTTGATTTAGAGTATCCTGATACTATACATGATCTTCATAATGATTTACCGTTTTGTCCGGAAAACATATCTACACCGGGTTCTAAATCAAAAAAGTTGGTGGCTTGCCAAACTCAATTATGTTATTCATATTTATACTTTGAAACAATCCCTGAAACATGGTTTGATTTTTTTAAGAAAGTCCACCGTGTCATGAAATTCAAGCAGTCAAATTGGCTTGAAAAATACATTTCCATCAACACGATTAAAAGGCAACAAAGCAAAAATGAATGCCAAAAAAAGTTTTACAAGCACATGAATCTTTGTATTTATGGTAAAACGATGGAAAATGTTGAGAAACGAACTGATGTTCGAATTGTGACACGGTGGGAAAACAGGAGAAAATCATTGGGTATAGCTAAACCAAATTTTCACAGTTCATTGCAGTTTGTCAATGAAAATGATGAAGATGATAATGTCAACCCATTACTAGCTATACAATTGAAAAAGTGCAACATAACTCTAAACAAACCAATATACTTAGGATTTGTCGTTCTTGAGTTGTCAAAGTTTCTCATGTACGATTTCCACTACGACTATATCAAGCCAAAATATAATGACAATGTACTTCTGAATTATATGGACACAGATTCATTTATCTACACAATTAATTCCGAAGATTTTTATTCAGATATTTTGGATGATATACCAGCGAGATTCGATACATCTGACTTTGATCCCAACAACCAGCATAATATTCCCAGGTTAAATAAAAAAGTCTTAGGTATGTTCAAAGACGAAACCTGTGGCAATAAAATGTTGGAATTTGTTGGCTTAAGAGCGAAAATGTACTCGTTTACTGTGCAAAATTCTAAATCCGTCCAAAAAGCGAAAGGAGTCAAAAGATCTGTGACAAAACGACTAAGAATAGAGGATTACAAGAGGTGTCTGTTTGATAAGGTTGACAAGTATGAAAGTATGCTAACTTTTAGAAGCAAGTTACATACTATTTATACTGAAAACCTTAACAAACTTGCATTAAGTTTTAAGGATACCAAAAGGTACATTTGTGATGATAATATCAGCACACTTGCTTGGGGTCATAAGAATATACAGTAAATTGTTGAATAATGTAATTGCCCTTTAATAAAAAAATTTCAAAAACTGTAAAATTTGTATATGTATTTAATTTTTAATTTTGTATTTATTTTCGTAATAATGATGCAACTATTTAATTTGTTTTGAAAAAATAAAATTCAATTTAGTTATTTATTTGAAAAAAAAGATGTAATTTATTTAACTTGAAAATAAAAAAAAAGATTATAAATAGGTAGTTATAATTTTGTGTTTATTTTAATAATAATATATTTCATTTTTTTTTGAAAAAAAAAAAAATAAAAATGTAATTCACTTATTTATTTGAAAAAAGTAAAATTTGTATACGTATTTAATTTTTAATTTTCTATTTATTTTCGTAATAATGATGCACCTATTTAATTTGTTTTGAAAAAATAAAATTCAATTTCGTTATTTATTTGAAAAAAAGATGTAATTTATTTAACTTGAAAATAAAAAAAAAGATTATAAATAGGTAGTTATAATTTTGTTTTTATTTTAATAATAATATATTTAATTTTTTTGAAAAAAAAAAAATAAAAATGTAATTCACTTATTTATTTGAAAAAAAAAACAAAAAGATGTTACTTATTTAACTTGACAAAAAACAAAAAAAAATGTATTAGACTCTATTTTATTGGTACTATTGAAAAAATAAATTCAAACATACAAAAAAACAAACTGTTTCACTTCTTTTTTACTAAGGCTGACTTTATTCGCTCATCATAGGGAAGAAATTTGAATGGAAAACAATGGACATAAATATCCAACTAACTTGCTTTGTTCTTACTAGATTAAGTGTCTTGGTTTCACTCGCTCTCATATACCAAAACCCAAAAAAAAAAACATTGTTCGGTATTCAATGTTTTGGCTAAGCATACGTACCAGAACCTAAAACCACACTCATTCAGTGGTTCAGTGCTAAAGTATGTAAGGCTTAAGCAACAAATATGCTATTTTAGTACAAAAACTTAGTTCAGGGGCAAAGTATGCAATGCTTTTACGACAAATATGCAACATTTAGTACGAAAAAAACCTATGTAACAACTGGGTCAAAGGAATGCATGCATTTGTATGGAAATCATACCAGTAGGCATGCATGAGTTAAGGTCACATTTCATTTTTGTATTCTTATAACGTAGTTAAGGTCATATTTCATTTTTTGTATACATAATTGTTAAGTCATGCTTAAGTTCTTAAATTCATTAGATTTATCTGGAATGCATAATCGTAAATTAATTATTGTTATAAACAAATCTCAATTACCCACTTGTAAACTGATGACGATTCATAAAAAAATCTCTTTGTTTATTATGTATTCCAATGTATCTAATGCTGTCCTCAGCATTCCTAAAAAATTATTGTCATATAAACAAATCTTAACTCTCTTTGTTTATTATGTATTCCAATGTATCTGATGCTGTCCTCAGCATTTAACGATATCGAACGTTGCCTTCTGCATCGTTCTGTATGAAATATTATAACAAAAAAATAAACATTGTAATAGAATTCGGTTTGTATATTTCACATCACATTGAGATACATATCGATGTGTGTGACTTATTCAAAGGGCTTATTCTATTCTCTTATCTTTAACCTCAATCGAGGTGGGGATAAAAAAATAGAATAATGAGACCAATTCATAGTTTTAAGTAGATTTAGTTTTTAGTTCTAATCAAGACGAGTAACAGAAAAGACTCAAAATTAAAATTCTTAGTTGTTTCCTTTTAAAGAAGTTTTTTTATAAACTATAACAAGTTGATAAACTTCATTAATGCATGCATGCATGCATGCCAAGTTGACGCAGGAGTTACCTATTTATACTACTTTTGTGGTGGTTTTTTTTTCTTAGTTCATTGTTTAAATCAATATATTTTTTCAGCCATTGAGATTGTTTGAATTGCATCACTCTATGAATTTTCTTAAGCACCAAACCATTATCAAGGCATTGAATTAATGTTTTGTGATGAATTATATAATTAACTTTATTATTCAAATCAGCAATCTGATGCTTTAGAATTTTTGAATGGAATAAATTTTGAGGATGTTTAAAGTCAACGGAAAAAAAAATATTTTAAAAATATTTAAATAGGGT
Organism: Eupeodes latifasciatus; assembly: GCA_920104205.1. Lineage (NCBI taxonomy): Eukaryota > Metazoa > Arthropoda > Insecta > Diptera > Syrphidae > Eupeodes > Eupeodes latifasciatus. The sequence continues at coordinate 41,641,318 of OV049927.1, read as the reverse complement.
TAGCACTATATTTCTATAAGGATGAATGCCGGCAATTCAAATTTACGATTATAATACGTGCATTGATATATCAAGACCCTGATACATCGTTACCATCATGTTACTCATCTGACTAATAAGACTTGACCATCTATATCTATTGTTTTAGGATTATTCCTGGATTGAGGTAATAATTAGTGTAACAAAAGCCTAATACCTCACTACCATCATATCATTCATTTGTCTAATAGGGCTATACCTCCTTTATCTATTGCTTTGCTAGCATCATGTCAATCATATTACTAAACCCTGTCCCTTATCATTAAAATCCTGAAAAATGGTCCAAGGGTTATTTTTATTGCGGAATACAAATGTATGTCAATAAGGTCAACACATTATTTTATCTATAGGGATGGATGCCGACAATTAAAATATGCATTCATGATGATCGCAATACATAAATGTATCCAAATGCTTCCTTATATACACCGATGATATTCCAAGTATCAACAATACAAATTTATGATAAGGTTAACTACATGAATGAATGCGGGGAAAAACTCTATTGTTCTACTATTAGCAATCAATATGATATAAGCATGTATTATTACCCCAATACTTCTTTTCATTAGTTACTTTCCACCCCAAAGAAACCTTTTTGCAATGTATAATAAGACATTTAGAATCATATCCTGTATATGACTACTTTCCTACCCCCGATGAAGGAGAATACTCCGTTTTTACTCTGGATGATTTCGCTGCTTTTGAAGCAAATTCAATAACCCTAGCCAGTGGATTCAAGCCAACAAAGAAGCTATCGGCTATCACGTTACGGTGGGGTGATAGAATCGTAGCGGATCTTGGCGAATGTATGGTGAGATACAATTTTTCTCGTTCTGCTTCCTTTATACAAAATACTTGAAAATTATGATCAAACGTCATCATGTTATCATAAAGGTATATGATGACTTGTGGCAAGCAGATCTGGTTGAAATGATACCTTACAGCGATCAAAACAATGGATTTAATTATTTGATGACAGTTATCGATGCTTTTTCAAAATTTGCTTGGGTTGTCCCAATGAAAAACAAAAAATGCATTACTATTTCAAAAGGAATGGATGAAATATTTACTAATTCTTCTAGGATTCCAAAGAACTTGCAGACTGATGATGGAAAGGAATTTTTCAATACAAACTTCAAGAGTTTGATGGAAAAACATAACATTAATCACTATTCTACATTCAGCTCATTGAAGGCTTCAATTATTGAAAGATTTAAAAAGAACCTATAAGGAAAAAATGTGGAAAGAATTTAGTTTCAATGGAAGCTATAAGTGGATAAATATTTATAAGAAATTGCTTTATGATTATAATCATTCTTACCACCGAACCATTAAATGATAGATAGATAGATAGATAGACAATTGATTTTTATTGATTTAAAGATTATTTTACAATTATTACATAAATATTATATTACAAAAATCAGAATAGCATGGCATTTGCCGTCTGCCAGATTGACAACTTTAATAAATTAAATTGCTGTAATTAACAACAAAAAAAAAACAATAAAAAGAAAAAAAACATTTCAAAAAGGCCAATTTAAAAAAAAAAAACAGAGAAAAAACAGAAACAAATGACTATCAAATTTCAAGCGTCAGAAGTCTTCGTTCATAATTCTGGATCTACAGGGTGGGCCGTTAATAAGTGCACTTTTTGTCTCGCTCTAACTCCCGAACGAAATAACCGAGACGCGCGGGATGGTATCTCCTTGCAGCTCGAGATCTAAATTTTTAGTCGCAATGAGTCCGTTCACGGGAGAGCAGCGCGCTTTCTCCGTTCGCGCCTTTTATGAAAACAATCGCTCATACGTGACTGTTCGTCGGCTTTTTCGGGTAAAGTTTGGATTACGCAACATCACCGAGTGCCCAAGTACGAATGTAATCAAAAAATGGATCGTAACATTCGAGGCAACGGGATCAACGCAAAAACTTCGACCTACAGGACGCCCACGTTCCAGGCGGACTGCAGAAACAATTGAACGCGTACAAGCTTCTGTGCGCGATGATCCAAGAAGCTCTACACGGAAACGCGCTGCGGCCCTGGGAGTACCCAGAACGACTTTACGTCGCATTTTACGGGATGATTTGAAGTTAGACCCTTACAAAATTCAGATTGTCCAAGATTTGAAAGAATCCGATTTTGTTTCACGGTTCAATTTCGCAACAGAAATGTTACGGAGATTCCCTCACTTCAATAAGATTATCTTCTCAGACGAAGCTCATTTTCATGTCAACGGATTTGTTAATCGACAAAATTGTCGATACTGGGGAACAGAAAATCCACGCTTAAAACATGGACGACCATTACACTCTCCGAAAGTGACCGTTTGGGCCGGAATAGCCAAGTGGGGGATCATAGGGCCGTATTTTTATGAAGATCGATACGGGCGTAATGTTACTGTTAATTCAGAGCGTTATGTTTCGATGCTTAGAGATTTTTTAGCTCCAAAACTGCAAGAATCGAGTGGTCACACTATTCACACCTGGTTCCAGCAAGATGGCGCTACCTGCCATACAAGTAACGACTCTCTGGAGGTCGTTAGAGAAATGTTTCCTCGAAGGTTGATATCGAGGAGGGGTGATATTGCTTGGCCACCCAGGAGCCCTGACTTAACGCCACCGGATTTCTTTTTATGGGGCTACCTCAAGAGTAAGGTGTACTCTAATAATCCTTCAACGACGGCTGAATTAAAAGCGAACATTGAAGAAGAAATCCGCTTAATCACTCCGCAACTTTTGACAAAAGTGTTCCAAAATCTCAGAGTCAGATTGGAAGAGTGCTGTAGGCGAAATGGACAATATTTGGATGATTTAATTTTTAAAAAATAAAAATTCATTTCGTTTTGTATAATTTAAAATAAATATTTCATTTAAAAGCGCTACAGTTGTATTAATATAATTTTTTTTAAGTGCACTTATTTACGGCCCACCCTGTATATCGTAACGCAACTTTGCAATAGTTATAGAGCTTGGAGACATCCATCTCATTCAGCATACTAAGAACTTGTTCCTCTGATAAAAAGTCACTTCCAAGTATATTTCTTCTAGTTTCCCTAAAGGTTGGACACGTTCCGACGAAATGTATAACGTTCTCTCTTTCTGATAAATTACAAATAGTACACTCCAGTGGTAAATCGGGTTTGTGCGGTATGAAGTTCAGGTTGAGTAGTTCGCTTCTTAACTTGACCATTGTAGCAATGACGTTTACATTATTATCATCATGGAAGTAGTTCCTTTCTGCGAGATTATGGTTGAGCCTACTGTAAGTTCTTCTGAATAAGGACCCAGCTGCTTCCGCTGCATATTCTGCTCTACACTTCTCATCTACCGCTGCTATAACCTTGTACATAAGAGCTTTACTGTGCGGTGCATCTTCAACATTTAAATTAAAATTTAAATTGCATCCTTCTGCGAGACTCAACCACTCACTAAACCAGTGATTTTGGTCTTTAACAGCTTTTACTACTAGTTTTCTAACAAGTCGGTATTCGTTCATACTAAAAACGTGCAAGAGATAATCCGCTTGTATCTTTAGGGTCTTTATAAATAGAGGTGATAATCCGGTTTCCAGCATAATCACGCAATTTGGAGTATTTTTTGGCAAACGAAATATTCTCTTCACATAATGTGTTAAAAGTTTCTCCACCGTGTGAATCTTTTTGCATCCCCATACTTGTGAGCCATACAAAAGGATACTTTCTGTAACTGCTTCAAATACCTTATATTTACTACTGTGAGCTATGTTTTCGTTCATGAAGCATCTTTTCCATGAAATATTAATAGCAGTTTTTGCCTTTTGTAGTTTCTCGCTAAAATGTTTCTCCAAATTCAGGTTCCTTGAAAAAATTACTCCTAGGTATTTGTACTCGTTAACACATTCCGTTGAAATTCCACTTTTCATTCGAAGCATTTGACGTTCTAAAATCTGGCATTTATTCTCAACTTCAAAAAGTTTAGATTGAAGCATTTTATTACTACGTTCTAAACCCTCCATTTTCATTTTGATTTCAACCAGATCAGTTTTTGTCGGCAAGTTTTTAAGGCGATCGTCAAGTAATGCTGCAAGTGAACATTCAAGTGTTTTTATATCAACAACTTGCATATTACCAATTTGGAGATGCTTTTTTTGGACTTTGTTCTTGAGCAATTGAATTCAAATCTGGTGAAAGAACAGAACACGGACGCTTTTGCGATTGAGTGACGTCTGTATTTCTATTGTTATTGCTGTTTTGCATATAGCTATAGCTCTTATTTGGCGGTGTTCTTTGTATGTTTATTTATTTTTGATGGAGTTTTTTTTTTTTCACTGAGACAGAAATCACAATTTTAGCTCACCTTTTAATATATGATTATTCCAAGTCGTTATTTGAATTTTTTGGAACTGGTAAAACTTTAAAAAGACTTTTAAAACAATAAATTTTCACAAAATTTTTGGAGCTTAGTTACAGTATCAACCACACTTTATACAGCCAGAGTTGCCAATCATTAAATGTAAACCTGCAGATGTAAACAAGAAAAATTCAAAGTCAATGTTATCACTTTTCAAAAATAAGAAAGAAGTGTTTAGTAAAAGAAAATTCAAAGTTGGTGATAACGTAAGAATTATCAAGTTTAAACATGTATTCGAAAAAGGTTATACACCCAACTGGACTACTGAGGTTTTTAAAATAAGAAAAGTCCAAGCAACAAAACCTATAACATATCTTCTCGAAGACTTTCAAGGAAAACCAATTCAAGAAGGCTTTTATGAACTAGAACTGCTGAAAACTGATTGTGTCGATGCATATCTAGTTGAAAAAGTTCTACAAACGAGAGGAAATAAAGTTTTTGTAAAATGGTTGGGATTCCCACCAAAACATAACTCTTGGATCGATAAAAACAAAATTCTGTAAAATTAATAAGGTTCAGTTCTCATTCTCAATGCAGACAGTTCTATTAACTTGCTTTCTATTGTTTTAATTTTTCCAATATGGACATCCGATGTTCGGAATGCAATTTTTTAACTTCAAAAAGTGATTTGATTTGTTGCGGAGTTTGTTTATCCGGTTTTCATTTTAAGTGCACTAAAATTAGTGATTTAATTCGTGCTAAGCTTGAATCTAATGAAAGTATTTTTTGGAAGTGCAATTCATGCAGAAACATTTCTCTCTTCAGTTGCATACCTAAAATCAAAGAGCTTTATCGTTTCTTTGTGGACAATAAATCTGAGTTCGATAAGCTCGTGAAGCCCCCGTGGTTGACTCGCTATCAAGCAAAGCCGCCGCCGCCACCAGCTACTGAACTACCCAACAACAATAAACAAGTGATGGCCTTTAAAGATAAACATAACCTTTCTTCTTCTCCTCGCTTTCTTAGCTCGCCTTTGCATAAAAATTCACCCTCTTCATCTCCTGCGCTTAAAAGTTGTGATAGCAAACTTGCAATGAATAAAAGAAAAACTGTTCCCTTGTCTAAGCAAAACACCAAAACAACAAGCAAGTCCAACTCTTCCACAAAGAGTGGGGCACTTGCTAAAGCTGCTTGAGTAGTTGTAACTAGAGGGTACGAGTTCACCGGTGCACCGGTGCTGCACCAGGGTTCTGATCTATGCACCGGCATCACCGGCATCACCAGGGTTCCGATCTATGCTAAATACCGATATTATTTTGGGTTCTGGACCATGCTTAGCAAACGTTAGAACGTAAAAACGTAAAATTCACGCTCACGTTAGAACGTAAAAACGTAAAATTCATAGTTGGATTTTTTGGATAGCACAACCTTTGTATATGAAAACTATAGTACTCTCATGGGCAGACATTATTTTGCACGACCGGACGCCGCCGCCGCCGTCGCGTCGTTGGCGGTAGTATCGGGGACCGAGAGAAAAATATTATTTCCATTCCCATGAGCAGCCAGCAGAATAAGGGAGACAGTTAATTTCATTCTATTTGAATCTATCCTTGTATATGTTTTCATATACTAAGCTTCCATATGAAGGTCGATGAATTTGTTTTTGTAATTTCTTTATATCAATGCATTTTTATATGAAAAACGACAATGTCTTAATATTGTGTCTAATAAGGGGATGAATGAAATTTTTGTATGCTTACATCAGCTGTTTAAGATCTTGTACCGATTTTTGTTTTTATTTACATTCATGACTCTGCTTCTCCCTGTGTACGATCTTTGTATATGAAAAATGGTTGTATTATGTATACGAAGCTACGATGCGATTTTTGTGAAGAAGAAACATATTGGGATAGTTATACGTTTGGTTATAGTTATGTATATTTTGGCTGGTGTTTTTTTTCTTTGTAGATAAATATCAATTGGTAGGTGATTTTTTCCAGGATGTGGGTTTGATTTTAAATTCAAATTTTAGATACAAAAGATATTGGTAGGTAGGCAGGTAATTTATGAAATTTCATAGGGAATTCCTACTAGTATCTGGACAGTGCGATAATATCCGTACACTTAGCATTTTGTTTGAGATTAGTAGATAGGTAGGTACAGTATTTGATGTTGAAATGGTAGACATGTGCATTCAAGAGGACACAAGCGTCCACAGGTTTTTTCTCAAAACCCACCTCTGTCTATCAACTCCTACTCTCACCTCACCGTGGTGAACATCGGGTGCCTAGTACCTCAACTGGAGATTGGGTTCTAACCCCAGTGGAAAGTTGTTGGGGGCAGCAAACGAGAGAGGGGGGAGAGGTGTTTCCACTAAGGCACCTCTCCTTATCCAGACGGCAGCGGACGAATTCTCGAGATGGAATCAACGGTGGCGTCTACAGTTCCAGTAAGGCTGAACTACTTAGTGAACACCTTATAGGGCTTCTACGACTTATTCGGAGCCCAGGCCTATAAGGAGCGGTTTGTCCGGCTCCCCGTCCTTGGAGTTATACTAAGGATCTGGCCCTCCAGGTTGGGGGTTGTGCCGTCAGGGTGACTTCCTGACCACGTAAAAATTTTCTAGTTGCGAAGCACCAACAAGCCTCGGATACGGACGGATTCACTGTTGACAACCCAAGCAAACGAAATAAGGACAACGAACTTCGGATCTGTACGTGGAATGTTAGGTCCCTTAACAGACCACGTGCAGCCGAACAATTAGCGGAAGCCCTAAACTGCTACAAGGCAGATATTACCGCCATCCAAGAAGTTCGATGGGATGGACCGGGCAAACGCAAACTAAAAGACTGCGATATATACTACGGCGACTGCTACCGAGAACAAAGGCAGCGCCTATTTGGGTGTGGATTTGTTGTTGGAACTAGACTCAGGCAAAAAGTCTTGGGTTTCAACAGTGTGAGCGAGCGCATCACAACAATCCGCATCAAGGCTAAATTCGCCAACATAAGCCTAATATGCGCGCATGCCCCAACAGAGGAGAAAGATGAAGACACCAAAGACATATTCTTCGAGCTCTTGGACAAGACATATGAGCAGTGCCCTGGCTATGACATTAAAATTGTCTTAGGAGATTTTAATGCCAAGCTAGGAAGAGAAGACATCTTTGGTGGCACAATCGGAAGATACAGCCTGAACGACACCACCTCCGACAACGGATTCAGGCTGATCGATTTCGCTGCGGGGCGAGACGTTCTGGTAGCTAGTACGCAGTTCACACATCTCAATATCCACAAGGGGACATGGAAATCTCCTGATCAATCAACCGTCAACCAGATTGACTACATTGCGATCGACGCACGACACTTCTCCAGTATACAGGATATCCGAACATTCCGAGGGGCCAACATTCACTCGGACCACTACCTCGTTGTAGCCAAGGTACGGCTACGGATATCCCGGTCCAAGCCAAAACAAGGAAGTACTGTGAGAATTTTCGACGTTAGACGGCTACAATCGCAAGAGACTGCCATGTCCTTTTCCGATCGAGTCTCTAGTAACCTCTTAAGGAGTCCTATGCTGCATGCATTAAGCATTGAAAACCAGTGGCAACATTGCCTTGCAGCCATCAGAGATGCCGCCTCTGAAGTGCTAGGTTTCACACGTCCACAACAGCAAAACCCCTGGTTTGACGACGAATGCCGGCAAGCGCACGCAGCGAAGCAAGAGGCATACAAAACGGCCCTGCACAGAAGGACCAGAGCTGCTCGCGAGCTCTACGAGCAGAGGAGGAGAGAGGAACACCGGCTTCTTAGATGGAAAAAAAGAGAGCACGAGAAGCGCGCGATCGAGGAGATAGAGGGATGTTACAACAGGAATGAGGTTCGTAAATTTTACCAAAAGGTAAAAAAGAACTCCCAAGGGTACCAGCCACGAACCGAAGCCTGTAAAGACGATCAGGGGAACATCGTAGTAGAACCGCAGTCTATGTTGAGAATATGGAAAGACCACTTCTCCAAATTATATAACGGCGATGACGAACCGAATCCCGCTGTAAGGGAGGTAGAACCACTCAACTTAGGCGACGCAGATCAACAATTCCGCCTACCCGACCTAGACGAAGTGAAGATAGCTATATCTAAACTGAAGTCAAACAAAGCTGCTGGAGCTGACGGCATAGCTCCACCGTGTCATGAAATTCAAGCAGTCAAATTGGCTTGAAAAATACATTTCCATCAACACGATTAAAAGGCAACAAAGCAAAAATGAATGCCAAAAAAAGTTTTACAAGCACATGAATCTTTGTATTTATGGTAAAACGATGGAAAATGTTGAGAAACGAACTGATGTTCGAATTGTGACACGGTGGGAAAACAGGAGAAAATCATTGGGTGCTAGAGCATTAATAGCTAAACCAAATTTTCACAGTTCATTGCAGTTTGTCAATGAAAATGATGAAGATGATAATGTCAACCCATTACTAGCTATACAATTGAAAAAGTGCAACATAACTCTAAACAAACCAATATACTTAGGATTTGTCGTTCTTGAGTTGTCAAAGTTTCTCATGTACGATTTCCACTACGACTATATCAAGCCAAAATATAATGACAATGTACTTCTGAATTATATGGACACAGATTCATTTATCTACACAATTAATTCCGAAGATTTTTATTCAGATATTTTGGATGATATACCAGCGAGATTCGATACATCTGACTTTGATCCCAACAACCAGCATAATATTCCCAGGTTAAATAAAAAAGTCTTAGGTATGTTCAAAGACGAAACCTGTGGCAATAAAATGTTGGAATTTGTTGGCTTAAGAGCGAAAATGTACTCGTTTACTGTGCAAAATTCTAAATCCGTCCAAAAAGCGAAAGGAGTCAAAAGATCTGTGACAAAACGACTAAGAATAGAGGATTACAAGAGGTGTCTGTTTGATAAGGTTGACAAGTATGAAAGTATGCTAACTTTTAGAAGCAAGTTACATACTATTTATACTGAAAACCTTAACAAACTTGCATTAAGTTTTAAGGATACCAAAAGGTACATTTGTGATGATAATATCAGCACACTTGCTTGGGGTCATAAGAATATACAGTAAATTGTTGAATAATGTAATTGCCCTTTAATAAAAAAATTTCAAAAACTGTAAAATTTGTATATGTATTTAATTTTTAATTTTGTATTTATTTTCGTAATAATGATGCAACTATTTAATTTGTTTTGAAAAAATAAAATTCAATTTAGTTATTTATTTGAAAAAAAAGATGTAATTTATTTAACTTGAAAATAAAAAAAAAAGATTATAAATAGGTAGTTATAATTTTGTGTTTATTTTAATAATAATATATTTCATTTTTTTTTGAAAAAAAAAAAAATAAAAATGTAATTCACTTATTTATTTGAAAAAAGTAAAATTTGTATACGTATTTAATTTTTAATTTTCTATTTATTTTCGTAATAATGATGCACCTATTTAATTTGTTTTGAAAAAATAAAATTCAATTTAGTTATTTATTTGAAAAAAAGATGTAATTTATTTAACTTGAAAATAAAAAAAAAGATTATAAATAGGTAGTTATAATTTTGTTTTTATTTTAATAATAATATATTTCATTTTTTTGAAAAAAAAAAAAATAAAAATGTAATTCACTTATTTATTTGAAAAAAAAAACAAAAAGATGTTACTTATTTAACTTGACAAAAAACAAAAAAAAATGTATTAGACTCTATTTTATTGGTACTATTGAAAAAATAAATTCAAACATACAAAAAAACAAACTGTTTCACTTCTTTTTTACTAAGGCTGACTTTATTCGCTCATCATAGGGAAGAAATTTGAATGGAAAACAATGGACATAAATATCCAACTAACTTGCTTTGTTCTTACTAGATTAAGTGTCTTGGTTTCACTCGCTCTCATATACCAAAACCCAAAAAAAAAAACATTGTTCGGTATTCAATGTTTTGGCTAAGCATACGTACCAGAACCTAAAACCACACTCATTCAGTGGTTCAGTGCTAAAGTATGTAAGGCTTAAGCAACAAATATGCTATTTTAGTACAAAAACTTAGTTCAGGGGCAAAGTATGCAATGCTTTTACGACAAATATGCAACATTTAGTACGAAAAAAACCTATGTAACAACTGGGTCAAAGGAATGCATGCATTTGTATGGAAATCATACCAGTAGGCATGCATGAGTTAAGGTCACATTTCATTTTTGTATTCTTATAACGTAGTTAAGGTCATATTTCATTTTTTGTATACATAATTGTTAAGTCATGCTTAAGTTCTTAAATTCATTAGATTTATCTGGAATGCATAATCGTAAATTAATTATTGTTATAAACAAATCTCAATTACCCACTTGTAAACTGATGACGATTCATAAAAAAATCTCTTTGTTTATTATGTATTCCAATGTATCTAATGCTGTCCTCAGCATTCCTAAAAAATTATTGTCATATAAACAAATCTTAACTCTCTTTGTTTATTATGTATTCCAATGTATCTGATGCTGTCCTCAGCATTTAACGATATCGAACGTTGCCTTCTGCATCGTTCTGTATGAAATATTATAACAAAAAAATAAACATTGTAATAGAATTCGGTTTGTATATTTCACATCACATTGAGATACATATCGATGTGTGTGACTTATTCAAAGGGCTTATTCTATTCTCTTATCTTTAACCTAAATCGAGGTGGGGATAAAAAAATAGAATAATGAGACCAATTCATAGTTTTAAGTAGATTTAGTTTTTAGTTCTAATCAAGACGAGTAACAGAAAAGACTCAAAATTAAAATTCTTAGTTGTTTCCTTTTAAAGAAGTTTTTTTATAAACTATAACAAGTTGATAAACTTCATTCATGCATGCATGCATGCATGCCAAGTTGACGCAGGAGTTACCTATTTATACTACTTTTGTGGTGGTTTTTTTTTCTTAGTTCATTGTTTAAATCAATATATTTTTTCAGCCATTGAGATTGTTTGAATTGCATCACTCTATGAATTTTCTTAAGCACCAAACCATTATCAAGGCATTGAATTAATGTTTTGTGATGAATTATATAATTAACTTTATTATTCAAATCAGCAATCTGATGCTTTAGAATTTTTGAATGGAATAAATTTTGAGGATGTTTAAAGTCAACGGAAAAAAAAATATTTTAAAAATATTTAAATAGGGTTAGCACTATATTTCTATAAGGATGAATGCCGGCAATTCAAATTTACGATTATAATACGTGCATTGATATATCAAGACCCTGATACATCGTTACCATCATGTTACTCATCTGACTAATAAGACTTGACCATCTATATCTATTGTTTTAGGATTATTCCTGGATTGAGGTAATAATTAGTGTAACAAAAGCCTAATACCTCACTACCATCATATCATTCATTTGTCTAATAGGGCTGTTTAAGCAGCTTATTTTTTAACACCCTATTAATATCTAGAACACCCTATTTCTTATGAACATCACTATCCATACCTTTCATATGGTTCCCACCAAAACTGTACTATCAGCACTTTTTACAGGTGCTCTCCTATCATATTACATTCATTTTCCCACATTTATTTTCCCATAGAATCAGAACTAGTGTCAAATTGTTTATGAATCAAGTATAAATAGCCATGAAAATTAATAATAAAATCACTTTTAATCCAGAAGTCAATTAGGTTGTTTTATTACAATTGCTACCCCCCACCCGAGGTAAGGAGCAATAAAATCAAGTAAAACAATCAAGTCGAATTCAAAAGAGTTTTCGACGTTAAACATTGGTGACCCCGACGTGATCTTTAAAGAACACTCGACAAGCCGTGTTTCGTATTGGTGCCAGAGTACTTACACTGGCACTTCAAACATATACATATGTTCATTAAAAAAGCATTATCAGAGCTTTGAAACACTGGTACTTCAAACATATACATATGTTCATTAAAAAAGGCGTTACCAGGGCTTTGAAACACTGGTAGTCAACGTTCGGCGTTCCAGTTTCGTACTGTTCCAGTTTCGCATTGTTCCAGTCGTTCCAGTTTCACATTGTTCCAGTTTCGCAACGTTCCAGTCGTTCCAGTTTCGTATTGTTCCAGTCGTTCCAGTTCAGTCGTCCCAGTTCCGCATCGTTCCAGCCATTGTTTCAGCAACAAAGGCAAACAGCCGCGGTCTCCACAGGTGATATCCACAACTCATCAATATGGATGAAATGCAGGTGTTCAGTATAGTGGCCAGACAGAAGGCCATAACTGACGAATTACAGCGCCTAAAGACCAATGTTGGCAAAGACGGTCCTGACCGAAAGACAGCAGAATATAAGGTAAAAAAATTACGTATGCTTGAATTATTATGGGGAGAATTCCATAATAATCATGAACAAATAAAAGTACATTTAAAGGCGGATACTCCGTATGTTCAAGGCAATACATACGAGAAAGTCAGAAAGGCATACCTAGAACTAAAGCAAACACTAGAATCAATTGTGTCTACAGGTTCTGAGGATGACTTTCCAAAGAAATCAGCCGGAGTTGCTACAGGTGAAGCAAGTGCAACTACTAGTAGCCAAAATCAACCTGATGAAAAACATGAGGAACTCTACAGAGTTATGAGAAGACATAGCACAACTGCGCAGTCTCTACAGCGGTTGATCGCCTCTCTTCAAACCGCACAGGAGAATTGGAGCTCAACATTTTGTAGCGTCAAATTAAGCATGCTTCAAAAGTACTGGAGTGAGCTTGAAACAACCCATCGCTTGATCCATGAGCTTGTAGATAATGTGACTCAAGTAGGGTATAACTTGGAAGAATTTTACAAATTCGAAGAAGAAGTTCAGCATTCTCTGATATCTTTAACGAGTAGACTTGAACAAACTTCCACACTACCACCCACTCCAGCTACAAACGTTCCTATCGTTAATACAAATAGGCAAACTCTCAAGTTACCTAAGATAACCCTGCCAAAGTTTGATGGGAACTACACGAAATGGAAGCAGTATTATGACCTGTTTACAGAACTTGTTGATAAACAAGATATAGCTAATTGCCAGAAGTTGTTCTACTTAAAGACAACTTTAACGGGTGAAGCTGAAACCTTAATAAGTCATTTTTCAACATCTGACAACAACTACAATGCAGCATGGCAAGTAGTAAAAGATAGATACGATAACCCGCGGCTACTAGTAACTGCGCATGTGCAGAGACTTTTGATGCAACCTACAATCCAGGTCGAAACTGCAAAAGCAATTAAGGTATTACATGATACCACACAAGAATGTATGCTGAGTCTCAAGGGTCTGAACATTGATACAAATAATTGGGACCCTCTTCTAATGAGCGTTCTAATTAAGAAGCTTGATAGAAACACTTTAATACTTTGGGAACAATCGCTAAAACAACCAAAGGCCTTGCCATCATTGAGCGAGTTCCTGTCATTCTTAGAACAACGATTTCAATCGTTAGAAGCTATGGGATCAAAGGTAGTAAAAACAATCCCAGACGACTTAAACAAAAGGTCAAGGGTAGCTCTTGCTTCTACCAACAAAAATTATAATTGTTCGGTTTGTAAACAAAGGAAACATGCCATATTCGTTTGCCCGAAGTTTCTTCAACTCTCACCACAAGAGAGACTGAAAACTGTAAAATCTCTCAACCGTTGCGTTAATTGCTTACTCTTTGGACACCAAGCCCCAAAATGTAAAGCAATACACTGTACAAAATGCAATAAGTATCACCATACGCTACTTCATGTAACAGAAAACCAGCAACAACAATCTCCTGCGATAGACAACAGGACCAGCCTTTCAGCTACAATCAGCAACACAAAACCTTCAAAATATGTGTTATTGGGAACAGCCCTAGTAAATATACTTAATCGAACAAATCAACCTGTCAAAGCAAGAGCATTGCTCGATTCAGGCTCACAAATGAGCTTTATAACCGAGAAGCTAGCTTCAAAGCTTCATCTCATCACGAAACACGAATCCCTCGAAGTCTCTGGAATGGGAAATCAACCCATCAAATTGAGCAAAACGATTGAAGTATGTCTGCAGTCACGAGTTACGGGCTATCAAACTCAGATTCAAGTTTTTGTGCTCAATACAATAACAACACACCAACCCAGTGAATTTATCGATATAAGTCATTGGAAAATGCCTCAGAACATTAAATTAGCAGACAGCAACTTTAATCAACCTCATGACGTAGATTTACTCATCGGAGCTGAGCTTTACCCTGAACTTCTTTCCGTGGGACAGATTAAAATAAATAACAGTGGACCAACCTTACAAAACACATTACTGGGGTGGATTGTTATGGGTAAAACGGTCACAAACACTCTGTCAACACTGTTCTGTGGTATAGGTGTGAACAATTCATCTTGCAACTTAGATAGTCTGGTCGAACGCTTTTGGAATCTGGAAGAAAATCTAGCTTCCCCGTCCCAAAGCATCCAAAAACCGCTCACAAAAGAAGAACGTCAGTGTGAAGAAATATTTCTGAGAACTACAAGAAGATCGGAATCTGGACGGTATATTGTAACCCTTCCTTTTTTAAATGACCCACAAAGTCTAGGGTATTCAAGGGAAATAGCAGTTCGAAGATTCCTTAATCTAGAAAAAAGGTTAGAAAAGAACCCTGAGGTTCATAAGCAATATATAGAATTTATGAAAGACTATATTGCATTAAAACATATGGAAGAGGTAAAACCAAATGACCTCTCTCATAAAATGCCACACTATTTTCTTCCACATCATTGCGTTTTACGTCCAGAAAGCAGTTCAACAAAATTGAGAGTCGTATTTGACGGATCATCAAAAACATCTACAAATCTATCCCTCAATCAAATCTTGCACACTGGACCAGCACTACAAAACGATCTCGTTTCAATTCTGTTGCGATTCAGGACTCACAAATATGTGTTCACTGCTGATATTACCAAGATGTATCGTCAAATTCTTGTAGACGACTTTAGTAAACGATTCCAACGTATAGTTTGGCGAGAATCTACCAAGGAACCTCTTAAGACGTATCAAATAAATACTGTCACTTATGGTACTAAACCTGCGCCTTACCTCGCTATAAGGTGTCTTCATGATCTGGCAGAAAAGGCAAATCAGCAGCATTTACTTGGCGCAAATATTATTCGTCGAGACATTTACATGGATGATATATTAACCGGCAGTGATAACCTTAAAACCGCTACTCAAATGCAGTTGGAACTAATACAACTCTTGGCTCAGGGGGAATTTCATCTAAGAAAATGGTGTTCCAACATTCCTTTACTGTTAAAAGGAATCCCAAAGGAACACTGCGAAACCGAGAGGATATTTCACGACCAAGAAGAAGGATCTATAAAAACATTGGGACTAACTTGGCTCCCAGCTTCAGACCAATTTATTATTAAAACAAACTGGAATGAAGTGACAAAGATTACTAAAAGATCAATATTGTCTGACACGGCTCATATTTTCGATCCACTAGGAATAGTGAGTCCAGTTGTCGTTCTTGCAAAAATCTATTTACAAGAAATTTGGGCATTAAAACTTGACTGGGATTCTTCTTTGCCAATGGAGATGACTACAAAATGGAAATTCTTCAGAGAAAATGTTCTCAAACTTAACAATCTCAGATTTCCACGACATGTCATAATAAATGACGCAGTATCTATCGAACTGCATGCATTTTCAGATGCTTCCGAACGAGCGTATGGTGCTGTAGTTTATCTTAAATCAACTAACTCGAAGGAAGAAGTCAATGTTCAGTTGGTATGCTCCAAAACACGAGTTGCACCAGTTAAACAGCAGACGATTCCTCGCCTGGAACTCTGCGCCGCAAAATTATTGGTACAACTAGTAAAAATTGTTAAAGAAAGCCTTCTTATCCAAATCAAACAAATAACATATTGGACCGATTCTCAAATAGTGTTGTCTTGGATTAACACAACATCACCTCTGAAGACTTTCGTGGCTAATCGTATAGCAAGTATTCATGACGAAACCACGAAATCCCAATGGAAGTTTGTTCCTTCTGAAATGAACCCAGCCGATCTTCTATCACGAGGAGTGTTTCCGGATCAACTTTTAAAATCTACAATCTGGTTCCAAGGTCCAGCATTTTTGAAGAAGTCTAAATCGGAATGGCCGCAACAACCATTAAGAAAAGAAGAAGAGAAGCTATTAGAGATGAAAGTCCTGAAGACTATACTGCTGGAAAAATCGAATATAAATGACCACTTTATTGAACGAATTAATCACAAAAACTCGTTCAAATTCCTGCAACGGGTTACATCGTATACCATACGTTTCATAAGTAACCTAAAGCGAGCAAAAAAGTACCGGCTTGTGGACACAGTTCCTTCTCCACAGGAGCTAAAATCAGCAACCGTCCACATTGTAAAGTACATTCAAAAAACTGCCTTTGAAGAAGATTTAAAGGCACTCATTAAATATGGTTGTGTATCTCAAAGCAGCCATCTAAACTCACTTGCACCATTTCTTGATCATAGAAATATAATAAGAGTGGGAGGAAGACTAGATGCCTCTCATCTTCCATATGAAGCAAGACATCAGATGATTCTTCCATGCTCACATGAAATAACAAAATTATTGATGTCCAAACTTCACGAAGAAAATATGCACGCTGGACCACAAGCTTTACTATCCATTGCGAGGCAAAATTACTGGATACTAGGAGGTAAACGATTAGCCCAATCAATCGTTAGTCATTGTATGAAATGCTTCAAAGCGAAACCCAAGAGTATTACTCAGTTGATGGGAAATTTGCCTCCCGAACGTGTCCAACCATCAAGACCATTCATGAATGTGGGCATAGATTTCTTCGGTCCAGTATACATTCACTACAGAATTCGTGGTAAACAGTCAACAAAAGCATATGTCTCAGTTTTCATATGTTTCTCAACAAAGGCGATACACCTAGAACTCGTGATGGATTTAACAACTCAGGCGTTCCTTGGAGCACTAAAAAGATTCGTGGCAAGACGAGGATGTCCAGCAAAAATATTTTCCGATAATGCTACCAACTTTATAGGAGCACGAAATGAACTAAACGAGCTCAACTCCATGGTTTTTACTAAGGAAGGTCAGGAATTAATACAAAATTATTGCACTGGAAGAACCATTAATTGGAAACCTATACCTCCACGTTCTCCTCACTTTGGAGGTTTGTGGGAGGCAGCTGTTAAATCAGCCAAACACCATATGAAACGCATCTTTTCAAGCGCATCCTTAACACAAGAAGAACTAACAACAGTCCTTGCGCAAATAGAGGCAATCCTTAACTCTAGACCATTAACTCCGATGTCAAATGACCCTAATGATCTTGAGGCCATAACTCCTGGACATTTTTTGATTGGAGCACCTTTAACTGCAGTAGTGGATCCAGAATCAGCAGAAGCACCAAAGCTGACTCATGTTGCTAGATGGAAGCTCGTAACATCAATTCATCAGGAATTCTGGCGTAGATGGAGATATGAATACTTACAAGAAATACAACAAAGGTATAAATGGAAACATCCTCAAGCCGACATCCAGCCAGGCACATTAGTCCTAATTAAAGAAGACAATCTACCTCCTCTTAAATGGGCAATGGGTAGAGTGCTAAAATCCATCACTGGTCCGGATAAACTTACAAGAGTGGTTGATATTAAAACCTCTTCAGGAGAAATAAGAAGATCAATCGCCAAAGTGTGTCCCCTTCCTACTGAAATTCAACCAAAGCAAGAAGTTCAAGATCCATCCAAACTAGAACATGGGGAGGAACCTTCTGAAGCTAAAAAACGGGCTACACACCTTCGAACTAAGGTTAAACATCCTCTTAAAGGTCGTTTCCTTCCAATTCAGGAACGCTCAAATCGAAAACGACACAATCCGGAAATATCTTCTGTGCCAACTCGAAAAATGAGAATAAATCCAATCAATACAATATTGGTTATTTGCTTATTAATACTAAGCACCGCATTTGGACAAACTACTCAACGAAGTGCAGTAGATATTAAACATTTTGAAACCAGTCCTGGATTATATTTTGAGGACATTGGAGAGGCAAAACTTATAACTGATGATTGGAACCTGTTTGTTTACTTCAATATGACTAGTTACTGGCTTGAGTTTGAAGGAATACAAAGAAGTGTCACCCAATTAAAAGCCAGATGTGAGGAAAAATCAAACTCGAATAATCTTTGTAAGGCCATCATAAATCATCTCGAAATGCGTCTAATGGAATCAGAAAATTTAAATGACGTTCTTAAATTTAGAAACGGAATCGCAATAAGAAAGAGAAGGTCCCCATTCGACTTCGTTGGAACAGTTGCAAATACGTTATTTGGAGTTCTTGATCAAGAATATGCACAATACATCGAAGACAACATCCAGATGGTTCATAATAATGAAAATCACCTACTTGAATTGAGCAAAAATCAGACCTCAATACTAGAATCTACAACAAATATTCTCAACAAATCGCTGTCTTCAATAAAAGAACAGTTTAGTGAGGTGAAACATCAGCTGACCATCGCTTATGATTCAATGGACCGCCTAAATGAAACCATACAAAGAACAGAAATCCTCAACTTTGTCACGATTTATGTCACTCAAATAATGGACAGCTTTCAACGCATTCAAATAGCAATTCTAGATGCTATTTCAGATACCCATCATGGAAGAATAAACGCTTTACTTCTTTCTCCCAGACAACTATTGACCGAACTGGATAAAATTCGCAAAATAATACCCAGTTCACTTATACTACCTGGGTACGATGAACATAATCTTCCAAAGCTTTACGAACTTTTACGAGTCAAAGCACGAGTTACGTCGTCATCAATTTTACTCCTTGTAAAATTGCCATTATTAAATTCACAAATGTTCCAGTTGTTCAAATTGATACCGTTACCAGTTCAACAAAACACATCCTTCATCTTCATACAACCATCTACAGAATTTTTGGCAATCACTCCATTCAGAGATCAGCATTTCGCGCTATCAAATGCCGAATATCAGAGTTGTATACATCTTGATGACAGGAAGTATCTATGTAAACAGCGACATCCAATCTTCAATACACATTCAGTCGAAAATCGATGTGAGATCCAAATGCTAAATCACAATAAGCAGCTCTCTTCACATTGTGAATTAAAATCCGCCAAAGTGGACAGGATGTGGATTCAACTTCACAATCCCAAAAACTGGATCTTCGCTTTTAAATATGAAGAAATATTGTCTGTACTATGCGGACCGGAAATCCTAACTACAAAACTAAAGGGAGTAGGACTTATGAAAATAGGAGCTGACTGTATCATAAAACAGCCAACCATGACTATTAATGCTCACAACTTCTACACATCAAATTCAACTGCGCCTTTTTTGCCGACAATCAACTTAAGTTTATTCGTCCAAGACTTTCATATCGAACCACTCAAAGACGAAATGTATAAAAAAGAAATCATCATTCGAGGGGAAGACAACTTAGCATTACTGAAGAACAAAATTTCATTTCAAAAAACTCAGCAAGTGTTACCCAATAAAATGTCCCACCATGATATTCATCAGTACTCCATTAGTTACCTTTCATTTTTTGGAGTTGTAATCCTGGCTACTGTTTTACTACTACTACAGAGGAAGATGACGAATGCTCATACCCCACATGCTATACAATTTGAGCTCCGAGATCTCAACGCCGGGGAGGATGTTTAAGCAGCTTATTTTTTAACACCCTATTAATATCTAGAACACCCTATTTCTTATGAACATCACTATCCATACCTTTCATATGGTTCCCACCAAAACTGTACTATCAGCACTTTTTACAGGTGCTCTCCTATCATATTACATTCATTTTCCCACATTTATTTTCCCATAGAATCAGAACTAGTGTCAAATTGTTTATGAATCAAGTATAAATAGCCATGAAAATTAATAATAAAATCACTTTTAATCCAGAAGTCAATTAGGTTGTTTTATTACAATTGCTACCCCCCACCCGAGGTAAGGAGCAATAAAATCAAGTAAAACAATCAAGTCGAATTCAAAAGAGTTTTCGACGTTAAACAAGGGCTATACCTCCTTTATCTATTGCTTTGCTAGCATCATGTCAATCATATTACTAAACCCTGTCCCTTATCATTAAAATCCTGAAAAATGGTCCAAGGGTTATTTTTATTGCGGAATACAAATGTATGTCAATAAGGTCAACACATTATTTTATCTATAGGGATGGATGCCGACAATTAAAATATGCATTCATGATGATCGCAATACATAAATGTATCCAAATGCTTCCTTATATACACCGATGATATTCCAAGTATCAACAATACAAATTTATGATAAGGTTAACTACATGAATGAATGCGGGGAAAAACTCTATTGTTCTACTATTAGCAATCAATATGATATAAGCATGTATTATTACCCCAATACTTCTTTTCATTAGTTACTTTCCACCTCAAAGAAACCTTTTTGCAATGTATAATAAGACATTTAGAATCATATCCTGTATATGACTACTTTCCTACCCCCGATGAAGGAGAATACTCCGTTTTTACTCTGGATGATTTCGCTGCTTTTGAAGCAAATTCAATAACCCTAGCCAGTGGATTCAAGCCAACAAAGAAACTATCGGCTATCACGTTACCGTGGGGTGATAGAATCGTAGCGGATCTTGGCGAATGTATGGTGAGATACAATTTTTCTCGTTCTGCTTCCTTTATACAAAATACTTGAAAATTATGATCAAACGTCATCATGTTATCATAAAGGTATATGTTTAAACCGAAGTTAAACCTCGCATAGAAATGCGGAAAACCTAACTCGACGTTGAACCGATTCTTATTTTTATAAATAAATAAAACTAAAACAATTTTGTTTGGGAAAAAGCCTTAGCAAAAAAAACCCAATTTATTAAACACCTTTTACGCTCACTTTCCGACTTGCCAACTGGCCATTTACAAAGCTGATTTTAGACTGACAATATTTTTTCTAAGAACGAAGAATGCATGTTCTTTTGTATGCTCTTTCGTATAATACATAATAAGAATATATAATGTTGAAGTGTAGGTTTAGCTGGCGGTTGCTGGCTGTAGTGGTGTTGAAACTCGTACGCTTGCGTTCGATACAGTCCCGACAAAAAAGGGACTTTTTTCATCTAGGTCCTGCCCACCTCCGAGGCTGCTGATTCGTCTCGCGCCGGCTGCTTTCGCTTCCGTTGCTCACCCTGATCATACCTTGCTAAAAGACACTGTAACGAAACTAAGAACTGGATTAGAATATTTATATATGATAGATTTGCGAAGCCGAGATTGGCTCATATATCCTTGCCGACCCTGCCTCTTTAGTTATTCAACTGGTAATATACATATTTTCTGAACCGGCCGAGTTAACTGCCCGGCTTCGGTTTGTAAAACTACCGATCTGGCTATCCCATCCTTACTTCTAATGAGCTGGCTGATCCTCCCCATGGCCCATTGGGCTGGAGGAAAATTCTCACTCTTTATAATTACTAACTGGCCGACTCTTAAACTCTCTTTTTCCCTACGCCACTTCTTTCTCTCTTGCAATGTAACAAGATACTCTTCTCGCCATCTCTTCCAGAAATGGTCGAACATAAGCTGTCTCTCTCTAAAAAGCCTTGCCCCCCTTGCACCTGTTTCTTCAGGTGTCGATAAAGCTGGCGGTAACACAATCGGTTCACCTATCAGAAAGTGACCTGGTGTCAGTGCTTGCACATCTGTGGGATCATCACTTAGTGGATGAATTGGACGGGAATTCAGTATCCCTTCTATGCCGATCAATAACGTTAAGAATTGCTCGCTCTCTAGTATACGCTGGCC
This sequence comes from Eupeodes latifasciatus, assembly GCA_920104205.1. Classification (NCBI taxonomy): domain Eukaryota; kingdom Metazoa; phylum Arthropoda; class Insecta; order Diptera; family Syrphidae; genus Eupeodes; species Eupeodes latifasciatus. The sequence goes on along the minus strand of OV049927.1, from coordinate 41,619,087 downwards.
AACTATGCGCTTCAAGTGATATTTCATCGACTTGACCGCTGCCTCATATATGCCTCCTTGATGCGGAGCAGCTGGCACCATAAATATCCATTCTGTTCCGCGCTGATTTAATTTGCCGAATAGCTCATCCCTCTCCCATTCTTTCCAAGCTTGCTTAATTACCCTAGCAGCGCCAACGAATGACGTACCATTGTCACTAAACATACGTTGACAATGTCCTCGCCTACTAACAAATCGCTCATAGCATGCCAGAAATGACAATGAAGTCAGATCTCCTACCATATCAATATGGACCGCCCTTGTCTTCAAACATACAAAAATTGCTACCCAAGTCTTCCTTGTGGTGATTCGCTTGCCATTCCTATCCAATATTTTAACTACAAAAAGCCCTGCATAATCGACCCCGGTATGTAGAAAAGGCTTGCCAACTTGCACTCTATCTGCAGGCAACTCTGCCATGAGCTGTTGTTCTAGCCGATAATTATAGCGCACACAAATTGTGCACTTATGAATATAACGTCTAAGCTCACTGCGCAATCTGGGTATCCAGTATTGCTGCCGAATGAATTGCATCATGATCTGACTGGCTCCATGTTTTGTCATTCGATGAGCATGGTCAATCAACAACCAAGCCAACCTCGTATCTTGTGGAATAATGGCCGGATGACGCATCTCATATTGCTCGCTTGCACGATGTAGGCGCCCTCCTACTCGCAAAATGCCCTCGCTATCAAACACTGGCTTGAGAGATTCTATCCTGCTATTCTCTGTCAGCTGTCCATTTGCTTGGAGAGCCGCTATGTCCTTGCTATAGACCTCTTTCTGAGCTCTTTTAATAAGAAGTTTTAACCCTTTCGCTCTTTCATCAGCCGTAGGTGTCATAGACGCCGGACCCACGCTATGCCTTGCTCGCTTTCTGCGCTGCCTTTGCTTGCGTTCCCTTGCTCTTAACCTAAGCTGATTCATGTAATGAAATACATATCCCAGAACACTTATTGCCTTTTCTAATCGAGAAGCATATTCTTCAATTGGCACACTAGCTTGTTGTTCAGGTACCCATATACCTAAAGTTTCCCTTGTCTGTGTAATTGCACATATACCCATTTCGCTTGCTACTATGGGTGATACTTCTCCCTTTATTGGATTAACTGGCCAACTGTCTTCTTGCTCAACTAGCCATGATGGTCCATGTAACCATAGTTTGCTCTCAACTAGCTCTGCTGGCAACATTCCCCTGCTGAGTAAATCCGCGGGATTTTCCTTAGTCCCGACGTGCCGCCAATTACTAACATCGGTATTCGTTTGAATCGATGATATTCGATTCCCCACGTAAGTTTTCATATCACGGGGTAGTCTTTGTAGCCAATGCAAAACTACCATCGAGTCTGTCCAAAGTATATACTCTACGCTTGCCCAATCCATTGCCTTAAGTAGTTCTACCAATAAGCGACCGAGCAACTCTGCCCCTGCTAACTCTAGCCGTGGTATAGACACCATCTTGAGTGGAGCCACCCTTGTCTTTGAAGTAATCAACTGGCTCGTGACTTTGCCATTGGCTTGCTCTACCCTTGCATATAACACAGCTCCGTATGCCGTTGTGGAGGCGTCAGATTCCTTTTTGTAACCCTGTCGGGAATTTCTGGTGATTTTACTTCGAACGTAAACTGGTCTTGGTTCACTAACCATTTCAGACCCAATACAGTAGTCTGCTCTCCTTTATCAAATACCAGTTCCTGTTCGTTAACTGAGGGCAATCTACTAGCTAGCCACTGACTATTCGATTTCCACTTGCGGAGTTCGAAACCAGCTGTCCGTAACACTCTATCCAATCGTCTTGCCGTATGTAATGCTTCTTCTTCGCTTTCGCAACCGGAAACACAATCATCCATGTAGAAATCGTTACAAATAATTTGCTCTATATCTGGGTAGGACTCCTTTGCATCTCGTCCACATTGAATCAATGCTCGTACCGCGTTGTATGCTGAAGATGTCATGCCATAAGTCACAACTGTTAGCCAATATTCTTGAAGCTTCTCGCCAGGAGACTCTCGCCAGAAGATTCTTTGCGAATCCCATTGATGCCTAGCTAACCTAACTTGCCGAAACATCATCTTGATGTCTGCACTGAAAGCTATCTTATGTCTGCGAAACCGCATTATAATTTCAAATAAATCACGCTGAAGTTTCTCTCCCAGCTGCTGTACTTCGTTATATGAAATACCCCTATCCGTCTTGCAGCTACAATCGAACACAACCCTGAACTTCTTTGTTACACAATGATGCGGTATGTAATACACTAACTGCCCTTGCTCTACTTGCGGAGGTCTGGTCGCTTTGACCATATGACCAAGACTTTCATACTCTTTCATAAAACTGACATAACTCTCTCTAAGAGCAGGTTCCCTAGCTAGTTTCCTTTCCAACATAAAAAATCTTTTCAATGCTATCGCTCTCGAATCTCCTATGCCCTGGACGTCAGGCTTAATAGGAATCGTAACGACGAAACGTCCTTCGCTGTCACGCTTTGCCGTCTTTGTGAAATTATCTTCCACCTCTTGTTCCTCTGGTGATCTTAACTTGCTATTCCCAACCTGATCCATTTCCCAAAGCCGCCGTACTAAACTATCCAAATTATCTACCTCGACACATCTTAATACAGATGTGTTTTCAACTTGCTGTTCTGCCGTACCTAGAGAACTGCCTCCAAATGCCACTATGCCAAAACTTGTCTTAATCGCAGTTATTGCGCCTATCATTCGTGGCATTGAACATACCATTACCCTTGCAAAGAATTTCACGCCCAGTAAAATATCAACCGGAGCTCGCTTCCAGTAAGATGGATCAGCGAATGGCAAGTCAAAAATCTCACTCACCTGCTGTATACTTGCTCGTGGAGTTACTAATGACCAATCAGTCTCCTTTGGTACTACCCAGAAATCTTCTTCTATGCATACCTCTGCCGAAAACCATGGCACTATCCCAATCCTGGCCTGTCTATTAATTTGCACAATATTACCTTCGATACCTGTTACCCTTTTCGTGGCTTGCCGTGTAAGTATTTTAAAAGCCCGCACTAATTCATATGGAATCAAGTTTGGCTGTGCCCCTGAGTCTAATATAGCTCGAACTGGCCCCATCAACCGCCCGTCGACCTTCAATCTTACCAACATTGTTGGAATCAAAGCTTCATCACCTGTGGAGGAAGAGATTAAATTAAAGACATTCAAGTAGCTTTCAAGAAGGTTATTCGTTTTATTGGACTTTTGCCGCTTAGCCGGAATAATTAACTGTCAATCCCCATCGCGTTTAATGCCTTTTTTCACAGTAACCTCTGCCAGAGGTACTCTGTGGCTTGGGCATAATAAGCTGTTATGCATGATTTTAAATGGACATCTCGGACACGGAGATTGGAAGCACGCCTCTACGTTATGTCCTTGCTTGAAGCAATTCTCACATAACATGTGCATGCGCACAAAACGCACCCTAGCTGACTGGTCCAATGCCCTGAATTGCTTGCAATGGTATAGCTGATGCTCCTCGCCGCATAACTCGCACCTATGCTGATGCCTGATTACTCTGCTCGGCTTGCTCCCTTGCCAGTTCATTGATGTCTTCATTCCTTGCTTGGGCTGGCCTGCCGTGTTCCCTTGCTGCCCTACCCGCTCGCTGCTGAATTTGTCGAAACGCTGCCTCGACCCTTCCCTCGCTGCTGCGCCACTCATCATGAAGGCTGCCTTGGCCTGATGACTGCTTGCCGGTTGTGTGCTTGCCGAGGCTTGCCGATCCAGAAATGCCAGCATCTCCTTAGATGTTGGAGTCTCGGATTGCCGTTGCAACTCCCATTGGCGGGCCGTGTCCGCATCTAGCCGCTCGTGTAGCAAGTGGACCACGATCATATCCCAGTATTCCACTGGAATCCCTTGCGCCTTGAGCTGTCGCAGGGTCTCGTGTGTTACGTTTGACAGCCTTTGGATCTGGTCCGCACGCGGTGTAGCTGGCAGACATGGCAGACTCAGGAACTGCCTCAGTAACTCGCGGCATGTCTGTTACTTTTTATCGTACAACTGATTGAGCCTAGCCCAGGCTTCTAGGTAATTACCTTCCGTGAGCTGCCATTCACCTAAAGTCCTGGCTGCCTTGCCGGTCAGCGATTTGGCGAGATGCTGAAATTTGAAAGCCGGCTTGACCTGCTCGTTCTCGTGCACTGCTGCCACGAACCGATCCCTGAACCCTTGCCACTTCGTGAGGGACCCATCAAACTCTCCCCACGTGTTCTTTACCTCCTGCTGAGGAGGCACCTGGATGGACACCTCAATCGCCTGTCCGCTTGCCGTTTCCTTCTCAACTTGCTGCTCCCTTTTATGCTGCGCAATCGCGGATAGCCGCTTGCGGAACTTCCTCTTTGTGCCTAGGTAAAGTTCCTCGGCGTCTGCTTGCCGCTCTGACGCCTCGTCCACGTCATTTCCCTTGCCGGATATCCACCTTAGATGGTTCGCCGAAAGCTGGCTCCATACTTCTTCTAGACGCTCAAGTCGCACTTGCAGGTCTTCTTCGTCCTCATCTTCCCTGGGTAGCTCTAAATAGCCTTCCATCCTCTTCATCGCTTTGAGGCATGCCTCATGGATCTTATTGTTTGCCATAGGTATCCTGTAATCAATATATGGATAAGAGATTGATCCCTGAAACTTGCTTTAACTATTCCAACAAATGAGTTTGTGCCAGATAAATACTACACTTACTAACTTGCCATTCATATAATTTGCAAAAAAAAATTTAACTTCTAATATTGCTATTTCACTTGCCTGATTGCTACCTGCGGTCGGTGGTCTTCATCAAAAGATTTTCTAAGAAACCTTAGCTCGCCGACTTTTGCCAATGCAATCATGATCTATGATTGCTTCTTGCTCATATGCATGTATAATTATAATAATCTTATACTGCTCTTGCCGCCTTGCTCGTCATGACAGCTCGCTAGCTTTATCCTCGAATTTTCATAATTCGGCTTGCTGTACAATAATTTTATTTAATTATCTGTTCCTTGCCATCATAGCCACTATCCTTGCTGTTAGCACTTCGGCTTAATTGCTATAAAGCTAGTATTTTTAACACACTCGCCGGCTCTCCGATGGCTATGATTTATTTCCCTAACCATGCGCATTGTTACTCCCTATCCTATTTATTGCTTCGTCTGTGTCTTGTGAACTTAACCCCAAAAAAAAGAAATATGTGTCTACTGGTGGTTGCAAGGCACCAGCGACAAACGCAACGCAAATATTAAAAAACCTATGTCTGATGGTGGTTGTAAAGCACCAACGACCAACGCAACGAAAAAATAAAAATATATAAGTCTGATGGTGGTTGTAAAGCACCAACGACCAACGCAACGAAAAAAAATAAAAATATATAAGTCTGATGGTGGTTGTAAAGCACCAACGACCAACGCAACGCAAAAATAAAAATATATAAGTCTGATGGTGGTTGTAAAGCACCAACGACCAACGCAACGAAAAAATAAAAATATATAAGTCTGATGGTGGTTGTAAAGCACCAACGACCAACGCAACGCAAAAATAAAAATATATAAGTCTGATGGTGGTTGTAAAGCACCAACGACCAACGCAACGAAAAAATAAAAATATATAAGTCTGATGGTGGTTGTAAAGCACCAACGACCAACGCAACGCAAAAATAAAAATATATAAGTATGCTCCCAATACACGCCCCTAATATATTACCACCGCACTAAGTCACCAGCATCCCCGCATAGCACAGACCGAAGCGACGCGAACAACAAAAAGAAACACAAAAAATGATGAAGACCACACCGTCGCTATTACGCTTGCCGTTGTTCATTCTTTATTTATATGAACAAGATACCTCGCTAATTTGCCGCTATTTTCACTATGTTATTCTTTTCTTAATTCTTGCACTGACCTACGCCGTCTTTCCCCTTGCTCTTGTTTCCTAATGAAACAAACATAACTCGCACTATATGCCGCTTTGCCGAAACATAAACCTTATTGCAAATAATTCCCTTTTTTCACTTGGCAATTAAGTATTTATCTGCACTCATTCACATAATATAAATGGAAATTTACTCACAGTTTTTTCTTCTTTTTTCAAGAAATAAAGATGTTTGTTTAAAAATTTTAAAAAGTGCTCGCACAGTAAATATAACTCTGAACTATCTCTAGCGCCGATTGATAAACAACTGAACGAGACAAACAAAAACAACCTACGGAGCACACGCAGCTGCTGCTTGTGTTTTTCTCCTCTTTGTTGTCTTCTTCTCGTTCGCCTGCTAGTTTTTCGTGAGTGTATACACTTATGTATTTTGTGCATCCCTCTATATAAAATATAGTACCGCTTGCTGAGAGTAGATATTTCTTTTTATTTCCCCTTGAATAGCAGTAACGCTTTTTCATGTTGGGACTTGCACAAAATATAAAACTATATTGTAAAAGGAACGCATGCACATACTTTACCAATATAAAGCCGCTTGCCGCTGTCGATACATCTTGCTGATATTTACAGCTATATTCTTCTTGCTGATTTTTCTTCCTCGATTCATATACAATAGACTAGGTCTCGCCGTTTTTTATTTCTAATTTCACTAGCCGGAATTTACTTTGAATTTACACAAGCAAAAACGAAACACTCGCGGACTTTATCTATAGGTCACTAGTAACTATCCGGCTCGTTTGGACCAAAATGTTTAAACCGAAGTTAAACCTCGCATAGAAATGCGGAAAACCTAACTCGACGTTGAACCGATTCTTATTTTTATAAATAAATAAAACTAAAACAATTTTGTTTGGGAAAAAGCCTTAGCAAAAAAACCCAATTTATTAAACACCTTTTACGCTCACTTTCCGACTTGCCAACTGGCCATTTACAAAGCTGATTTTAGACTGACAATATTTTTTCTAAGAACGAAGAATGCATGTTCTTTTGTATGCTCTTTCGTATAATACATAATAAGAATATATAATGTTGAAGTGTAGGTTTAGCTGGCGGTTGCTGGCTGTAGTGGTGTTGAAACTCGTACGCTTGCGTTCGATACAGTATATGATGACTTGTGGCAAGCAGATCTGGTTGAAATGATACCTTACAGCGATCAAAACAATGGATTTAATTATTTGATGACAGTTATCGATGCTTTTTCAAAATTTGCTTGGGTTGTCCCAATGAAAAACAAAAAATGCATTACTATTTCAAAAGGAATGGATGAAATATTTACTAGTTCTTCTAGGATTCCAAAGAACTTGCAGACTGATGATGGAAAGGAATTTTTCAATACAAACTTCAAGAGTTTGATGGAAAAACATAACATTAATCACTATTCTACATTCAGCTCATTGAAGGCTTCAATTATTGAAAGATTTAAAAAGAACCTATAAGGAAAAAATGTGGAAAGAATTTATCTTCAATGGAAGCTATAAGTGGATAAATATTTATAAGAAATTGCTTTATGATTATAATCATTCTTACCACCGAACCATTAAATGATAGATAGATAGATAGATAGACAATTGATTTTTATTGATTTAAAGATTATTTTACAATTATTACATAAATATTATATTACAAAAATCAGAATAGCATGGCATTTGCCGTCTGCCAGATTGACAACTTTAATAAATTAAATTGCTGTAATTAACAACAAAAAAAAACAATAAAAAGAAAAAAAACATTTCAAAAAGGCCAATTTAAAAAAAAAAAACAGAGAAAAAAAAGAAAAAAAAGAAACAAATGACTATCAAATTTCAAGCGTCAGAAGTCTTCGTTCATAATTCTGGATCTACAGGGTGGGCCGTTAATAAGTGCACTTTTTGTCTCGCTCTAACTCCCGAACGAAATAACCGAGACGCGCGGGATGGTATCTCCTTGCAGCTCGAGATCTAAATTTTTAGTCGCAATGAGTCCGTTCACGGGAGAGCAGCGCGCTTTCTCCGTTCGCGCCTTTTATGAAAACAATCGCTCATACGTGACTGTTCGTCGGCTTTTTCGGGTAAAGTTTGGATTACGCAACATCACCGAGTGTCCAAGTACGAATGTAATCAAAAAATGGATCGTAACATTCGAGGCAACGGGATCAACGCAAAAACTTCGACCTACAGGACGCCCACGTTCCAGGCGGACTGCAGAAACAATTGAACGCGTACAAGCTTCTGTGCGCGATGATCCAAGAAGCTCTACACGGAAACGCGCTGCGGCCCTGGGAGTACCCAGAACGACTTTACGTCGCATTTTACGGGATGATTTGAAGTTAGACCCTTACAAAATTCAGATTGTCCAAGATTTGAAAGAATCCGATTTTGTTTCACGGTTCAATTTCGCAACAGAAATGTTACGGAGATTCCCTCACTTCAATAAGATTATCTTCTCAGACGAAGCTCATTTTCATGTCAACGGATTTGTTAATCGACAAAATTGTCGATACTGGGGAACAGAAAATCCACGCTTAAAACATGGACGACCGTTACACTCTCCGAAAGTGACCGTTTGGGCCGGAATAGCCAAGTGGGGGATCATAGGGCCGTATTTTTATGAAGATCGATACGGGCGTAATGTTACTGTTAATTCAGAGCGTTATGTTTCGATGCTTAGAGATTTTTTAGCTCCAAAACTGCAAGAATCGAGTGGTCACACTATTCACACCTGGTTCCAGCAAGATGGCGCTACCTGCCATACAAGTAACGACTCTCTGGAGGTCGTTAGAGAAATGTTTCCTCGAAGGTTGATATCGAGGAGGGGTGATATTGCTTGGCCACCCAGGAGCCCTGACTTAACGCCACCGGATTTCTTTTTATGGGGCTACCTCAAGAGTAAGGTGTACTCTAATAATCCTTCAACGACGGCTGAATTAAAAGCGAACATTGAAGAAGAAATCCGCTTAATCACTCCGCAACTTTTGACAAAAGTGTTCCAAAATCTCAGAGTCAGATTGGAAGAGTGCTGTAGGCGAAATGGACAATATTTGGATGATTTAATTTTTAAAAAATAAAAATTCATTTCGTTTTGTATAATTTAAAATAAATATTTCATTTAAAAGCGCTACAGTTGTATTAATATAATTTTTTTTAAGTGCACTTATTTACGGCCCACCCTGTATATCGTAACGCAACTTTGCAATAGTTATAGAGCTTGGAGACATCCATCTCATTCAGCATACTAAGAACTTGTTCCTCTGATAAAAAGTCACTTCCAAGTATATTTCTTCTAGTTTCCCTAAAGGTTGGACACGTTCCGACGAAATGTATAACGTTCTCTCTTTCTGATAAATTACAAATAGTACACTCCAGTGGTAAATCGGGTTTGTGCGGTATGAAGTTCAGGTTGAGTAGTTCGCTTCTTAACTTGACCATTGTAGCAATGACGTTTACATTATTATCATCATGGAAGTAGTTCCTTTCTGCGAGATTATGGTTGAGCCTACTGTAAGTTCTTCTGAATAAGGACCCAGCTGCTTCCGCTGCATATTCTGCTCTACACTTCTCATCTACCGCTGCTATAACCTTGTACATAAGAGCTTTACTGTGCGGTGCATCTTCAACATTTAAATTAAAATTTAAATTGCATCCTTCTGCGAGACTCAACCACTCACTGAACCAGTGATTTTGGTCTTTAACAGCTTTTACTACTAGTTTTCTAACAAGTCGGTATTCGTTCATACTAAAAACGTGCAAGAGATAATCCGCTTGTATCTTTAGGGTCTTTATAAATAGAGGTGATAATCCGGTTTCCAGCATAATCACGCAATTTGGAGTATTTTTTGGCAAACGAAATATTCTCTTCACATAATGTGTTAAAAGTTTCTCCACCGTGTGAATCTTTTTGCATCCCCATACTTGTGAGCCATACAAAAGGATACTTTCTGTAACTGCTTCAAATACCTTATATTTACTACTGTGAGCTATGTTTTCGTTCATGAAGCATCTTTTCCATGAAATATTAATAGCAGTTTTTGCCTTTTGTAGTTTCTCGCTAAAATGTTTCTCCAAATTCAGGTTCCTTGAAAAAATTACTCCTAGGTATTTGTACTCGTTAACACATTCCGTTGAAATTCCACTTTTCATTCGAAGCATTTGACGTTCTAAAATCTGGCATTTATTCTCAACTTCAAAAAGTTTAGATTGAAGCATTTTATTACTACGTTCTAAACCCTCCATTTTCATTTTGATTTCAACCAGATCAGTTTTTGTCGGCAAGTTTTTAAGGCGATCGTCAAGTAATGCTGCAAGTGAACATTCAAGTGTTTTTATATCAACAACTTGCATATTACCAATTTGGAGATGCTTTTTTTGGACTTTGTTCTTGAGCAATTGAATTCAAATCTGGTGAAAGAACAGAACACGGACGCTTTTGCGATTGAGTGACGTCTGTATTTCTATTGTTATTGCTGTTTTGCATATAGCTATAGCTCTTATTTGGCGGTGTTCTTTGTATGTTTATTTATTTTTGATGGAGTTTTTTTTTTTTCACTGAGACAGAAATCACAATTTTAGCTCACCTTTTAATATATGATTATTCCAAGTCGTTATTTGAATTTTTTGGAACTGGTAAAACTTTAAAAAGACTTTTAAAACAATAAATTTTCACAAAATTTTTGGAGCTTAGTTACAGTATCAACCACACTTTATACAGCCAGAGTTGCCAATCATTAAATGTAAACCTGCAGATGTAAACAAGAAAAATTCAAAGTCAATGTTATCACTTTTCAAAAATAAGAAAGAAGTGTTTAGTAAAAGAAAATTCAAAGTTGGTGATAACGTAAGAATTATCAAGTTTAAACATGTATTCGAAAAAGGTTATACACCCAACTGGACTACTGAGGTTTTTAAAATAAGAAAAGTCCAAGCAACAAAACCTATAACATATCTTCTCGAAGACTTTCAAGGAAAACCAATTCAAGAAGGCTTTTATGAACTAGAACTGCTGAAAACTGATTGTGTCGATGCATATCTAGTTGAAAAAGTTCTACAAACGAGAGGAAATAAAGTTTTTGTAAAATGGTTGGGATTCCCACCAAAACATAACTCTTGGATCGATAAAAACAAAATTCTGTAAAATTAATAAGGTTCAGTTCTCATTCTCAATGCAGACAGTTCTATTAACTTGCTTTCTATTGTTTTAATTTTTCCAATATGGACATCCGATGTTCGGAATGCAATTTTTTAACTTCAAAAAGTGATTTGATTTGTTGCGGAGTTTGTTTATCCGGTTTTCATTTTAAGTGCACTAAAATTAGTGATTTAATTCGTGCTAAGCTTGAATCTAATGAAAGTATTTTTTGGAAGTGCAATTCATGCAGAAACATTTCTCTCTTCAGTTGCATACCTAAAATCAAAGAGCTTTATCGTTTCTTTGTGGACAATAAATCTGAGTTCGATAAGCTCGTGAAGCCCCCGTGGTTGACTCGCTCTCAAGCAAAGCCGCCGCCGCACAGTGGGCTCAAAAGCGAATCTAGCGGGTCAAAAGTTAAAAAAAAATACATTTTATATCAAGGCTGGAGGTACATAAAGTGATTGTCAATATGTCAGAGACAAAGAAATGATTTAAATTTTCTGAGAGAAGAGTCTCCTCTAAGAGCTTTAAGTACCGTTTTATGCGGAAACATTATATTTAGTCATTGTTCGTTCAATAATTGTGGTGGTAGGATGCTATTTATTTTTAATTTGTGTGAAAAGTTATTCAAGTTTTTGGTATTATTTCAAGATGGACTACAGTCAACAAGGTTTGCTAATTTTTTTTATTATGATTTACCATGTTTTACCTATAGAAACCATGGCGATTTCTTCGCTAGTAACAAAAAAAATTACAAAACAGTTATTCTGTAGGCTGTAACTTTTTCTGTACAAATCTGTACAAAAAGATCCAACAAAATTTTTGTTGTACCATTAATAGAGAAAGCATGTATTTATTTTTCATCTGCCCGTTCTTGCCCGTTTGGAAGTTATTACACATAATGTATTGCAGGTGGGTGTTTTTTTATAACAAGGAAGGCGCTGCTGGATGAATTAAGATGTAAAAAACTACCACTGGCAAACATCTCAACGTCGAAAAAATTTTTGATTGATATAGTTTTGCTTAAGTTCGCAATTCAAAATCCATCATCAGCCCAAAAAAATGAGATTGATAAAAATATTTCAACATTTCTCGTAGCAGCTTTCAGATATTGGAAACATTGCAATCGATCGTATTCTCGTCTCAAAGATGAATTCAAGGAATGGTTTGAAGGGAACATTATTTTTGCCAACAAGGATGCTCCATCTTGTAGCTCTCGTGCACTGCTTCGGGCTAAAGGGCGCCCAAGTAAGCGATTTTTAGATTGCGGATCAAAAGCTAAAAGAAGAAAAATTATTTCGGTAACGGAAAACAGGTCACCTGAAGAACTATGTTTTGCTGCACAGACAAAACTAAGGCAGGTAGGTAAAAGGGATGCTGCTCAATTGATTGGAAAAATACTTGAATCTGCAGAACAAGCTAAGGCCGTACAAAAAATGTATAAAGGAAACTCGTTTAATCAGAAAACCACTTCATATACTCCTGATAAAGCACTAAGCCTACTAGTATCTTTGAAACTATCAAAAATGCAGTATTGTCAAATGCGTATAGGTGCTCTTGAAATAGGAAATAATATTTACCCCTCCTATACAAAAATTATGAAGGCTAAGGAACGTTGTTATCCACAACCAACGGATATGACTTTAACAGATACTATGGCGGAGGTACATTTACAAGCCATAGTTGATTTGACTCTTAAACGACTTGTGATATCTTTGAATAGTAATATGCCTCAATTAGTCAATCAAAATGAGTTTTCTTGTCTTGTCATGTTATTTAAATGGGGAAGTGACGGTTGCGGTAGTCTCAATCGCTACAAACAGGTCGGTAGCAATGGAGTGGTTGAGGACTCCACTATTTTGGTGTCTTCTTTTGTTCCACTGCAGTTAAAAGCTATGGGTACAGATAACAAAGAGTTCATACTGTGGCAGAATCCTCGAACTTCTTCAACACGGCTATGTCGACCGATCCGTTTCCGGTTCGTAAAAGAAACTGCGGAGGAACTCGTTTCTGAAACAAAACATATTCAGGACCAAATCAATAAATTGGTGGATGTTGATGTTGATCTTTGGGGTCGTTCTGTAAGCATCAAATCAAAATTCCTTCACACTATGGTAGATGGGAAGGTTTGTAACGCCTTAGCAGGTAACCGGAACACTCAAAAATGTTATATCTGTGGAGCAAGAAGCCTGGAAATGAACGAAATTGATACTGTATTGTGTCGAGAATACAATACTGAAAGTTTATCATGGGGTTTGTCAACTCTTCACGGGTATATTAGGTCCATGGAATGCTTGCTCCATATTTCCTATAGATTAGGCATAGAAAAGTGGCAAGCTAGAACCATAGATGAAAAAAAGAATGTTGCGGACAGGAAAAAACGTATCATTGACGAATTTCGAGTGAGAACAGGGCTTCTAATTGACACTCCAAAACAAGGTGGAGGTAATACCAATGACGGTAATACCGCTAGAAGGTTTTTTAATAACTCAGAGGTTACCTCAGACATTACTGGTGTTAATAAAGATCTGATTGAAAGCTTCAATATTGTTCTTCGTGTACTTTCGTCTAACCATGAAATTCACCTTGATTCCTTTGAACACTTTACCCAAGAAACTGCGAGGAAGTACGTTACTCTGTATAAGTGGTATCCTATGCCTGTGACGGTTCACAAGCTGTTGATCCACGGTCCTACTGTAATTAAAAACTTTAATCTTCCCATAGGAGCATTAGCTGAGGATGTGCAGGAAGCACGTCATAAAGAGCTGAAGAGATATCGAGAGCATTTTTCAAGAAAAGTGTCTCGGAAGGCGACTAACTCGGACATATTAAATCATCTGTTAATATCGTCTGACCCTCTCATCAGTAGCTTTCAGCCTAATACTCCACCAAAAAAATATGATTTTGACGAAAAAATCTCGAGTTTGTTAATTATTTCAAACGAAAGTGATGATGAAAGTGACTGTAGTGACAATGTCAGTGAAATTGGACTCCAAAATGTATCACTTTAATAATTTGTACATATATATGTATGTACCTACATTGTAATCTAATCACATATCTACTGAATAAATTGAATTTTTGAAACAATGTATTAAAAAATCTAAAAAAACTCATTTTTGTTCTCCTTGTATTAGTAGCTACTCGCGTATACCCTATATTACTATGGATATTTACAGTAAGTAATAATAATGAGTATTTATTTGGAACAAACTAATCTAAGTAATTTAGTAAGATTTTAACAAAAAAAACACCTTATTTAGATATTATTGTTATTATTTAGAAATGTTATGATTTATGACCCGCTAGATTCACGTTTGAGACCACTGTGCGCCGCCACCAGCTACTGAACTACCCAACAACAATAAACAAGTGATGGCCTTTAAAGATAAACATAACCTTTCTTCTTCTCCTCGCTTTCTTAGCTCGCCTTTGCATAAAAATTCACCCTCTTCATCTCCTGCGCTTAAAAGTTGTGATAGCAAACTTGCAATGAATAAAAGAAAAACTGTTCCCTTGTCTAAGCAAAACACCAAAACAACAAGCAAGTCCAACTCTTCCACAAAGAGTGGGGAACTTGCTAAAGCTGCTTGAGTAGTTGTAACTAGAGGGTACGAGTTCACCGGTGCACCGGTGCTGCACCAGGGTTCTGATCTATGCACCGGCATCACCGGCATCACCAGGGTTCCGATCTATGCTAAATACCGATATTATTTTGGGTTCTGGACCATGCTTAGCAAACGTTAGAACGTAAAAACGTAAAATTCACGCTCACGTTAGAACGTAAAAACGTAAAATTCATAGTTGGATTTTTTGGATAGCACAACCTTTGTATATGAAAACTATAGTACTCTCATGGGCAGACATTATTTTGCACGACCGGACGCCGCCGCCGCCGTCGCGTCGTTGGCGGTAGTATCGGGGACCGAGAGAAAAATATTATTTCCATTCCCATGAGCAGCCAGCAGAATAAGGGAGACAGTTAATTTCATTCTATTTGAATCTATCCTTGTATATGTTTTCATATACTAAGCTTCCATATGAAGGTCGATGAATTTGTTTTTGTAATTTCTTTATATCAATGCATTTTTATATGAAAAACGACAATGTCTTAATATTGTGTCTAATAAGGGGATGAATGAAATTTTTGTATGCTTACATCAGCTGTTTAAGATCTTGTACCGATTTTTGTTTTTATTTACATTCATGACTCTGCTTCTCCCTGTGTACGATCTTTGTATATGAAAAATGGTTGTATTATGTATACGAAGCTACGATGCGATTTTTGTGAAGAAGAAACATATTGGGATAGTTATACGTTTGGTTATAGTTATGTATATTTTGGCTGGTGTTTTTTTTCTTTGTAGATAAATATCAATTGGTAGGTGATTTTTTCCAGGATGTGGGTTTGATTTTAAATTCAAATTTTAGATACAAAAGATATTGGTAGGTAGGCAGGTAATTTATGAAATTTCATAGGGAATTCCTACTAGTATCTGGACAGTGCGATAATATCCGTACACTTAGCATTTTGTTTGAGATTAGTAGATAGGTAGGTACAGTATTTGATGTTCAAATGGTAGACATGTGCATTCAAGAGGACACAAGCGTCCACAGGTTTTTTCTCAAAACCCACCTCTGCCTATCAACTCCTACTCTCACCTCCCCGTGGTGAACATCGGGTGCCTAGTACCTCAACTGGAGATTGGGTTCTAACCCCAGTGGAAAGTTGTTGGGGGCAGCAAACGAGAGAGGGGGGAGAGGTGTTTCCACTAAGGCACCTCTCCTTATCCAGACGGCAGCGGACGAATTCTCGAGATGGAATCAACGGTGGCGTCTACAGTTCCAGTAAGGCTGAACTACTTAGTGAACACCTTATAGGGCTTCTACGACTTATTCGGAGCCCAGGCCTATAAGGAGCGGTTTGTCCGGCTCCCCGTCCTTGGAGTTATACTAAGGATCTGGCCCTCCAGGTTGGGGGTTGTGCCGTCAGGGTGACTTCCTGACCACGTAAAAATTTTCTAGTTGCGAAGCACCAACAAGCCTCGGATACGGACGGATTCACTGTTGACAACCCAAGCAAACGAAATAAGGACAACGAACTTCGGATCTGTACGTGGAATGTTAGGTCCCTTAACAGACCACGTGCAGCCGAACAATTAGCGGAAGCCCTAAACTGCTGCAAGGCAGATATTACCGCCATCCAAGAAGTGCGATGGGATGGACCGGGCAAACGCAAACTAAAAGACTGCGATATATACTACGGCGACTGCTACCGAGAACAAAGGCAGCGCCTATTTGGGTGTGGATTTGTTGTTGGAACTAGACTCAGGCAAAAAGTCTTGAGTTTCAACAGTGTGAGCGAGCGCATCACAACAATCCGCATCAAGGCTAAATTCGCCAACATAAGCCTAATATGCGCGCATGCCCCAACAGAGGAGAAAGATGAAGACACCAAAGACATATTCTTCGAGCTCTTGGACAAGACATATGAGCAGTGCCCTGGCTATGACATTAAAATTGTCTTAGGAGATTTTAATGCCAAGCTAGGAAGAGAAGACATCTTTGGTGGCACAATCGGAAGATACAGCCTGAACGACACCACCTCCGACAACGGATTCAGGCTGATCGATTTCGCTGCGGGGCGAGACGTTCTGGTAGCTAGTACGCAGTTCACACATCTCAATATCCACAAGGGGACATGGAAATCTCCTGATCAATCAACCGTCAACCAGATTGACCACATTGCGATCGACGCACGACACTTCTCCAGTATACAGGATATCCGAACATTCCGAGGGGCCAACATTCACTCGGACCACTACCTCGTTGTAGCCAAGGTACGGCTACGGATATCCCGGTCCAAGCCAAAACAAGGAAGTACTGTGAGAAGTTTCGACGTTAGACGGCTACAATCGCAAGAGACTGCCATGTCCTTTTCCGATCGAGTCTCTAGTAACCTCTTAAGGAGTCCTATGCTGCATGCATTAAGCATTGAAAACCAGTGGCAACATTGCCTTGCAGCCATCAGAGATGCCGCCTCTGAAGTGCTAGGTTTCACACGTCCACAACAGCAAAACCCCTGGTTTGACGACGAATGCCGGCAAGCGCACGCAGCGAAGCAAGAGGCATACAAAACGGCCCTGCACAGAAGGACCAGAGCTGCTCGCGAGCTCTACGAGCAGAGGAGGAGAGAGGAACACCGGCTTCTTAGATGGAAAAAAAGAGAGCACGAGAAGCGCGCGATCGAGGAGATAGAGGGATGTTACAACAGGAATGAGGTTCGTAAATTTTACCAAAAGGTAAAAAAGAACTCCCAAGGGTACCAGCCACGAACCGAAGCCTGTAAAGACGATCAGGGGAACATCGTAGTAGAACCGCAGTCTATGTTGAGAATATGGAAAGACCACTTCTCCAAATTATATAACGGCGATGACGAACCGAATCCCGCTGTAAGGGAGGTAGAACCACTCAACTTAGGCGACGCAGATCAACAATTCCGCCTACCCGACCTAGACGAAGTGAAGATAGCTATATCTAAACTGAAGTCAAACAAAGCTGCTGGAGCTGACGGCATAGCTGCCGAACTATTTAAAGCAGCAGGCGATGACTTGGTAGGGAGCATGCACCAACTCATCTGCAAAATATGGTCGGAAGAAAGCATGCGCGATGAGTGGAACCTCAGCATAGTTTGCCCGATACATGAAAAAGGAGACCCTTTAAATTGCGCCAACTACAGAGGGATCAGTCTCCTTAACATTGCATATAAGATCCTTTCTGCCGTACTATGTGAACGTCTGAAGCCGTTCGTCAACAACCTGATAGGTCCTTATCAGTGTGGCTTCAGACCAGGAAAGTCCACTATCGACCAAATATTCACATTACGGCAGATCTTGGAAAAAACCCAGGAGCTTCAAATCGATACCCACCATCTCTTTATCGATTTTAAAGCCGCGTATGACAGCATCCATAGGGAAGAGCTCTACAGAGCAATGTCTAGTTTTGGCATCCCTGTCAAACTTATCCGTTTGTGCAGAATGACGATGGAGAATGCACGCTGCTCCATCAAGGTCGGAAAAGATCTCACCGATGCATTTGATGTCAAAAAAGGTTTTAGACAATGCGATGCACTGTCATGCGACTTCTTCAACATCGTTCTGAAAAGAATTGTGCAAAACTCAACCGTCAACACTAGAGGCACAATCTTCCAAAGGTCCATCCAATTACTCGGATACGCAGATGATATTGACATAATTGGAAGATCAAAGCGTGATGTCAGTGGAGCGTTTTTGAGCATTGCGACGGAAGCGAAGAGGATGGGTTTAGTGGTCAATGAGGGCAAGACCAAGTATATGCTATAAAAAGCACATTAAACAACGACGTCTTGGACAAAACGTCACCATGGACAGCTATAACTTCGAGGTAGTTAAGGACTTTGTCTACCTAGGCACCGCTATAAACACAGGCAACGACACCAGCGCTGAAATCAAACGAAGAATAACTCTTGCAAATCGCTGCTTCTTTGGACTTAGAAGGCAATTGAGAAGTAAAGTCCTCTCTCGAGCATCTAAAGTCACCATCTATAAGACACTCATCATCCCGGTTCTCATTTATGGCGCTGAGGCCTGGACCCTGTCAAAGAAGGATGAGAACGTCTTAGGATGCTTCGAGAGAAAAATTCTTCGGGTGATTTTTGGTCCCGTACGTATAGATGGAGAATGGAGGAGAAGATATAACGACGAACTGTACGGGCTGTACAGCGACACTGACCTAGTAAGCAGAATAAAAGTCCAACGGCTTAGATGGCTGGGTCATGTAGAGCGAATGGACATCAACGCTCCAGCCCGGAAGGTCTTCGAATCCAATCCCGAGGGACGGCGCAGTAGAGGAAGACCGCGACTCAGGTGGCGCACTCAGGTGGGTGAGGACCTCAACCAACTTGGCGTGCGAAACTGGAGACAGCTAGCTAGGGACCGAGCTGGCTGGAGACGCATGTTGGTTGAGGCCCAGGTCCGCCCCGGACTGTAGCGCCACCTTAAGTAAGTAAGTAAGTAAGGTACAGCATTTATAAATACCTATGTAGTTTAAAATTAAAATAAAAACAAAAATGCATTCTTTATGTTGGTTCAGATAATTTGATAATTGAAATTTGTGTCTTTTTATGTTCCAATTCTCCTTTTGTTTTATTATTTTTAATAAATAAATGTAAACAATAAAGCTGGGACCTTAGGCATAAACAAAAAAAAAAATTAGTTTATATTTAGGTAGGTATAGGTAGGTATATGTTGTTTGCTGTTGTAGGTACCTTTAATACAATTTTGTCAGCTCTTCTATTTTAAGATGTGTGACTCTTAGGAAAATCCAATTGAAAGTTTTTTTAACTTATTAACTATTAGTAAGTATACCTATTTTCGTAAATGTAGTGTCGAAGTAGGTATTTTTGTATTGATTTGAAATTTTCTTTTATACGATTTCGCAGTTTTTTTGTGCCACTTACCAACCAATAATTTTTTAACATTAAACACAAAATTATATCAATGATAATTACTCATGTTATTTCACAACCTTGGTGTTATAACCTTGTTAAGATGAAGGATTCTTCAGATATTTAAAGTCAATTTATGACTTAATTTCACAATTTAGAAAATCATGGTCTGAAATTAATTTTTTTACTTGCGTCATATAGGCAAGTTTTGCATTCGTAAAAAATGTCGAACTCAAGAATCAAAAATGACATTTCAATGGTAGAGAAGTAGAAAAAAGTGAGTCCACTGATTCCGTCCTGGCCCGTACCTTCACCCCAAGGCATTAGGTTGATTGACCTAAAATTTGGATATTAAGGGTAAGAGCCGATTTGCGTTAAGCGTTCTTAAATTCCCATAGGAAGTTATTGTAATCGGTCCGTTTTCTCGACGTTTCAAGGTCCCTAGAGTCGAAATAAAAGATTTTTAGAGAGATGTCTGTGCGTGCGTGTGTACGTATACGTTCGGGAAGTTTTTTTCGTCGTCCATAGCTCAAGAACCAATAGAGATATCGACTTCAAATAAATTTTGTTATACAGATAATAATACAGAAAGATGCAGAAAGATGCAGAAAGGACTCTAAAAAAAATTGAGTGGGTGGTTTTTTTACCAAAGCAATTTAAAAAAAGGTGAAAACTTTGGTTAACCCTAAATATATCACGAACCAATAACGCTAGAGACTTGAATTAAATTTTATATTATATGTATATTGTAACGCGATACAAAACTAGTAAAGTTTTTGGAAAAAAAAAATCAAATTAACGGGTTTTTATAAATCAAAAAAACTGAACAAACATATTTGTCACCTCGAATATTTTAGCAATAAAAATATTGTTTTCAACTTTCACTTAAATTTTGAGAAAAATCGAATTGACAGTTTTCTTGCAATAAATAAAAACATTACTAAAAGTAAAAAAATACTTTCGACTCAAATACCTTTACAAAAATTAAAAAAATATTGGCTTCAAACTAATTTAATCTCACAGTGATTTTTTTATAAAAGTCCAACAGTCAGTTTTTTCATAAAAAAATAAAATCTACAAAAAATAGTACGCAACATTGGTAAACAATTATGTTCGGTTCTCGAAATCTCGCGAACAATAGAAGAATTGACTTCAAATTAATTTAATTCATCCAATTTGTGTTTGTTTATATAAGATCGCACACCAGGATCTTTTTTAATATGAAATGTATGGCTTTTATTTACATATATTACATAAATTCTACTTTTTGCTTCATTTTTAACAAATTAATGTGGACAACAAAGCTGGGACCTTATAGAGGGCATAAACAACATATATGTAAATATGGTTTATATTTAAGCAGGCATCTATGTGTTGCTTAAGCCGATAGATTTTTGTATTGCTCCAGAACGGTACCCCACGTTATTTTGGTACATTTTTTCAAAATTCGATGTATCCAAAATGGGTCATTAGTTTTGTACGAAACTGTATATTAATTAGTTCAAAATAACTGCATACCAAATATATATATTTTAACTAAAATTGAAAAATTGTATGTGTACAAAATTAATTTAAAAAGTAAACTGCTCTAAAGATTTTCAAATAAGAATTTTGAAACATTAAGGTTTTTTTTTTTGATAAATCAAATTTTGGAAACAAGCTTTTTTAACAGGTACATTTTTAAATTTAAAAATACAGGAAATATTTTAAATAGTATTGGTTTGTCAATTGAACTGATTCGTTCTAAAATTGCCTCTACCTCCTACACGAAGAGACATAGACCCCCATTTCGCTAGTCAAAAGTACACGTAAGTATATTTTAAAACAGTAGTAAAACGTTATGTTTATTTCAAATTTATAGAAAAATTATTCCTAAGTTAAAAACTTTGCTTTGGCATACAAAAATTGGATTTGCTAGAATTTACATAGATATATCTTTAGACTGAGACAAAGGCATCAAATTTATGTAAGTACAATTACAAATGCTAATACTTCTCTAAAAATAAAGATCCAAATAAAGTCTTTTACCTTATTAAAAGTAAACATTTGCTTATACCCTTGATCATTCAAAATTGTTGATAGGAAGGTCCTTCTTTTAATAAATACCTAAATAGGTATATCATAAGAACTTACGTTAAAACTCAAAAACGTAAAATTCGCGTTAAAACGTAAAATTCACGTTCACGTTAAAACGTAAGAACGTGAAATTCACGTTCACGTTAAAACGTAAAATTCACGTTCACGTTAAAACGCAAAAACGTAAAATTCGCGTTAAAACGTAAAATTCACGTTCATGTTAAAACGTAAAAACGTAAAATTCACGTTCACGTTAAAACGTAAAAAACGTAAAATTCACGTTAAACGTAAAATTCAAGTTCACGTTAAAACGCAAAAACGTAAAATTCACGTTCATGTTAAAACGTAAAAACGTAAAATTCACGTTCACGCAAAAACGTCAAATTCACGTTCATGTTAAAACGTAAAAACGTAAAATTCACGTTCACGTTAAAACGTAAAATTCAGGTTAAACGTAAAATTCAAGTTCACGTTAAAACGCAAAAACGTAAAATTCACGTTCACGTTAAAACGTAAAAACGTAAAATTCACGTTCACGCAAAAACGTAAAATTCACGTTCATGTTAAAACGTAAAAACGTAAAATTCACGTCCGGAACGCAAAAATCACCATAGGAAACTGAACAAAATCATGAACATAAGGTGGTCCATATGAGTGAAGAGAGAAAAGAATCGTGAAGTAAAAAGACATGTTAATTTTTTAAATATTTTTTTTATTTTTTAATTAAATTTTAAGGCCAATGCCACAAGATCAGTTTTACATTTCATTTTCAAGTTCTATTCGATAATGACGCCAAGCTAGTGTATTTATATTATTGGTACATATAAATCTTTTGTCATCAGAACAACTTAAACTTAATTTGTTTATACATTCGGTGTATATAGTATGGTGTTTAGATCTAAAGTTCAACATTTTACTATAGAAGTTTTGTTTGTGTAGCAAACAGTCTCTGTAATTTTGTAAAGACATTTTTTTACAGCTGCTGATTTGACACCCTTAGAGCCCGTTCACACGATGCCGAATCGGTGGTTTTGCCGTATCGGCGATTTTGCCGTATAAGCCAGTGGCAATATAATTTAAATGAGTATATTCAGACGATACGGCATTTAACCGTATACGGTAAAATCACCGATTCGGTCGATTTTGTCATTCGGTTTTGTCACTGCAAATCGTTTTCGGTCGTACGGCAAAAAAACCGATTCGGTTTATAGTGGCAATGTATTTACATACAGTGCGTTCAGACGATTCGGTATTTTATATTGAGGGTGGAAAAACTAAATTTTCCACCCTCAATATAACACTAAAAGTGGTCAATACAACAAATCATAATATTCGGTATTTTGACCGAAAGTGCGTCATTTTTCGTCTGGGCTACTGTGGAATAATGTATTACTAGTATATAGTCGTTTTTGTGTTTTACACCGAGTACGGTGTAGGGTTGAGTACGGTGTACGGTTAAATTACCGTACCGTCTGAACACTCCAACCGAAAGACACCGAATCGAGAAAATATCCGATACGGCGAAAATACCGAATCGTGTGAACGGGCTCTTAGCCTTTTTTATTAGTGCTGCATCTTCTATGTCTATACTATACATTTTAGCTCTTAATCCTATAAATTCCTTCATTATTCTACCATTCTTTTTCATCCTTCATAAATCCTAACTTTTTCACATTGAGCTGGGGCAATACCGTAGCAGTTTTGGGGTGGATAGTCTGAAGTATCAAATTTATCTATTATATCATTTCTTATATCATTGTAAAAATCATCTGTTCTTATTTTATAAATAAATGAATCGGTATCCATGTAGGCCAGATGTAGGTTGTCAGTAAATTTAGGTTTCATGTATGCATAATGAAAGTCGAACTCTTTATAATTTGAAATCTCCAAAACACAAAAACATAAGTATATAGGCTTATTATATACACTGTAAATTCGTTTTAACTGAATAGCAGCCATGGTTTTCGAAAATTCTAATATGCTATGAAAATTAGGTTTAGCTATAAGAGCGCTACTACCGAGATGGGTGCATTTGCTTTCTATTGAATCGACAATTCGAACATCTTTTCGTTTGTCTACATTTTCCATAGTTTTTCCGAATACAGCATTATTACAAAGTTTACGCTGATCCTTTTCAAACTTTGTGGTGGTTTTTTTTCTTAGTTCATTGTTTAAATCAATATATTTGTTCAGCCATTGAAATTGTTTGAATTGCATCACTCTATGAATTTTCTTAAGCACCAAACCATTATCAAGGCATTGAATTAATGTTTTGTGATGAATTATATAATTAACTTTATTATTCAAATCAGCAATCTGATGCTTTAGAATTTTTGAATGGAATAAATTTTGAGGATGTTTAAAGTCAACGGAAATAAAAATATTTAAAAAATATTTAAATAGGGTTAGCACTATATTTCTATAAGGATGAATGCCGGCAATTAAAATTTACGATTATAATACGTGCATTGATATATCAAGACCCTGATACATCGTTACCATCATGTCACTCATCTGACTAATAGGACTTGACCATCTATATCTATTGCTTTAGGATTTTTCCTGGATTGAGGTAATAATTAGTGTAACAAAAGCCTAATACCTCACTACCATCATATCATTCATTTGTCTAATAGGGCTATACCTTTACCTATTGCTTTGCTAGCATCATGTCAATCATATTACTAAACCCTGTCCCTTATCATTAAAATCCTGAAAAATGATCCAAGGGTTATTTTTATTGCGGAATACAAATGTACATATGTCAATAAGGTCAACACATTATTTTATCTATAGGGATGGATGCCGATAATTAAAATATGCATTCATGATGATCGCTATACATAAATTTATCCAACTGCTTCCTTATATACACCGATGATATTCCAAGTGTCAACAATATAAATTTATGATAAGGTTAACTACATGAATGAATGCGGGGAAAAACTCTATTGTTCTACTATTAGCAATCAATATGATATAAGCATGCATTATTACCCCAATACTTCTTTTCATTAGTTACTTTTCACCCCAAAGAAACCTTTTGCAATGTGTAATACGACATTTAGGATCATATCCTGTATATGACTACTTTCCTACCCCCGATGAAGCAGAATACTCCGTTTTTACTCTGGATGATTTCGCTGCTTTTGAAGCGAATTCATTAACACTAGCCAGTGGATTCAAGCCAACAAAGAAGCTATCGGAGTTGGAAATGGGTCTAAAATATAACATTTATAGCTTGCGAAAGGTTACGACACGGTGGGGTGATAGAATCGTAGCGGATCTGGGCGAATATACGGTAAGATACAATTTTTCTCGTTATGCTTCCTTTATACAAAATACTTGAAAATTATGATCAAACGTCGTCATGTTATCATAAAGGGGTATGATGACTTGTGGTAAGCAGATCTGGTTGAAATGATACCTTACAGCGACCAAAACAATGGATTTAATTATTTGATGACAGTTATCGATGCTTTTTCAAAATTTGCTTGGGTTGTCCCAATGAAAAACAAAAAATGCACTACTATTTCAAAAGGAATGGATGAAATATTTACTAATTCTTCTAGGATTCCAAAGAACTTGCAGACTGATGATGGAAAGGAATTTTTCAATACAAACTTCAAGAGTTTGATGGAAAAACATAAAATTAATCACTATTCTACATTTAGCTCATTGAAGGCTTCAATTATTGAAAGATTTAATAGAACCTATAAGGAAAAAATGTGGAAAGAATTTAGTTTCAATGCAAGCTATAAGTGGATAAATATTTATAAGAAATTGCTTTATGATTATAATCATTCCTACCACCGAACCATTAAATGTAAACCTGCAGATGTAAACAAGAAAAATTCAAAGTCAATGTTATCACATTTCAAAAAAAAGAAAGAAGTGTTTAGTAAAAGGAAATTAAAAGTTGGTGATA
Source organism: Eupeodes latifasciatus (assembly GCA_920104205.1). Classification (NCBI taxonomy): domain Eukaryota; kingdom Metazoa; phylum Arthropoda; class Insecta; order Diptera; family Syrphidae; genus Eupeodes; species Eupeodes latifasciatus. The sequence continues at coordinate 41,593,531 of OV049927.1, read as the reverse complement.
ACGTAAGAATTAGCAAGTATACACATATATTCGAAAAAGGTTATACACCCAACTGGACTACTGAGGTTTTTAAAATAAGAAAAGTCCAAGCAACAAAACCTATAACATATCTTCTCGAAGACTTTCAAGGAAGACCTATTCAAGGAGGCTTTTATGAACTAGAACTGCTGAAAACTGACTGTGGCGATGTATATCTAGTTGAAAAAGTTCTACAAACGAGAGGAAATAAAGTTTTTGTAAAATGGTTGGGATTCCCACCAGAACATAACTCTTGGATCGATAAAAACAAAATTCTGTAAAATTAATAAAAGAAATAAATGTTTAATTATTATTGTTATTATTTGTATTGTACTATTCGTACTAGAATGTCAGCTTGTTAGACTTGACCATTCCTTTTAATTTTATTGAATGTTTTTGAACAACAACAACAACTTAAAGGTGCTACCACTCATTGTTTTGGCTGGAGATATAGCTATTTCGTGCTTTGCCACTTTTGCACTCATCAGTCTCCTTTTTTGTGGTGCTGAGCTTTAATCCAATTTTATTTGAAAAACTTTATGCACAACATAGGATTCGAACCCACGCATATCAGATTTGGTCAGTCTTAGAAGTCGTGTGCACTACGCACTCCACTACTTTAGACCACTGACGTCACAGGTCGAGATGTGCTAATTGTTTATCAAATGCATTTGAAGCATCAACCTTTTTATAAGCTCCTTTAAGTATGCTGTTTTGTTCCGCCTCCATTTTTCTCCATACCTTATTTGATAGACTTACAATTCGTAGTACGTATCAAAGGGGGAGAGGTTGGAAGATCGGTAACGAACCAGACTATTAAGTTATTATTGTTATTATTTGTATTGTACTATTCGTACTAGAATGTCAGCTTGTTAGACTTGACCATTCCTTTTAATTTTATTGAATGTTTTTGAAAAACAACAACAACTTAAAGGTGCTACCACTCATTGTTTTGGCTGGAGATATAGCTATTTCGTGCTTTGCCACTTTTGCACTCATCAGTCTCCTTTTTTGTGGTGCTGAGCTTTAATCCAATTTTATTTGAAAAACTTTATGCACAACATAGGATTCGAACCCACGCATATCAGATTTGCTCAGTCTTAGAAGTCGTGTGCACTACGCACTCCACTACTTTAGACCACTGACGTCACAGGTCGAGATGTGCTAATTGTTTATCAAATGCATTTGAAGCATCAACCTTTTTATAAGCTCCTTTAAGTATGCTGTTTTGTTCCGCCTCCATTTTTCTCCATACCTTATTTGATAGACTTACAATTCGTAGTACGTATCAAAGGGGGAGAGGTTGGAAGATCGGTAACGAACCAGACTATTAAGTTATTATTGTTATTATTTGTATTGTACTATTCGTACTAGAATGTCAGCTTGTTAGACTTGACCATTCCTTTTAATTTTATTGAATGTTTTTGAACAACAACAACAACTTAAAGGTGCTACCACTCATTGTTTTGGCTGGAGATATAGCTATTTCGTGCTTTGCCACTTTTGCACTCATCAGTCTCCTTTTTTGTGGTGCTGAGCTTTAATCCAATTTTATTTGAAAAACTTTATGCACAACATAGGATTCGAACCCACGCATATCAGATTTGCTCAGTCTTAGAAGTCGTGTGCACTACGCACTCCACTACTTTAGACCACTGACGTCACAGGTCGAGATGTGCTAATTGTTTATCAAATGCATTTGAAGCATCAACCTTTTTATAAGCTCCTTTAAGTATGCTGTTTTGTTCCGCCTCCATTTTTCTCCATACCTTATTTGATAGACTTACAATTCGTAGTACGTATCAAAGGGGGAGAGGTTGGAAGATCGGTAACGAACCAGACTATTAAGCTATTATTCTTATTATTTGTATTGTACTATTTGTACTAGAATGTCAGCTGGTTGGACTTGACCATTCCTTTTAATTTTATTGAATGTTTTTGAACAACAACAACAACTTAAAGGTGCTACCACTCATTGTTTTGGCTGGAGATATAGCTATTTCGTGCTTTGCCACTTTTGCACTCATCAGTCTCCTTTTTTGTGGTGCTGAGCTTTAATCCAATTTTATTTGAAAAACTTTATGCACAACATAGGATTCGAACCCACGCATATCAGATTTGCTCAGTCTTAGAAGTCGTGTGCACTACGCACTCCACTACTTTAGACCACTGACGTCACAGGTCGAGATGTGCTAATTGTTTATCAAATGCATTTGAAGCATCGACCTTTTTATAAGCTCCTTTAAGTATGCTGTTTTGTTCCGCCTCCATTTTTCTCCATACCTTATTTGATAGACTTACAATTCGTAGTACGTATCAAAGGGGGAGAGGTTGGAAGATCGGTAACGAACCAGACTATTAAGTTATTATTGTTATTATTTGTATTGTACTATTCGTACTAGAATGTCAGCTTGTTAGACTTGACCATTCCTTTTAATTTTATTGAATGGTTTTGAACAACAACAACAACTTAAAGGTGCTACCACTCATTGTTTTGGCTGGAGATATAGCTATTTCGTGCTTTGCCACTTTTGCACTCATCAGTCTCCTTTTTTGTGGTGCTGAGCTTTAATCCAATTTTATTTGAAAAACTTTATGCACAACATAGGATTCGAACCCACGCATATCAGATTTGCTCAGTCTTAGAAGTCGTGTGCACTACGCACTCCACTACTTTAGACCACTGACGTCACAGGTCGAGATGTGCTAATTGTTTATCAAATGCATTTGAAGCATCAACCTTTTTATAAGTTCCTTTAAGTATGCTGTTTTGTTCCGCCTCCATTTTTCTCCATACCTTATTTGATAGACTTACAATTCGTAGTACGTATCAAAGGGGGAGAGGTTGGAAGATCGGTAACGAACCAGACTATTAAGTTATTATTGTTATTATTTGTATTGTACTATTCGTACTAGAATGTCAGCTTGTTAGACTTGACCATTCCTTTTAATTTTATTGAATGTTTTTGAACAACAACAACAACTTAAAGGTGCTACCACTCATTGTTTTGGCTGGAGATATAGCTATTTCGTGCTTTGCCACTTTTGCACTCATCAGTCTCCTTTTTTGTGGTGCTGAGCTTTAATCCAATTTTATTTGAAAAACTTTATGCACAACATAGGATTCGAACCCACGCATATCAGATTTGCTCAGTCTTAGAAGTCGTGTGCACTACGCACTCCACTACTTTAGACCACTGACGTCACAGGTCGAGATGTGCTAATTGTTTATCAAATGCATTTGAAGCATCAACCTTTTTATAAGCTCCTTTAAGTATGCTGTTTTGTTCCGCCTCCATTTTTCTCCATACCTTATTTGATAGACTTACAATTCGTAGTACGTATCAAAGGGGGAGAGGTTGGAAGATCGGTAACGAACCAGACCATTAAGCTATTATTGTTATTATTTGTATTGTACTATTCGTACTAGAATGTCAGCTTGTTGGACTTGACCATTCCTTTTAATTTTATTGAATGTTTTTGAACAGCAACAACAACTTAAAGGTGCTACCACTCATTGTTTTGGCTGGAGATATAGCTATTTCGTGCTTTGCCACTTTTGCACTCATCAGTCTCCTTTTTTGTGGTGCTGAGCTTTAATCCAATTTTATTTGAAAAACTTTATGCACAACATAGGATTCGAACCCACGCATATCAGATTTGCTCAGTCTTAGAAGTCGTGTGCACTACGCACTCCACTACTTTAGACCACTGACGTCACAGGTCGAGATGTGCTAATTGTTTATCAAATGCATTTGAAGCATCAACCTTTTATAAGCTCCTTTAAGTATGCTGTTTTGTTCCGCCTCCATTTTTCTCCATACCTTATTTGATAGACTTACAATTCGTAGTACGTATCAAAGGGGGAGAGGTTGGAAGATCGGTAACGAACCAGACTATTAAGTTATTATTGTTATTATTTGTATTGTACTATTCGTACTAGAATGTCAGCTTGTTAGACTTGACCATTCCTTTTAATTTTATTGAATGTTTTTGAACAACAACAACAACTTAAAAGTGCTACCACTCATTGTTTTGGCTGGAGATATAGCTATTTCGTGCTTTGCCACTTTTGCACTCATCAGTCTCCTTTTTTGTGGTGCTGAGCTTTAATCCAATTTTATTTGAAAAACTTTATGCACAACATAGGATTCGAACCCACGCATATCAGATTTGCTCAGTCTTAGAAGTCGTGTGCACTACGCACTCCACTACTTTAGACCATTGACGTCACAGGTCGAGATGTGCTAATTGTTTATCAAATGCATTTGAAGCATCAACCTTTTTATAAGCTCCTTTAAGTATGCTGTTTTGTTCCGCCTCCATTTTTCTCCATACCTTATTTGATAGACTTACAATTCGTAGTACGTATCAAAGGGGGAGAGGTTGGAAGATCGGTAACGAACCAGGGGTGGAATCGGCTAAGGTGATTGTTGATTGTTGACAGTCAAAATAATCGAATTGGATCTGTGTAAGGTGATAACCAAATTGATACCTAAAAAGCTGTCACAAGAAAATGTGATAGTAGTTTTCCTACAAATATGTCGTTTCTGAATAGAGCTACCAGACGCTTACAAAAAACGAATGGAAAATTTTTTCAGTTACCTCTTTTAGGTACAAAAACATATTCTTGTGACCGACAAAGCTTACATAATTAGAAAAAACACAAGAAAAGTAAAAATGTTATTTAAACACAGCTAATTTGATACTTTTATTTAGATATTTTATAAGAATCAATTTAAAATTTCACCAAGGCAACAATGAATTTTGACAATTTGAATCTGAAATTGTTCAATCGAATTGAATTGAGTTGAATCATCTTACACAGACGGAATGAAAATGATAGTCAATTTGACTATCAAAAAAATGATAGTCAACTATCACCTTAGCCGATTCCACCCCAGACTATTAAGTTATTATTGTTATTATTTGTATTGTACTATTCGTACTAGAATGTCAGCTTGTTAGACTTGACCATTCCTTTTAATTTTATTGAATGTTTTTGAACAACAACAACAACTTAAAGGTGCTACCACTCATTGTTTTGGCTGGAGATATAGCTATTTCGTGCTTTGCCACTTTTGCACTCATCAGTCTCCTTTTTTGTGGTGCTGAGTTTTAATCCAATTTTATTTGAAAAACTCTATGCACAACATAGGATTCGAACCCACGCATATCAGATTTGCTCAGTCTTAGAAGTCGTGTGCACTACGCACTCCACTACTTTAGACCACTGACGTCACAGGTCGAGATGTGCTAATTGTTTATCAAATGCATTTGAAGCATCAACCTTTTTATAAGCTCCTTTAAGTATGCTGTTTTGTTCCGCCTCCATTTTTCTCCATACCTTATTTGATAGACTTACAATTCGTATTACGTATCAAAGGGGGAGAGGTTGGAAGATCGGTAACGAACCAGACTATTAAGTTATTATTGTTATTATTTGTATTGTACTATTCGTACTAGAATGTCAGCTTGTTAGACTTGACCATTCCTTTTAATTTTATTGAATGTTTTTGAACAACAACAACAACTTAAAGGTGCTACCACTCATTGTTTTGGCTGGAGATATAGCTATTTCGTGCTTTGCCACTTTTGCACTCATCAGTCTCCTTTTTTGTGGTGCTGAGCTTTAATCCAATTTTATTTGAAAAACTTTATGCACAACATAGGATTCGAACCCACGCATATCAGATTTGCTCAGTCTTAGAAGTCGTGTGCACTACGCACTCCACTACTTTAGACCACTGACGTCACAGGTCGAGATGTGCTAATTGTTTATCAAATGCATTTGAATCATCAACCTTTTTATAAGCTCCTTTAAGTATGCTGTTTTGTTCCGCCTCCATTTTTCTCCATACCTTATTTGATAGACTTACAATTCGTAGTACGTATCAAAGGGGGAGAGGTTGGAAGGTCGGTAACGAACCAGACTATTAAGTTATTATTGTTATTATTTGTATTGTACTATTCGTACTAGAATGTCAGCTTGTTAGACTTGACCATTCCTTTTAATTTTATTGAATGTTTTTGAACAACAACAACAACTTAAAGGTGCTACCACTCATTGTTTTGGCTGGAGATATAGCTATTTCGTGCTTTGCCACTTTTGCACTCATCAGTCTCCTTTTTTGTGGTGCTGAGCTTTAATCCAATTTTATTTGAAAAACTTTATGCACAACATAGGATTCGAACCCACGCATATCAGATTTGCTCAGTCTTAGAGGTCGTGTGCACTACGCACTCCACTACTTTAGACCACTGACGTCAAAGGTCGAGATGTGCTAATTGTTTATCAAATGCATTTGAAGCATCAACCTTTTTATAAGCTCCGTTAAGTATGCTGTTTTGTTCCGCCTCCATTTTTCTCCATACCTTATTTGATAGACTTACAATTCGTAGTACGTATCAAAGGGGGAGAGGTTGGAAGATCGGTAACGAACCAGACTATTAAGTTATTATTGTTATTATTTGTATTGTACTATTCGTACTAGAATGTCAGCTTGTTAGACTTGACCATTCCTTTTAATTTTATTGAATGTTTTTGAACAACAACAACAACTTAAAGGTGCTACCACTCATTGTTTTGGCTGGAGATATAGCTATTTCGTGCTTTGCCACTTTTGCACTCATCAGTCTCCTTTTTTGTGGTGCTGAGCTTTAATCCAATTTTATTTGAAAAACTTTATGCACAACATAGGATTCGAACCCACGCATATCAGATTTGCTCAGTCTTAGAAGTCGTGTGCACTACGCACTCCACTACTTTAGACCACTGACGTCACAGGTCGAGATGTGCTATATGTTTATCAAATGCATTTGAAGCATCAACCTTTTTATAAGCTCCTTTAAGTATGCTGTTTTGTTCCGCCTCCATTTTTCTCCATACCTTATTTGATAGACTTACAATTCGTAGTACGTATCAAAGGGGGAGAGGTTGGAAGATCGGTAACGAACCAGACTATTAAGTTATTATTGTTATTATTTGTATTGTACTATTCGTACTAGAATGTCAGCTTGTTAGACTTGACCATTCCTTTTAATTTTATTGAATGTTTTTGAACAACAACAACAACTTAAAGGTGCTACCACTCATTGTTTTGGCTGGAGATATAGCTATTTCGTGCTTTGCCACTTTTGCACTCATCAGTCTCCTTTTTTGTGGTGCTGAGCTTTAATCCAATTTTATTTGAAAAACTTTATGCACAACATAGGATTCGAACCCACGCATATCAGATTTGCTCAGTCTTAGAAGTCGTGTGCACTACGCACTCCACTACTTTAGACCACTGACGTCACAGGTCGAGATGTGCTAATTGTTTATCAAATGCATTTGAAGCATCAACCTTTTTATAAGCTCCTTTAAGTATGCTGTTTTGTTCCGCCTCCATTTTTCTCCATACCTTATTTGATAGACTTACAATTCGTAGTACGTATCAAAGGGGGAGAGGTTGGAAGATCGGTAACGAACCAGACTATTAAGTTATTATTGTTATTATTTGTATTGTACTATTCGTACTAGAATGTCAGCTTGTTAGACTTGACCATTCCTTTTAATTTTATTGAATGTTTTTGAACAACAACAACAACTTAAAGGTGCTACCACTCATTGTTTTGGCTGGAGATATAGCTATTTCGTGCTTTGCCACTTTTGCACTCATCAGTCTCCTTTTTTGTGGTGCTGAGCTTTAATCCAATTTTATTTGAAAAACTTTATGCACAACATAGGATTCGAACCCACGCATATCAGATTTGCTCAGTCTTAGAAGTCGTGTGCACTACGCACTCCACTACTTTAGACCACTGACGTCACAGGTCGAGATGTGCTAATTGTTTATCAAATGCATTTGAAGCATCAACCTTTTTATAAGCTCCTTTAAGTATGCTGTTTTGTTCCGCCTCCATTTTTCTCCATACCTTATTTGATAGACTTACAATTCGTATTACGTATCAAAGGGGGAGAGGTTGGAAGATCGGTAACGAACCAGACTATTAAGTTATTATTGTTATTATTTGTATTGTACTATTCGTACTAGAATGTCAGCTTGTTAGACTTGACCATTCCTTTTAATTTTATTGAATGTTTTTGAACAACAACAACAACTTAAAGGTGCTACCACTCATTGTTTTGGCTGGAGATATAGCTATTTCGTGCTTTGCCACTTTTGCACTCATCAGTCTCCTTTTTTGTGGTGCTGAGCTTTAATCCAATTTTATTTGAAAAACTTTATGCACAACATAGGATTCGAACCCACGCATATCAGATTTGCTCAGTCTTAGAAGTCGTGTGCACTACGCACTCCACTACTTTAGACCACTGACGTCACAGGTCGAGATGTGCTAATTGTTTATCAAATGCATTTGAATCATCAACCTTTTTATAAGCTCCTTTAAGTATGCTGTTTTGTTCCGCCTCCATTTTTCTCCATACCTTATTTGATAGACTTACAATTCGTAGTACGTATCAAAGGGGGAGAGGTTGGAAGGTCGGTAACGAACCAGACTATTAAGTTATTATTGTTATTATTTGTATTGTACTATTCGTACTAGAATGTCAGCTTGTTAGACTTGACCATTCCTTTTAATTTTATTGAATGTTTTTGAACAACAACAACAACTTAAAGGTGCTACCACTCATTGTTTTGGCTGGAGATATAGCTATTTCGTGCTTTGCCACTTTTGCACTCATCAGTCTCCTTTTTTGTGGTGCTGAGCTTTAATCCAATTTTATTTGAAAAACTTTATGCACAACATAGGATTCGAACCCACGCATATCAGATTTGCTCAGTCTTAGAGGTCGTGTGCACTACGCACTCCACTACTTTAGACCACTGACGTCAAAGGTCGAGATGTGCTAATTGTTTATCAAATGCATTTGAAGCATCAACCTTTTTATAAGCTCCGTTAAGTATGCTGTTTTGTTCCGCCTCCATTTTTCTCCATACCTTATTTGATAGACTTACAATTCGTAGTACGTATCAAAGGGGGGAGAGGTTGGAAGATCGGTAACGAACCAGGGGTGGAATCGGCTAAGGTGATTGTTGATTGTTGACAGTCAAAATAATCGAATTGGATCTGTGTAAGGTGATAACCAAATTGATACCTAAAAAGCTGTCACAAGAAAATGTGATAGTAGTTTTCCTACAAATATGTCGTTTCTGAATAGAGCTACCAGACGCTTACAAAAAACGAATGGAAAATTTTTTCAGTTACCTCTTTTAGGTACAAAAACATATTCTTGTGACCGACAAAGCTTACATAATTAGAAAAAACACAAGAAAAGTAAAAATGTTATTTAAACACAGCTAATTTGATACTTTTATTTAGATATTTTATAAGAATCAATTTAAAATTTCACCAAGGCAACAATGAATTTTGACAATTTGAATCTGAAATTGTTCAATCGAATTGAATTGAGTTGAATCATCTTACACAGACGGAATGAAAATGATAGTCAATTTGACTATCAAAAAAATGATAGTCAACTATCACCTTAGCCGATTCCACCCCAGACTATTAAGTTATTATTGTTATTATTTGTATTGTACTATTCGTACTAGAATGTCAGCTTGTTAGACTTGACCATTCCTTTTAATTTTATTGAATGTTTTTGAACAACAACAACAACTTAAAGGTGCTACCACTCATTGTTTTGGCTGGAGATATAGCTATTTCGTGCTTTGCCACTTTTGCACTCATCAGTCTCCTTTTTTGTGGTGCTGAGTTTTAATCCAATTTTATTTGAAAAACTCTATGCACAACATAGGATTCGAACCCACGCATATCAGATTTGCTCAGTCTTAGAAGTCGTGTGCACTACGCACTCCACTACTTTAGACCACTGACGTCACAGGTCGAGATGTGCTAATTGTTTATCAAATGCATTTGAAGCATCAACCTTTTTATAAGCTCCTTTAAGTATGCTGTTTTGTTCCGCCTCCATTTTTCTCCATACCTTATTTGATAGACTTACAATTCGTATTACGTATCAAAGGGGGAGAGGTTGGAAGATCGGTAACGAACCAGACTATTAAGTTATTATTGTTATTATTTGTATTGTACTATTCGTACTAGAATGTCAGCTTGTTAGACTTGACCATTCCTTTTAATTTTATTGAATGTTTTTGAACAACAACAACAACTTAAAGGTGCTACCACTCATTGTTTTGGCTGGAGATATAGCTATTTCGTGCTTTGCCACTTTTGCACTCATCAGTCTCCTTTTTTGTGGTGCTGAGCTTTAATCCAATTTTATTTGAAAAACTTTATGCACAACATAGGATTCGAACCCACGCATATCAGATTTGCTCAGTCTTAGAAGTCGTGTGCACTACGCACTCCACTACTTTAGACCACTGACGTCACAGGTCGAGATGTGCTAATTGTTTATCAAATGCATTTGAATCATCAACCTTTTTATAAGCTCCTTTAAGTATGCTGTTTTGTTCCGCCTCCATTTTTCTCCATACCTTATTTGATAGACTTACAATTCGTAGTACGTATCAAAGGGGGAGAGGTTGGAAGGTCGGTAACGAACCAGACTATTAAGTTATTATTGTTATTATTTGTATTGTACTATTCGTACTAGAATGTCAGCTTGTTAGACTTGACCATTCCTTTTAATTTTATTGAATGTTTTTGAACAACAACAACAACTTAAAGGTGCTACCACTCATTGTTTTGGCTGGAGATATAGCTATTTCGTGCTTTGCCACTTTTGCACTCATCAGTCTCCTTTTTTGTGGTGCTGAGCTTTAATCCAATTTTATTTGAAAAACTTTATGCACAACATAGGATTCGAACCCACGCATATCAGATTTGCTCAGTCTTAGAGGTCGTGTGCACTACGCACTCCACTACTTTAGACCACTGACGTCAAAGGTCGAGATGTGCTAATTGTTTATCAAATGCATTTGAAGCATCAACCTTTTTATAAGCTCCGTTAAGTATGCTGTTTTGTTCCGCCTCCATTTTTCTCCATACCTTATTTGATAGACTTACAATTCGTAGTACGTATCAAAGGGGGAGAGGTTGGAAGATCGGTAACGAACCAGACTATTAAGTTATTATTGTTATTATTTGTATTGTACTATTCGTACTAGAATGTCAGCTTGTTAGACTTGACCATTCCTTTTAATTTTATTGAATGTTTTTGAACAACAACAACAACTTAAAGGTGCTACCACTCATTGTTTTGGCTGGAGATATAGCTATTTCGTGCTTTGCCACTTTTGCACTCATCAGTCTCCTTTTTTGTGGTGCTGAGCTTTAATCCAATTTTATTTGAAAAACTTTATGCACAACATAGGATTCGAACCCACGCATATCAGATTTGCTCAGTCTTAGAAGTCGTGTGCACTACGCACTCCACTACTTTAGACCACTGACGTCACAGGTCGAGATGTGCTATATGTTTATCAAATGCATTTGAAGCATCAACCTTTTTATAAGCTCCTTTAAGTATGCTGTTTTGTTCCGCCTCCATTTTTCTCCATACCTTATTTGATAGACTTACAATTCGTAGTACGTATCAAAGGGGGAGAGGTTGGAAGATCGGTAACGAACCAGACTATTAAGTTATTATTGTTATTATTTGTATTGTACTATTCGTACTAGAATGTCAGCTTGTTAGACTTGACCATTCCTTTTAATTTTATTGAATGTTTTTGAACAACAACAACAACTTAAAGGTGCTACCACTCATTGTTTTGGCTGGAGATATAGCTATTTCGTGCTTTGCCACTTTTGCACTCATCAGTCTCCTTTTTTGTGGTGCTGAGCTTTAATCCAATTTTATTTGAAAAACTTTATGCACAACATAGGATTCGAACCCACGCATATCAGATTTGCTCAGTCTTAGAAGTCGTGTGCACTACGCACTCCACTACTTTAGACCACTGACGTCACAGGTCGAGATGTGCTAATTGTTTATCAAATGCATTTGAAGCATCAACCTTTTTATAAGCTCCTTTAAGTATGCTGTTTTGTTCCGCCTCCATTTTTCTCCATACCTTATTTGATAGACTTACAATTCGTAGTACGTATCAAAGGGGGAGAGGTTGGAAGATCGGTAACGAACCAGACTATTAAGTTATTATTGTTATTATTTGTATTGTACTATTCGTACTAGAATGTCAGCTTGTTAGACTTGACCATTCCTTTTAATTTTATTGAATGTTTTTGAACAACAACAACAACTTAAAGGTGCTACCACTCATTGTTTTGGCTGGAGATATAGCTATTTCGTGCTTTGCCACTTTTGCACTCATCAGTCTCCTTTTTTGTGGTGCTGAGCTTTAATCCAATTTTATTTGAAAAACTTTATGCACAACATAGGATTCGAACCCACGCATATCAGATTTGCTCAGTCTTAGAAGTCGTGTGCACTACGCACTCCACTACTTTAGACCACTGACGTCACAGGTCGAGATGTGCTAATTGTTTATCAAATGCATTTGAAGCATCAACCTTTTTATAAGCTCCTTTAAGTATGCTGTTTTGTTCCGCCTCCATTTTTCTCCATACCTTATTTGATAGACTTACAATTCGTAGTACGTATCAAAGGGGGAGAGGTTGGAAGATCGGTAACGAACCAGACTATTAAGTTATTATTGTTATTATTTGTATTGTACTATTCGTACTAGAATGTCAGCTTGTTAGACTTGACCATTCCTTTTAATTTTATTGAATGTTTTTGAACAACAACAACAACTTAAAAGTGATACCACTCATTGTTTTGGCTGGAGATATAGCTATTTCGTGCTTTGCCACTTTTGCACTCATCAGTCTCCTTTTTTGTGGTGCTGAGCTTTAATCCAATTTTATTTGAAAAACTTTATGCACAACATAGGATTCGAACCCACGCATATCAGATTTGCTCAGTCTTAGAAGTCGTGTGCACTACGAACTCCACTACTTTAGACCACTGACGTCACAGGTCGAGATGTGCTAATTGTTTATCAAATGCATTTGAAGCATCAACCTTTTTATAAGCTCCTTTAAGTATGCTGTTTTGTTCCGCCTCCATTTTTCTCCATACCTTATTTGATAGACTTACAATTCGTAGTACGTATCAAAGGGGGAGAGGTTGGAAGATCGGTAACGAACCAGACTATTAAGTTATTATTGTTATTATTTGTATTGTACTATTCGTACTATCGGGTGATTTTTTTGAGGTTATGATTTTCATGCATTAGTATTTGACAGATCACGCGGGATCTCAGACATGGTGTCAAAGAGAAAGATGCTCAGTATGCTTTGACATTTCATCATGAATAGACTTACTAACGAGCAACGCTTGCAAATCATTGAATTTTATTACCAAAATCAGTGTTCGGTTCGAAATGTGTTTCGCGCTTTACGCAAATTTTATGCGTTTTTTTTAAAAAAAAAGTTCTCACGCTCTTAAAAAATCACCCATTATGTATTTATTGTCCTCCATTGAAAAGAGGACATTGTTTAATATAATGGGTGATTTTTTAAGAGCTTGAGAACTTTAAAAAAAAAAAAAAACGCATAAAATTTGCGTAAAGCGCGAAACACATTTCGAACCGAACACTGATTTTGGTAATAAAATTCAATGATTTGCAAGCGTTGCTCGTTACTAAGTCTATTCATGATGAAATGTCAAAGCATACTGAGCATCTTTCTCTTTGACACCATGTCTGAAATCCCGCGTGATCTGTCAAATACTAATGCATGAAAATCCTAACCTCAAAAAATCACCCGATAGAATGTCAGCTTGTTAGACTTGACCATTCCTTTTAATTTTATTGAATGTTTTTGAACAACAACAACAACTTAAAGGTGCTACCACTCATTGTTTTGGCTGGAGATATAGCTATTTCGTGCTTTGCCACTTTTGCACTCATCAGTCTCCTTTTTTGTGGTGCTGAGCTTTAATCCAATTTTATTTGAAAAACTTTATGCACAACATAGGATTCGAACCCACGCATATCAGATTTGCTCAGTCTTAGAAGTCGTGTGCACTACGCACTCCACTACTTTAGACCACTGACGTCACAGGTCGAGATGTGCTAATTGTTTATCAAATGCATTTGAAGCATCAACCTTTTTATAAGCTCCTTTAAGTATGCTGTTTTGTTCCGCCTCCATTTTTCTCCATACCTTATTTGATAGACTTACAATTCGTAGTACGTATCAAAGGGGGAGAGGTTGGAAGATCGGTAACGAACCAGACTATTAAGTTATTATTGTTATTATTTGTATTGTACTATTCGTACTAGAATGTCAGCTTGTTAGACTTGACCATTCCTTTTAATTTTATTGAATGTTTTTGAACAACAACAACAACTTAAAGGTGCTACCACTCATTGTTTTGTCTGGAGATATAGCTATTTCGTGCTTTGCCACTTTTGCACTCATCAGTCTCCTTTTTTGTGGTGCTGAGCTTTAATCCAATTTTATTTGAAAAACTTTATGCACAACATAGGATTCGAACCCACGCATATCAGATTTGCTCAGTCTTAGAAGTCGTGTGCACTACGCACTCCACTACTTTAGACCACTGACGTCACAGGTCGAGATGTGCTAATTGTTTATCAAATGCATTTGAAGCATCAACCTTTTTATAAGCTCCTTTAAGTATGCTGTTTTGTTCCGCCTCCATTTTTCTCCATACCTTATTTGATAGACTTACAATTCGTAGTACGTATCAAAGGGGGAGAGGTTGGAAGATCGGTAACGAACCAGACTATTAAGTTATTATTGTTATTATTTGTATTGTACTATTCGTACTAGAATGTCAGCTTGTTAGACTTGACCATTCCTTTTAATTTTATTGAATGTTTTTGAACAACAACAACGACTTAAAGGTGCTACCGCTCATTGTTTTGGCTGGAGATATAGCTATTTCGTGCTTTGCCACTTTTGCACTCATCAGTTGTGCATAAAGTTTTTCAAATAAAATTGGATTAAAGCTCAGCACCACAAAAAAGGAGACTGATGAGTGCAAAAGTGGCAAAGCACGAAATAGCTATATCTCCAGCCAAAACAATGAGTGGTAGCACCTTTAAGTTGTTGTTGTTGTTCAAAAACATTCAATAAAATTAAAAGGAATGGTCAAGTCTAACAAGCTGACATTCTATCGGGTGTTTTTTTTTGAGGTTAGGATTTTCATGCATTAGTACTTGACAGATCACGCGGGATTTCGGACATGGTGTCAAAGAGAAAGATGCTCAGTATGCTTTGACATTTCATCATGAATAGACTTACTAACGAGCAACGCTTGCAAATCATTGAATTTTATTACCAAAATCAGTGTTCGGTTCGAAATGTGTTTCGCGCTTTACGCAAATTTTATGCGTTTTTTTTTTTAAAGTTCTCAAGCTCTTAAAAAATCACCCATTATATTAAACAATGTCCTCTTTTCAATGGAGGACAATAAATACATAATGGGTGATATTTTAAGAGCTTGAGAACTTTTTTTTAAAAAAAAAACGCATAAAATTTGCGTAAAGCGCGAAACACATTTCGAACCGAACACTGATTTTGGTAATAAAATTCAATGATTTGCAAGCGTTGCTCGTTAGTAAGTCTATTCATGATGAAATGTCAAAGCATACTGAGCATCTTTCTCTTTGACACCATGTCTGAGATCCCGCGTGATCTGTCAAATACTAATAACAATAATAACTTAATAGTCTGGTTCGTTACCGATCTTCCAACCTCTCCCCCTTTGATACGTACTACGAATTGTAAGTCTATCAAATAAGGTATGGAGAAAAATGGAGGCGGAACAAAACAGCATACTTAAAGGAGCTTATAAAAAGGTTGATGCATCAAATGCATTTGATAAACAATTAGCACATCTCGACCTGTGACGTCAGTGGTCTAAAGTAGTGGAGTGCGTAGTGCACACGACTTCTAAGACTGAGCAAATCTGATATGCGTGGGTTCGAATCCTATGTTGTGCATAAAGTTTTTCAAATAAAATTGGATTAAAGCTCAGCACCACAAAAAAGGAGACTGATGAGTGCAAAAGTGACAAAGCACGAAATAGCTATATCTCCAGCCAAAACAATGAGTGGTAGCACCTTTAAGTTGTTGTTGTTGTTCAAAAACATTCAATAAAATTAAAAGGAATGGTCAAGTCTAACAAGCTGACATTCTAGTACGAATAGTACAATACAAATAATAACAATAATAACTTAATAGTCTGGTTCGTTACCGATCTTCCAACCTCTCCCACTTTGATACGTACTACGAATTGTAAGTCTATCAAATAAGGTATGGAGAAAAATGGAGGCGGAAGAAAACAGCATACTTAAAGGAGCTTATAAAAAGGTTGATGCTTCAAATGCATTTGATAAACAATTAGCACATCTCGACCTGTGACGTCAGTGGTCTAAAGTAGTGGAGTGCGTAGTGCACACGACTTCTAAGACTGAGCAAATCTGATATGCGTGGGTTCGAATCCTATGTTGTGCATAAAGTTTTTCAAATAAAATTGGATTAAAGCTCAGCACCACAAAAAAGGAGTCTGATGAGTGCAAAAGTGGCAAAGCACGAAATAGCTATATCTCCAGCCAAAACAATGAGTGGTAGCACCTTTAAGTTGTTGTTGTTGTTCAAAAACATTCAATAAAATTAAAAGGAATGGTCAAGTCTAACAAGCTGACATTCTAGTACGAATAGTACAATACAAATAATAACAATAATAACTTAATAGTCTGGTTCGTTACCGATCTTCCAACCTCTCCCCCTTTGATACGTACTACGAATTGTAAGTCTATCAAATAAGGTATGGAGAAAAATGGAGGCGGAACAAAACAGCATACTTAAAGGAGCTTATAAAAAGGTTGATGCTTCAAATGCATTTGATAAACAATTAGCACATCTCGACCTGTGACGTCAGTGGTCTAAAGTAGTGGAGTGCGTAGTGCACACGACTTCTAAGACTGAGCAAATCTGATATGCGTGGGTTCGAATCCTATGTTGTGCATAAAGTTTTTCAAATAAAATTGGATTAAAGCTCAGCACCACAAAAAAGGAGACTGATGAGTGCAAAAGTGGCAAAGCACGAAATAGCTATATCTCCAGCCAAAACAATGAGTGGTAGCACCTTTAAGTTGTTGTTGTTGTTCAAAAACATTCAATAAAATTAAAAGGAATGGTCAAGTCTAACAAGCTGACATTCTAGTACGAATAGTACAATACATACAAATAATAACAATAATAGCTTAATAGTCTGGTTCGTTACCGATCTTCCAACCTCTCCCCCTTTGATACGTACTACGAATTGTAAGTCTATCAAATAAGGTATGGAGAAAAATGGAGGCGGAACAAAACAGCATACTTAAAGGAGCTTATAAAAAGGTTGATGCTTCAAATGCATTTGATAAACAATTAGCACATCTCGACCTGTGACGTCAGTGGTCTAAAGTAGTGGAGTGCGTAGTGCACACGACTTCTAAGACTGAGCAAATCTGATATGCGTGGGTTCGAATCCTATGTTGTGCATAAAGTTTTTCAAATAAAATTGGATTAAAGCTCAGCACCACAAAAAAGGAGACTGATGAGTGCAAAAGTGGCAAAGCACGAAATAGCTATATCTCCAGCCAAAACAATGAGTGGTAGCACCTTTAAGTTGTTGTTGTTGTTCAAAAACATTCAATAAAATTAAAAGGAATGGTCAAGTCTAACAAGCTGACATTCTAGTACGAATAGTACAATACAAATAATAACAATAATAATTAAAAATTTATTTCTTTTATTAATTTTACAGAATTTTGTTTTTACCGATCTTCCAACCTCTCCCCCTTTGATACGTACTACGAATTGTAAGTCTATCAAATAAGGTATGGAGAAAAATGGAGGCGGAACAAAACAGCATACTTAAAGGAGCTTATAAAAAGGTTGATGCTTCAAATGCATTTGATAAACAATTAGCACATCTTGACCTGTGACGTCAGTGGTCTAAAGTAATGGAGTGCGTAGTGCACACGACTTCTAAGACTGAGCAAATCTGATATGCGTGGGTTCGAATCCTATGTTGTGCATAAAGTTTTTCAAATAAAATTGGATTAAAGCTCAGCACCACAAAAAAGGAGACTGATGAGTGCAAAAGTGGCAAAGCACGAAATAGCTATATCTCCAGCCAAAACAATGAGTGGTAGCACCTTTAAGTTGTTGTTGTTGTTCAAAAACATTCAATAAAATTAAAAGGAATGGTCAAGTCTAACAAGCTGACATTCTAGTACGAATAGTACAATACATACAAATAATAACAATAATAGCTTAATAGTCTGGTTCGTTACCGATCTTCCAACCTCTCCCCCTTTGATACGTACTACGAATTGTAAGTCTATCAAATAAGGTATGGAGAAAAATGGAGGCGGAACAAAACAGCATACTTAAAGGAGCTTATAAAAAGGTTGATGCTTCAAATGCATTTGATAAACAATTAGCACATCTCGACCTGTGACGTCAGTGGTCTAAAGTAGTGGAGTGCGTAGTGCACACGACTTCTAAGACTGAGCAAATCTGATATGCGTGGGTTCGAATCCTATGTTGTGCATAAAGTTTTTCAAATAAAATTGGATTAAAGCTCAGCACCACAAAAAAGGAGACTGATGAGTGCAAAAGTGGCAAAGCACGAAATAGCTATATCTCCAGCCAAAACAATGAGTGGTAGCACCTTTAAGTTGTTGTTGTTGTTCAAAAACATTCAATAAAATTAAAAGGAATGGTCAAGTCTAACAAGCTGACATTCTAGTACGAATAGTACAATACAAATAATAACAATAATAATTAAAAATTTATTTCTTTTATTAATTTTACAGAATTTTGTTTTTATCGATCCAAGAGTTATGTTCTGGTGGGAATCCCAACCATTTTACAAAAACTTTATTTCCTCTCGTTTGTAGAACTTTTTCAACTAGATATACATCGCCACAATCAGTTTTCAGCAGTTCTAGTTCATAAAAGCCTCCTTGAATAGGTCTTCCTTGAAAGTCTTCGAGAAGATATGTTATAGGTTTTGTTGCTTGGACTTTTCTTATTTTAAAAACCTCAGTAGTCCAGTTGGGTGTATAACCTTTTTCGAATATATGTTTATACTTGCTAATTCTTACGTTATCACCAACTTTTAATTTCCTTTTACTAAACACTTCTTTCTTTTTTTTGAAATGTGATAACATTGACTTTGAATTTTTCTTGTTTACATCTGCAGGTTTACATTTAATGGTTCGGTGGTAGGAATGATTATAATCATAAAGCAATTTCTTATAAATATTTATCCACTTATAGCTTGCATTGAAACTAAATTCTTTCCACATTTTTTCCTTATAGGTTCTATTAAATCTTTCAATAATTGAAGCCTTCAATGAGCTAAATGTAGAATAGTGATTAATTTTATGTTTTTCCATCAAACTCTTGAAGTTTGTATTGAAAAATTCCTTTCCATCATCAGTCTGCAAGTTCTTTGGAATCCTAGAAGAATTAGTAAATGTTTCATCCATTCCTTTTGAAATAGTAGTGCATTTTTTGTTTTTCATTGGGACAACCCAAGCAAATTTTGAAAAAGCATCGATAACTGTCATCAAATAATTAAATCCATTGTTTTGGTCGCTGTAAGGTATCATTTCAACCAGATCTGCTTGCCACAAGTCATCATACCCCTTTATGATAACATGACGACGTTTGATCATAATTTTCAAGTATTTTGTATAAAGGAAGCATAACGAGAAAAATTGTATCTTACCGTATATTCGCCCAGATCCGCTACGATTCTATCACCCCACCGTGTCGTAACCTTTCGCAAGCTATAAATGTTATATTTTAGACCCATTTCCAACTCCGATAGCTTCTTTGTTGGCTTGAATCCACTGGCTCTTGTTAATGAATTCGCTTCAAAAGCAGCGAAATCATCCAGAGTAAAAACGGAGTATTCTGCTTCATCGGGGGTAGGAAAGTAGTCATATACAGGATATGATCCTAAATGTCGTATTACACATTGCAAAAGGTTTCTTTGGGGTGAAAAGTAACTAATGAAAAGAAGTATTGGGGTAATAATACATGCTTATATCATATTGATTGCTAATAGTAGAACAATAGAGTTTTTCCCCGCATTCATTCATGTAGTTAACCTTATCATAAATTTGTATTGTTGACACTTGGAATATCATCGGTGTATATAAGGAAGCAGTTGGATAAATTTATGCATAGCGATCATCATGAATGCATATTTTAACTATCGGCATCCATCCCTATAGATAAAATAATGTGTTGACCTTATTGACATATGTACATTTGTATTCCGCAATAAAAATAACCCTTGGATCATTTTTCAGGATTTTAATGATAAGGGACAGGGTTTAGTAATATGATTGACATGATGCTAGCAAACAATAGATAAAGGTATAGCCCTATTAGACAAATGAATGATATGATGGTAGTGAGGTATTAGGCTTTTGTTACACTAATTATTACCTCAATCCAGGAAAAATCCTAAAGCAATAGATATAGATGGTCAAGTCCTATTAGTCAGATGAGTGACATGATGGTAACGATGTATCAGGGTCTTGATATATCAATGCACGTATTATAATCGTAAATTTTAATTGCCGGCATTCATCCTTATAGAAATATAGTGCTAACCCTATTTAAATATTTTTAAAATATTTTTATTTCCGTTGACTTTAAACATCCTCAAAATTTATTCCATTCAAAAATTCTAAAGCATCAGATTGCTGATTTGAATAATAAAGTTAATTATATAATTCATCACAAAACATTAATTCAATGCCTTGATAATGGTTTGGTGCTTAAGAAAATTCATAGAGTGATGCAATTCAAACAATTTCAATGGCTGAAAAAATATATTGATTTAAACAATGAACTAAGAAAAAAAAACACCACAAAGTTTGAAAAGGATCAGCGTAAACTTTGTAATAATGCTGTATTCGGAAAAACTATGGAGAATGTAGACAAACGAAAAGATGTTCGAATTGTCGATTCAATAGAAAGCAAAGGCACCCATCTCGGTAGTCGCGCTCTTATAGCTAAACCTAATTTTCATAGCATATTAGAATTTTCGAAAACCATGGCTGCTATTCAGTTAAAACGAATTTACAGTGTATATAATAAGCCTATATACTTCACCGAAAAAAATATGTCCATCAATCCAAGGAAAAATTACATACCATTAATGATTTTTTGCATTAGTTTTGAGCCGATGTTCGATTTCATACGATTTATGATTTCCATTTCATCATCGTACGACAGCAATCATCATCGTATGACAAAAGCATAAAACGTATGAAATGGTTACATCACGTGAAACATTTCATTTCCCCTTTTCATTGATGTTTGCTTTCATATAATTGTCGTCAAGTTTCATTTGATGTAGGTATGCAATATTTACATAAGATTTGCATGCCTGTTGATGAAAATTTAAATGCAGATTATGTCATCATACATACAACATATGACTTGATACATAGAAATGTATGTAATCTTACATAAAATGTATTAATACAGCATACGATTTATGAATATGTTCATAAGAATATATTAAATTTGTGATGCATCGTATGAAACGTTACATATAATTGATGTAATTTTGCATGAAATCTATGAATACTGGCAAACAATTTATGTGTTTTTCCATAGAACCTATGTAATGTTACACACAATGTATGTAACTTTGCATGAAATGTATGAATATAGGCATACGATTTATGATTTTCTGCATAGAATCAATGAAATGTGTAATGCAGGGTATGAAAATTTGGATACAATTTATGTAATTTTTCATGAAATCTAAGAATACAGGCATACAAATTATAATTTTTTTCATACAATTTATGAAATTTGTAATACAACGCATACAAAGTTACATAAATTGTATGTAATCATACATACAATGTATTATCGTCTTCATAGAACATATGAAACTTGTAAAACATTTTATGAATAGTTACATACAATGTATGTTTTCTTTCATACGATGCATTACTGTTTTTCATAGAATGTATGAAAAAAATAAATGCATTTTATGAATGAAATTTCGTGAAATCTATGAATGCAATCATATGAAATATGAATATTTTTGCACGATTTAGATATGCATTATTTCGTAAAATTAATACAGCCTTTCATGGTTCGTATGGTAAATTACTTAGTTTTATTTGTAATTTTTTATACGAAATATGAAAGGCTGCAGAAATTCTATGATATAAGACAAACCACCATAAAATATTCATATTCCGCATGTTTTCAATCATAGATTACCTGAAAAAAAGGATTTAATAAAAAATAAGGTAATTATTTTGTATTAAAGTATGTGTATGCATGTATGTATTTCATGAAAAATTATATAAAATGCATGTAAATTTTTTAAGCTTACCTATACTGTTTTTTCAAAATGTATCTTCAAAAGCTAGTTCCATTTCTTCTTCTTTTCGACTTCCTGCAAGCTTAAATACTTCATTGAAAACAATACTTTTTATCAATTGTAAAATTATTATTTTCTGTAAATTTAGTGTATACATTTATAATATAGTCTTATATTTACATTTATGGCTTAAGACTAATGCTTATATGTACATACATATGTATTAATTATATGTAAATTACAAATAAAATATGAATATACAGAATACAAAAATATCAATTATTCTATAATAAATCTTGAAACGATGGATGGACAAGATTTAAGATGAAGGACTCATCAATTTTTCTGAAAGTACAAACATTTTAGATGATAAATTTTAGTTATTTACATGAAAATTCTTAATTAAACAAATGTAAGGTCTTAAAACAACTGCTCTTAAGAAGCGGTTGCAAAGAAACTTAACTCTATCTCCTATACATAAAAGTTTAATATATTTTTAAAGTCGCTGTCTCCTAAGCCAAGCATAAATGGCTAAATGCTTTTACCTTTGCTTTTCAAAAAAGATATGTGGTCGTCAATCTCCTGTACGGATTTACCCATAAATAAGAATGCCTGCTGTGAACTTAAAATTGTGAATTTGACAACACTCTTCTTTCCGCAGTTGTATTTTTTCACAGATTTTTGGGTAGGAAAGAGGAAAATGTGCAGGTACTATAACAGTTTGACTGCTCTGGAAATAGAATACAAAAAAAAAAAATATTTTATAAGTTAGAGGTAAGATACAAAGTTATCAGTTCCCAACCTAATTAGGAAGTATTAGTAGGAAACATTACATAAATTCTGCGTACGAGATTTGTTAAACCAAATACTTATGAACGAAAAAATAAAGGAAACTAATTACCATTGTTAACATCTTCCTCATTTATTGATTTCAACATTGCTCTCATTTTTTCATCTCTCGATTGGGTAATGGGTATGCTTCAAGAAAAAATTCATTAATTAACGAGCTTATTCCGGCCATCTAGCAAGTATTCCTGGACGGCTTCCATAAATTGTTGCAAGATACTTGTCAATCTGGAGAATTAATTAATACAATTTAAATGATGTATAATTCTATAGATATGTATGTATAGGGTGTCCCAAAATTAACGCAAGATTTCTTGCGTTAATTTTGGGACACCCTTTATAAAGACAAGTATTTTTTTAAACACTTAATCAATCCAAAAAGGTTACCATTTGATGAGATTTCGTTTCTAAATAAATATGTATATCAACTTGTTTGAAATTAACGCAAGATTTCTTGCGTTAATTTTGGGACACCCTATATAAGAAAAAGTATATGTAGGTAGGTTAATTAAGGTACTTGAGATCTTAAAATCTAAAATTGATAATTTCTGAAGGAATATTTGTAACATAAGGGTTTAAAACAGAATCACGAAAAACCAAAATCACTAAAAATAAAAATCTTGAAATTGCAAAATTTAAAAAAACTAAGTCCCGACGTTCAAAAATATCGAACATTTCAAAATTTGTTTTTCGTTACGAATCTAATTTTTCTATCAAAGCATGCCTACTACTATGTAGGTATGTATGCACATATATTAATTGAAATGAAAATTGTTGATAAAATATAAATTTTTGTATAAAATAACTTAATTTAACCTTAGCACATAAATGTAAAGTAAAAATTGTTTGTCTATTTCCCTTCGCTTTTTTGAATGATTTTCAAGTACTTTTCTAACGTTTTACTTGTTTGAACTTTGTTATTTTTAATCAGTTTAGTAAATATTCGAATACTAAGCGGTATTTTAAAACAATTTTTATTTAATTTTCGGGATCTTGGTTCACGAGCTGTCTGTCTTCCAAAAATGCACAATTGGTGTACTTATAATGGTTTTAATAATTCAAATAAAGATTACCAATCGGAAAAAATATCATCCAGAGCACTAGCTTGCCGCACGTTTTGCATCTTATATTGACTGCATGCCTGCCAACAGCTTCAGCAATTGATAAGTTGTTATACTTTAAGCTACGTATTCACTCCTCTGCATCCGTTTCTGGACCTGTTGGTTAATAATATTAGATTATATTCTCATGATTATTTGCAAATTTTGGGATATTTAGTTTTATACTTAGAACACAAAAACAAAGAGTGCTGAGTAATAAGAATGCATTAACTTTTAATTTAAAATTAATTTTCTCATAAATAGAAATTTAATTTGTAAATTCGAAACTCGAAAAGAATGGTTTAAACATTTTACTAAAGTTAAAGCTACATATGTTCTTGTATTAAACGTGATTCAAAGTTACTTACAAAACTGTTTATTACGTGATTTTGGTGGTTCATCAGTATTGTCAGACGCATCCAAAGCTAGATAATGTCCGTTTAAGAAACGATCGATAATTCCTTTTGTCATTACAAGCTTTGGCGTATATTTTTCCTCTTCTTCCCACACGGTAATATTCCAGGAAAACGATTAATAATTTCATTTTCTGATTTATAACTGGTTTTCAAGGACATGTGAAAATTAATTTCTTGAAAATAACAGCTCCAGTAACTTAGAATGCCGCAAAATGTAGATGGTGATGATTTCAGCTATGTTTAAAATAATTTTAAAAAAAATGAGAATTTCAAAGATGCAGGATTCATTGTCTTAAATTCAAGAAGAGCATGTGTCCTTGCAAAAATGATAATTGATAGCCAATGTGTTATAGTTTTCATAAAACATGATAAAGTAGACTTACATATTAAGAATTCTATAAATGGTCTAAATTCCATGACTTGAGAAGTTTTCTCAAAGCATCCTGAAAATTGTCGAATTGCAAATTAGAAGAAGTTAAATCCTGACAGTCGTTGTGTTTCAGGGACATTATATTTCACTTTATTTCTTGTTGACTGAAGCAGTGATCCGAGTAAATTGTTCTCTAAGGTGTTAAAAGATATGTTTTTAACAACCTCTATTGTAGGTCTTCCATACGTTGTTGAATTTTCTTTATACAAGTACATAGCTTTGGGATTGATTAAGGCTTTTTTTCTCTCTAATTGTTTATTCATTCTCTTATTAATAATTTTCTTGTGCAGTAAACGGAACTGAAAGTGTACAAAGATATTTTTATAATTTTAAATTTTGAAACACGACAAAAAAAAATAAGTAGGTTTTTTCAATTCCTTGAAAATTGGCTTGAAGATTGGTAAAATTACATAGAAGATTCCAAGATCTATAACGAATGATTTCTGCCTTACTGGAAGAAGAATTGCGTACAACCAATCAACGGAATGTTGATAATGCTTAGTTTTGGTAAAAATTGTTCTTGAAATATGTATTTTTTTACATTTCTAATTGTGTTGGTACATATAAATGCAAGGAATATTTTGTCTAATAAAAACTATTTACCTACCTCTTAAAGCAATAAAAAACTATGTGAAATATGACTTAGATAACTGTCGAACTTAGCTAGTGGCTTTTATTATTTTAAAATACCAACAACGATAAGGTCTTAATTTTAGAATTTGTAAATATCAACATTATGTTTATGTATCAAAAGGAGCTTTCTAAAGAAAAACTCTATTCTAAATTAATTAAGATGTTACTGCAAACCGCTTATTTTTAAGTTGAAATCATATAAAAACATGAAAAAGTTACTACTTTAGAACCATAACAAAATAAATGAAAAAGTTCTTAAAATATGATAAAAACCATTAGTTCGTTTTAAAAACTATATACATTATGTTGATAAAGAAAGAGGGAGGTATCTATTGTAAAAATTAAACCTTTTCATACTTTAAATAAATCGAAAGTTATGTTAAATACACTCACCCTTAATCCCATGACAATTTTATTAAGCTGTATTTTAAACTTTGTTTCTTAAATATTTGTGCTCCTTTTAGACAAAGTCGTCAATGTTGAACAACTGGATGTTTTTCCTTTAAATAGGTTCTCCTTTATCAAAATGGATCAACTGGTTAGGTTCCTGTTTATGGTCTGAGTACCTCCAGGTCACGAAATTCAAGAATAAAAATAAAAATATGAACTAACTTAAATAAAACTGTGTTTTATGTTAAATACACTTACCCTCAATCCAATGAAATTTTATTTAAGTGCTTCTTAAATTGAAATAAGATGAATTTTGAACAGCTTGATTTGTAGATTTTTTGAAAATATATGTAGGTGCTCCTGTATAATATGAGGTTAGGTATATTTTTGTGATCTAAGTACCTACAGTTACCGTTTTGAATTAAGTTTTAAGAATGCATGAAAAGAAAAACAGATAAATTATTAGTTGTAAAATATAAAAATTGTTTTCAGGAAATGCAAAAGATTTTTGTGCAGTTTAATTAAATTAATTAATTAAATTAAATAAATGGCAAAAAAGAATATTGTATAGGTAAAGACTACCCACAATGTTGAGAACTTACCTTTTAAAACGTGTATCCTTCCTTTTTTTGGTTTTCTTTATTTCAATTTTTATTTTCCGAAAATACGACAACGACCAAAACTTCTTTATTTTTTAATTCTTTAAAAATAATAAAATTATGCGGACGGACACGCAACGCACCAGCAATGCACGAACTCTTACAATAAAAAATGGCCACAGAACAATGATCTCCCAATTGAAACGACGCGACACCATACTTTCTCAAATTGAAATTGGTTTGAACTAAACGAATGCTACATGTAAACATTTTTTGATGTTCAGACATACCGATGGCTTACATGGTATAAAGAATACAAGGTATGCTGTATATGAGATGATAGGTCGCCATCTTGTATTCGTGTGACGTCATTGCGAGTGACAGCCAGTTTTGTGCGGTTTTTACTTCTTAATGTTTTGGTTGATTTCAT
Organism: Eupeodes latifasciatus; assembly: GCA_920104205.1. Taxonomy (NCBI): domain Eukaryota; kingdom Metazoa; phylum Arthropoda; class Insecta; order Diptera; family Syrphidae; genus Eupeodes; species Eupeodes latifasciatus. Next base: position 41,566,312 of record OV049927.1, on the reverse strand, counting down.
TTGCGAAAGTAAATAGATAGTGTGCTCTTGAAAAATATAAATAATTGTAACTTCTTTTTAAATAAACAAACTATTTACATAAATGTAAATATGCCAAATTATTGTTGTGTGAAAAATTGCAAAAGTTATTCAAACAACAAAAACTGTGAAAACCTGAGATTTTTTTGCTTCCCAAAAGATCAAAATCTGAGTTTGGCTTGGGTTGAAGCTTGTGGAAAAAAAAATGTTAATACCAGCTTTGCACGAATATGCTCGTTGCATTTTAAAGTCTTAAAGATAAACTTATGAATGTGCCATTGCCTAAATCAAAACTTGATCCGAAAGCCGTACCACTCAGAAACATACCTGAAAGTTGCGGTGACAATGCGCTTGCCTTATCAAGGGCTCTTAGGGCGGACAAAAGGAACAACCGAAGAACTGTGGCAAGTTGCCTCCAACATTATGAAGAGAAAGAAAATATTTCACCCAATATGCAAGGACAAAATATGCAGCATGTTGTCGAGATGGAAAATTCAATTTCAACTCAAACAGAGTAGGTTCATTTTTATATTAAAATATTAAAAAGCATTGTGTTAAATCAAAATTTTATTATATACAGAGTTGATATGGAGTGTAGCAGATAGCTTCAAATAATCGAGTTGGAGAAACAGTTGCAGCTTTGCCAAAAAGAAAAAAAACAATTGGAAGAAGATAACTGCAAGCTCCGCAACCTTGAAAGCTCTGTTGCATCTATTTTTACTGATGGCCAGATCAAACGACTAAAGAATCCCAAGAAGAAATTGAACTGGACACTGGATGATATATCGTCAGCGATTTGTCTACATTCTGCAAGAAAAGCAAACCTCATTTACATGGGTTGATGCAATATCTGAAGGTGGTCTGCACAAACCATCTCCAGAATTTATGGAAAAAATTGTTGCTCTTGAAAACATATTTATTAAAATCAATAGCAATAAGATACATGTGATAAGTGATTACTTAAAGTTTCACTTAACAAACTGTGATGATGTAAATTTACCTGAAAAGGTTAAACTTTTGTTCTTTAGATGTAGACTTTATTTTAGAACAAAGTCTTTAAATAATACTAATAACGAAAAAAAGAAACAAACGTACAAAAAAAAATAAAAACTATTACTTAAAAGAGAAATACCTAGTTTATCTTCTTATTTCAAAGTTTTACATCTATAGAAATTGAAAACCGAACTCAATTCACCCACTAAATATTTATAAGAAAATGGGATTTCTATAGTTTCGATTTCCTCTTTTCCTTTCCTATATCCACATATTCTACAATATTCCGAAGTAGCTACAATTCCAATATCTGTTGACTTGGTTACCTTGTTCAAGGGCATTCTTGGTTGTAAATTCTACAAAACAAACAAAATTGGTTTAAATAGAATTTCATTATTTAATTTAATTATTAATTATACCTTGAGAAGATCAAATTTATCAGATAACCACAAGATAATTTCAATTCAAGCAATTGAAATCCTGAGAATTTTTGTTCAATAATCTTTCGCACTTTTTCTTCATGAAATGTTTGGCCATCTAAAACTATAGATAATTAAACATTAATCAAATTTAACAACATGTTTAACCATATTATGAACCACCTACCGTAATAACTCTTCTTCAGCCAAAATAATACAATAGGCCAGGGATTAACTAAGCACTTAACAATCACTAAGGACTTTTTAACATTATCAATTTGAGGTGATGCTGGTCTTTGCAGAACATATAATAATATAAATGAAATAAATTATGAATGTTTCAATTCTCAATAACAAATAAATTATTGTTTAGTTTTTTTCGATCTGCCGATTGAGAACCAAAGAATATCAAAGAACATCATAAATAAGAAAATTCACTCGCAATGACGTCACGATTCAGTCGACCAGAACTGTCAAGCATACCTTGTATTCTTTATACCATGGATGGCTTACATGTTATTATTTGTTGCATACAACAACAAATTGGACAGTTTATTATTTCGATTTTGCGTTTGATGTAATTTTTCATAAACGTTATGGCATTTTACATACAGAATATTGTTAGATTGCATACAAAATATGAAAAACATCATTTTGAAGAAAGTTTGTCATCAAATGGAAACAACAGACATTATTCTGTATGTAAAATAGCATACATTTTATTATTCTAATCTTCATATGACGGGTTGGTAACAAAAATTGAGTTGAATCCAGACAGATTTGGTTTTGGCTTTATCCAATTATATTCGGCCACGTGCATTAATCCTGAACTTACACTAGGATTTCGTAAATTTTCTAGACATAAAAAAGTTGCGAATGATATACTTATGAAATTTTTATTTTTCAGGCTTTTTATTGAAAATAATTATAAAATGTGAGCTGCAGGATTATGAATATTTTAAAATCTTGAAAATGTATTATGTTAAAAGTGAATAACTTATTTTATTAAGTTACTTTCAAGATTTTTTTGCAAAACAAAAAACAATCAGTAAAATTCGCAATATTTTTGCGCATGGTTCTTATGAATTTGGCAAGAAAAATTTTCGAAATTTGTTTCGATAGAATAAAATTACTAATTAAAGAAGACATTTTCTAAGAAAACAGAAACATTCAATAGAATTTCGCAATTAATACAAGTCTTGTGATAAGAATCTTGAAAATTGGTTTTGATTAACGTAAAAAATTCACAAAAGTAGTTTTTTTTAAGTTTGAACTTAAATGACATAAGACATAATTAAAAAATGTTTGATCTTCATTTTGGTTAATACAATTTTTCTCGTAGAAATCTTGAAAATAAAGTTTGATATAAGTAAGTACTAATGTATGTATTTATTAGTAGCACTTGCATGTATATTTACAAGCGCTACTCAAACTTGCAGAAAAACAAACAAGCAATGAAAATCCTAAGATTTTCACAAAAGTTTCATACAACTTTTTAATAGATTTATTGAAACTTAGTTAGTTTCTAAGATTTTTCTTGCAAACGAAAAAGTGAATGTTTCAGTTTGAGTTTAATGCAAATGTTATGAAATTTAACATACGGAATATGGTTAAATTGTACAACAAATATGAAAAACATCGTTTTGAAGAAAGTTTTTCATCAAATGAAAACATCAGCTATATTTTGTATGTAAAATTGCATACAATTTATGATTCTATTCTTAAGGTGTCGGGTTGGCAACAAAAATTTAGTTGAATCCAGACAGCGTCACTTTTGGCGGTATCCAATCAAATTCGCCCATGTGGATTAAACTTGGGATTACACTAGGATTTCGTAAGTTTTCCACACATGAAGAAAGGTTGTCAGAGATATATTTGTATGACATTTTTATCTTTCAGGTTTTTTATTGAAAACCTTAAAACATTTACATAATCTGAATTGCATAAATTTGATTTAATTCTTTTATAATTTTTTAATAAAAATCTTGATAATTTATTGTAAATAAGTCTTATAATTAAGTTATTATCAGGACTTCTCTTGCAAAACTTAAAAAATCAATACAGTTCGCACGATTTACGCACATGTTTCTTACAACCATTACGAAATATAGAAAATTTGTTTTGATAGAAAAAAAATACTAATGAAAACAATTTGTTTTCTAAGAAAACAGAAACAATTAATACAATTCGGCGATTTATAAAAATTAGTGAAAGTAGTGTTCTGAAGTTTTAATTTGTATGGCATAAAATGTCATTAGTTTCGTAAAATTTTTTCAGTTGAAATTTTGAAAATTAATTTTGATAATAATAAATATTTATAAATACAAGCTATATTTAATATCTAGCTTGGTGAAAAAGAAACAATCCCGAGATTTTGATCAAAGTTTCGTGCAACTTCTTTAATCAATACATTGAAACTTAGTTATTTTGTAGGATGTTATTGCTTTATTGTTATTTTTGTATAATGAAATACCGCATAATATTCTTGTTATTTTCCAATAAAAAAGATAGTATTTGTATCTATTCAATTTTAAATTTGTTCGGTTTGCTAAAACGAAAATGTCCAAGCAAAATCGCGGGTTTTCTTAAAGGTCTCTAAAAAAATAAAACATGAGGAACATAACAGTGTTGATGTTACGTTTGATGATATTTTTCATAAGAATTAAGACATTTTACATACAGAATATGTTAGATTGCATACAAAATATGAAAAACATCATTTTGAAGATAGTTTGTCATCAAATGGAAACATCAGGCATATTCCGTATGTAAAATTTCATACTATTTATGATTCTAAACTAAAGATGGCGGGTTGGCAACACAATTTGAGTTGAATCCAGACAGCGTTGGTTTTGGCGGTATCCAATCAAATTGGGCCACGTGGATTAACCCTGCACTTACACTGAGATTTTGTAAAAATGTTTAGACACAAAAAAAGTTGCGAAAGAAAACATGATTATTTTTCAGTTTTTTTATTTAATAAAATTATAAAATGAGAGTTCTATGAATATGACTTTAATTTAAAAAAAGTTTTGCAATCAAAATCTTAAGAATTTGTTATGTTAAAGCAAATAATTCCTTAAACTAAGTTATTATCAGGATTTTATTGGAACACGAAAACAATTCTGTAATGTTCTCAAGGTTTTGGCGCATGTTTTGTATATGGTTTGCAAAAGAAATTTTTGAAATTTGTTTCGATAGAAGAAAACTACTAATAGAAGAGGTTTTTTTTAGTCATTCAATACAATTGTGCATTTTAAAGAAGTTGTGTGATAAGAATCTTGTAAATTGGTTTTGGCTAACGTACAAAATTCACAAAAGTAGATTTTTTCAAGTTTAATCTTGAATGGCATAAAGCCATTTTGGTTTGTACAATTTTTTCAGCAGAAATCTCAATCAATGAAAATCCTGAGATTTTAACTAAAGTTTGGTACAACTTTTTAATATACAAATTAAAACATAGTTGTTTGTAAGACTTTTCTTACAAACGTAAAACAAATGATAAAATAGCAGGCTAAATTATTGAACTTTTAATATTCAGGATTGTTTTTGGAAAATAAAAAATAATTATTTAAGGTAAATTGCAACAATTTATAACTAGTTTTTTAAACAGAATCTTGAAACTTTTATGATGGTGTAAGTAAAGTCATTAAATTAAGTTATTGAAAGCATTATCTTGCAGTAAATATTATTATCAATGAAAATTTCACGATTTTTTAAATGGTTTTGCTGCTACTTTTGCAACAATTTCAAACTTTTTATGATAGTTTTCAAAAAAAAAGTTTCAAAAAACAAGTTGTACGTCGTCATAACTTTTGAACTTATATTTTTAACAAACAATTTCAATACACGAAGTTGTTTGCATAAAAGAATAGTAAAACTTCAAGCACTTGACGTAACGTAAAATCAATCTTGACATTAAAATTCGTACGAAAGTTTAATAAATCAAATGTAAAATTACATAACGTTTCATCTTCAATTTTAAACCTATAATTTCAAAATTATATACTTGACCTAAAAGCTATGTAAAATTCCATGCATTTGAAGTAATCCTTCAACAAACTTCGTCATCACTTTTACATATTTTTTATGATTTAGATCATCAAATTTCCAATTTCCCCTAAAAATATTCTAGTGAATGTTTTGATGATCCCCTTTCAGAAATAATATGACTTTTTCATAGAATGTATGCAACGTTTAATTATTATCATGGAGTTCGGATTTCATACTTTCATAATATTTCATACGTTTTAAGACTACAATCATCAAGGGGATTCTCCAACAACAATTCTTAAGTAAAATATTTTGATGAAAGAACTTGCATAAAAGTTAGGACTTTTTTTCATGCAGTTGATGTAAAAAGCACTGATGTAGCGTTGATGATTTTTCATACTCTGATGTACGGTTGCATCAAATTTTGCTTACAACAACAACTATATAGAAACAATTTTGATGATTGTGAAATCATCAATTTCATGATTTTGACATCAATTGCAAAAATTCAACTGATGATTCTTACATCAAATTTATGATTTTGTGCTTGGATTTGATGATTTTCAGTTGATGATCGCCGATCATAAAATCTATGTACAAAAATTTTTTCAGTGTAGGTTTTTGTGTTTTGGAGATTTCAAATTATAAAGTGTTCGACTTTCATTATGCATACATGAAACCTAAATTTACTGACAACCTACATCTGGCCTACATGGATACCGATTCATTTATTTATAAAATAAGAACAGATGATTTTTACAATGATATAAGAAATGATATAATAGATAAATTTGATACTTCAGACTATCCACCCCAAAACTGCTACGGTATTGCCCCAGCTCAATGTGAAAAAGTTAGGATTTATGAAGGATGAAAAAGAATGGTAGAATAATGAAGGAATTTATAGGATTAAGAGCTAAAATGTATAGTATAGACATAGAAGATGCAGCACTAATAAAAAAGGCTAAGGGTGTCAAATCAGCAGCTGTAAAAAAATGTCTTTACAAAATTACAGAGACTGTTTGCTACACAAACAAAACTTCTATAGTAAAATGTTGAACTTTAGATCTAAACACCATACTATATACACCGAATGTATAAACAAATTAAGTTTAAGTTGTTCTGATGACAAAAGATTTATATGTACCAATAATATAAATACACTAGCTTGGCGTCATTATCGAATAGAACTTGAAAATGAAATGTAAAACTGATCTTGTGGCATTGGCCTTAAAATTTAATTTAAAAATTAAAAAAAATATTTAAAAAATTAACATGTCTTTTTACTTAACGATTCTTTTCTCTCTTCACTCATATGGACCACCTTTTCTGAAAAAACTTAACTCTTAAACATCATGTTCTGTTCATGATTTTATTCAGTTTCCTATGGTGATTTTTGCGTTCCGAACGTCAATTTTACGTTTTTACGTTTTAACATGAACGTGAATTTTACGTTTTTGCGTGAACGTGAATTTTACGTTTTTACGTTTTAACGTGAACGTGAATTTTACGTTTTTGCGTTTTAACGTGAACTTGAATTTTAAGTTTAACGTGAATTTTACGTTTTTTACGTTTTAACGTGAACGTGAATTTTACGTTTTTACGTTTTAACATGAACGTGAATTTTACGTTTTTGCGTGAACGTGAATTTTACGTTTTTACGTTTTAACATGAACGTGAATTTTACGTTTTTGCGTTTTAACGTGAACTTGAATTTTACGTTTAACGTGAATTTTACGTTTTTTACGTTTTAACGTGAACGTGAATTTTACGTTTTTACGTTTTAACATGAACGTGAATTTTACGTTTTAACGCGAATTTTACGTTTTTGCGTTTTAACGTGAACGTGAATTTTACGTTTTTACGTTTTAACGTGAACGTGAATTTCACGTTTTTACGTTTTAACGTGAACGTGAATTTTACGTTTTAACGCGAATTTTACGTTTTTGCGTTTTAACTTAAGTTCTTATGATATACCTATTTAGGTATTTATTAAAAGAAGGACCTTCCTATCAACAATTTTGAATGATCAAGGGTATAAGCAAATGTTTACTTTTAATACGGTAAAAGACTTTATTTGGATCTTTATTTTTAGAGAAGTATTAGCATTTGTAATTGTACTTACATAAATTTGATGCCTTTGTCTCAGTCTAAAGATATATCTATGTAAATTCTAGCAAATCCAATTTTTGTATGCCAAAGCAAAGTTTTTAACTGAGGAATAATTTTTCTATAAATTTGAAATAAACATAACGTTTTACTACTGTTTTAAAATATACGTACGTGTACTTTTGACTAGCGAAATGGGGGTCTATGTCTCTTCGTGTAGGAGGTAGAGGCAATTTTAGAACGAATCAGTTCAATTGACAAACCAATACTATTTAAAATATTTCTGAAAAAACTATATTATAAAAAATTATATTATTATTTTCTGAAAAAACTTAACTCTTAAACATCATGTTCTATTCATGATTTTATTCAGTTTCCTATGGTGATTTTTGCGTTCCGAACGTGAATTTTACGTTTTTACGTTTTAACATGAACGTGAATTTTACGTTTTTGCGTGAACGTGAATTTTACGTTTTAACGTGAACGTGAATTTTACGTTTTTGCGTTTTAACGTGAACTTGAATTTTAAGTTTAACGTGAATTTTACGTTTTTTACGTTTTAACGTGAACGTGAATTTTACGTTTTTACGTTTTAACATGAACGTGAATTTTACGTTTTTGCGTGAACGTGAATTTTACGTTTTTACGTTTTAACATGAACGTGAATTTTACGTTTTTGCGTTTTAACGTGAACTTGAATTTTACGTTTAACGTGAATTTTACGTTTTTTACGTTTTAACGTGAACGTGAATTTTACGTTTTTACGTTTTAACATGAACGTGAATTTTACGTTTTAACGCGAATTTTACGTTTTTGCGTTTTAACGTGAACGTGAATTTTACGTTTTTACGTTTTAACGTGAACGTGAATTTCACGTTTTTACGTTTTAACGTGAACGTGAATTTTATGTTTTAACGCGAATTTTACGTTTTTGCGTTTTAACGTAAGTTCTTATGATATACCTATTTAGGTATTTATTAAAAGAAGGACCTTCCTATCAACAATTTTGAATGATCAAGGGTATAAGCAAATGTTTACTTTTAATAAGGTAAAAGACTTTATTTGGATCTTTATTTTTAGAGAAGTATTAGCATTTGTAATTGTACTTACATAAATTTGATGCCTTTGTCTCAGTCTAAAGATATATCTATGTAAATTCTAGCAAATCCAATTTTTGTATGCCAAAGCAAAGTTTTTAACTGAGGAATAATTTTTCTATAAATTTGAAATAAACATAACGTTTTACTACTGTTTTAAAATATACGTACGTGTACTTTTGACTAGCGAAATGGGGGTCTATGTCTCTTCGTGTAGGAGGTAGAGGCAATTTTAGAACGAATCAGTTCAATTGACAAACCAATACTATTTAAAATATTTCCTGTATTTTTAAATTTAAAAATGTACCTGTTAAAAAAGCTTGTTTCCAAAATTTGATTTATCAAAAAAAAAACCTTAATGTTTCAAAATTCTTATTTGAAAATCTTTAGAGCAGTTTACTTTTTAAATTAATTTTGTACACATACAATTTTTCAATTTTAGTTAAAATATATATATTTGGTATGCAGTTATTTTGAACTAATTAATATACAGTTTCGTATAAAACTAATGACCCATTTTGGATACATCGAATTTTGAAAAAATGTACCAAAATAACGTGGGGTACCCTTCTGGAGCAATACAAAAATCTATCGGCTTAAGCAACACATAGATGCCTGCTTAAATATAAACCATATTTACATATATGTTGTTTATGCCCTCTATAAGGTCCCAGCTTTGTTGTCCACATTAATTTGTTAAAAATGAAGCAAAAAGTAGAATTTATGTAATATATGTAAATAAAAGCCATACATTTCATATTAAAAAAGATCCTGGTGTGCGATCTTATATAAACAAACACAAATTGGATGAATTAAATTAATTTGAAGTCAATATCTTCTATTGTTCGCGAGATTTCGAGAACCGAACATAATTGTTTACCAATGTTGCGTACTATTTTTTGTAGATTTTAATTTTTTATGAAAAAACTGACTGTTGGACTTTTATAAAAAAATCACTGTGAGATTAAATTAGTTTGAAGCCAATATTTTTTTAATTTTTGTAATTGTATTTGAGTCAAAAGTATTTTTTTACTTTTAGTAATGTTTTTATTTATTGCAAGAAAACTGTCAATTCGATTTTTCTCAAAATTTAAGTGAAAGTTGAAAACAATATTTTTATTGCTAAAATATTCGAGGTGACAAATATGTTTGTTCAGTTTTTTTGATTTATAAAAACCCGTTAATTTGATTTTTTTCCAAAAACTATACTAGTTTTGTATCGCGTTACAATATACATATAATATAAAATTTAATTCAAGTCTCTAGCGTTATTGGTTCGTGATATATTTAGGGTTAACCAAAGTTTTCACCTTTTTTTAAATTGCTTTGGTAAAAAAACCACCCACTCAATTTTTTTAGAGTCCTTTCTGCATCTTTCTGTATTATTATCTGTATAACAAAAATTTATTTGAAGTCGATATCTCTATTGGTTCTTGAGCTATGGACGACGAAAAAAACTTCCCGAACGTATACGTACACACGCACGCACAGACATCTCTCTAAAAATCTTTTATTTCGACTCTAGGGACCTTGAAACGTCGAGAAAACGGACCGATTACAATAACTTCCTATGGGAATTTAAGAACGCTTAACGCAAATCGGTTCTTACCCTTAATATCCAAATTTTAGGTCAATCAACCTAATGCCTTGGGGTGAAGGTACGGGCCAGGACGGAATCAGTGGACTCACTTTTTTCTACTTCTCTACCATTGAAATGTCATTTTTGATTCTTGAGTTCGACATTTTTTACGAATGCAAAAATTGCCTATATGACGCAAGTAAAAAAATTAATTTCAGACCATGATTTTCTAAATTGTGAAATTAAGTCATAAATTGACTTTAAATATCTGAAGAATCCTTCATCTTAACAAGGTTATAACACCAAGGTTGTGAAATAACATGAGTAATTATCATTGATATAATTTTGCGTTTAATGTTAAAAAATTATTGGTTGGTAAGTGGTACAAAAAAACTGCGAAATCGTATAAAAGAAAATTTCAAATCAATACAAAAATACCTACTTCGACACTACATTTACGAAAATAGGTATACTTACTAATAGTTAATAAGTTAAAAAAACTTTCAATTGGATTTTCCTAAGAGTCACACATCTTAAAATAGAAGAGCTGACAAAATTGTATTAAAGGTACCTACAACAGCAAACAACATATACCTACCTATACCTACCTAAATATAAACTAATTTTTTTTTTTGTTTATGCCTAAGGTCCCAGCTTTATTGTTTACATTTATTTATTAAAAATAATAAAACAAAAGGAGAATTGGAACATAAAAAGACACAAATTTCAATTATCAAATTATCTGAACCAACATAAAGAATGCATTTTTGTTTTTATTTTAATTTTAAACTACATATGTAGGTATTTATAAATACTGTACCTACCTATCTACTAATCTCAAACAAAATGCTAAGTGTACGGATATTATCGCACTGTCCAGATACTAGTAGGAATTCCCTATGAAATTTCATAAATTACCTGCCTACCTACCAATATCTTTTATATCTAAAATTTGAATTTAAAATCAAACCCACATCCTGGAAAAAATCACCTACCAATTGATATTTATCTACAAAAAAAAAAAAAACACCAGCCAAAATATACATAACTATAACCAAACGTATAACTATCCCAATATGTTTCTTCTTCACAAAAATCGCATCGTAGCTTCGTATACATAATACAACCATTTTGCATATACAAAGATCGTACACAGGGAGAAGCAGAGTCATGAATGTAAATAAAAACAAAAATCGGTACAAGATCTTAAACAGCTGATGTAAGCAGTCTAAAGATATATCTATGTAAATTCTAGCAAATCCAATTTTTGTATGCCAAAGCAAAGTTTTTAACTGAGGAATAATTTTTCTATAAATTTGAAATAAACATAACGTTTTACTACTGTTTTAAAATATACGTACGTGTACTTTTGACTAGCGAAATGGGGGTCTATGTCTCTTCGTGTAGGAGGTAGAGGCAATTTTAGAACGAATCAGTTCAATTGACAAACCAATACTATTTAAAATATTTCCTGTATTTTTAAATTTAAAAATGTACCTGTTAAAAAAGCTTGTTTCCAAAATTTGATTTATCAAAAAAAAAAACCTTAATGTTTCAAAATTCTTATTTGAAAATCTTTAGAGCAGTTTACTTTTTAAATTAATTTTGTACACATACAATTTTTCAATTTTAGTTAAAATATATATATGTGGTATGCAGTTATTTTGAACTAATTAATATACAGTTTCGTACAAAACTAATGACCCATTTTGGATACATCGAATTTTGAAAAAATGTACCAAAATAACGTGGGGTACCCTTCTGGAGCAATACAAAAATCTATCGGCTTAAGCAACACATAGATGCCTGCTTAAATATAAACCATATTTACATATATGTTGTTTATGCCCTCTATAAGGTCCCAGCTTTGTTGTCCACATTAATTTGTTAAAAATGAAGCAAAAAGTAGAATTTATGTAATATATGTAAATAAAAGCCATACATTTCATATTAAAAAAGATCCTGGTGTGCGATCTTATATAAACAAACACAAATTGGATGAATTAAATTAATTTGAAGTCAATATCTTCTATTGTTCGCGAGATTTCGAGAACCGAACATAATTGTTTACCAATGTTGCGTACTATTTTTTGTAGATTTTAATTTTTTATGAAAAAACTGACTGTTGGACTTTTATAAAAAAATCACTGTGAGATTAAATTAGTTTGAAGCCAATATTTTTTTAATTTTTGTAATTGTATTTGAGTCAAAAGTATTTTTTTACTTTTAGTAATGTTTTTATTTATTGCAAGAAAACTGTCAATTCGATTTTTCTCAAAATTTAAGTGAAAGTTGAAAACAATATTTTTATTGCTAAAATATTCGAGGTGACAAATATGTTTGTTCAGTTTTTTTGATTTATAAAAACCCGTTAATTTGATTTTTTTCCAAAAACTATACTAGTTTTGTATCGCGTTACAATATACATATAATATAAAATTTAATTCAAGTCTCTAGCGTTATTGGTTCGTGATATATTTAGGGTTAACCAAAGTTTTCACCTTTTTTTAAATTGCTTTGGTAAAAAAACCACCCACTCAATTTTTTTAGAGTCCTTTCTGCATCTTTCTGTATTATTATCTGTATAACAAAAATTTATTTGAAGTCGATATCTCTATTGGTTCTTGAGCTATGGACGACGAAAAAAACTTCCCGAACGTATACGTACACACGCACGCACAGACATCTCTCTAAAAATCTTTTATTTCGACTCTAGGGACCTTGAAACGTCGAGAAAACGGACCGATTACAATAACTTCCTATGGGAATTTAAGAACGCTTAACGCAAATCGGTTCTTACCCTTAATATCCAAATTTTAGGTCAATCAACCTAATGCCTTGGGGTGAAGGTACGGGCCAGGACGGAATCAGTGGACTCACTTTTTTCTACTTCTCTACCATTGAAATGTCATTTTTGATTCTTGAGTTCGACATTTTTTACGAATGCAAAAATTGCCTATATGACGCAAGTAAAAAAATTAATTTCAGACCATGATTTTCTAAATTGTGAAATTAAGTCATAAATTGACTTTAAATATCTGAAGAATCCTTCATCTTAACAAGGTTATAACACCAAGGTTGTGAAATAACATGAGTAATTATCATTGATATAATTTTGCGTTTAATGTTAAAAAATTATTGGTTGGTAAGTGGTACAAAAAAACTGCGAAATCGTATAAAAGAAAATTTCAAATCAATACAAAAATACCTACTTCGACACTACATTTACGAAAATAGGTATACTTACTAATAGTTAATAAGTTAAAAAAACTTTCAATTGGATTTTCCTAAGAGTCACACATCTTAAAATAGAAGAGCTGACAAAATTGTATTAAAGGTACCTACAACAGCAAACAACATATACCTACCTATACCTACCTAAATATAAACTAATTTTTTTTTTTGTTTATGCCTAAGGTCCCAGCTTTATTGTTTACATTTATTTATTAAAAATAATAAAACAAAAGGAGAATTGGAACATAAAAAGACACAAATTTCAATTATCAAATTATCTGAACCAACATAAAGAATGCATTTTTGTTTTTATTTTAATTTTAAACTACATATGTAGGTATTTATAAATACTGTACCTACCTATCTACTAATCTCAAACAAAATGCTAAGTGTACGGATATTATCGCACTGTCCAGATACTAGTAGGAATTCCCTATGAAATTTCATAAATTACCTGCCTACCTACCAATATCTTTTATATCTAAAATTTGAATTTAAAATCAAACCCACATCCTGGAAAAAATCACCTACCAATTGATATTTATCTACAAAAAAAAAAAAAACACCAGCCAAAATATACATAACTATAACCAAACGTATAACTATCCCAATATGTTTCTTCTTCACAAAAATCGCATCGTAGCTTCGTATACATAATACAACCATTTTGCATATACAAAGATCGTACACAGGGAGAAGCAGAGTCATGAATGTAAATAAAAACAAAAATCGGTACAAGATCTTAAACAGCTGATGTAAGCATACAAAAATTTCATTCATCCCCTTATTAGACACAATATTAAGACATTGTCGTTTTTCATATAAAAATGCATTGATATAAAGAAATTACAAAAACAAATTCATCGACCTTCATATGGAAGCTTAGTATATGAAAACATATACAAGGATAGATTCAAATAGAATGAAATTAACTGTCTCCCTTATTCTGCTGGCTGCTCATGGGAATGGAAATAATATTTTTCTCTCGGTCCCCGATACTACCGCCAACGACGCGACGGCGGCGGCGTCCGGTCGCGCAAAAAAATGTATGCCCATGAGAGTACTATAGTTTTCATATACAAAGGTTGTGCTATCCAAAAAATCCAACTATGAATTTTACGTTTTTACGTTCTAACGTGAGCGTGAATTTTACGTTTTTACGTTCTAACGTTTGCTAAGCATGGTCCAGAACCCAAAATAATATCGGTATTTAGCATAGATCGGAACCCTGGTGATGCCGGTGATGCCGGTGCACCGGTGATTAGCATAGATCAGAACCCTGGTGCAGCACCCTCTAGTTACAACTACTTGCTTGCAATGTGAAAGCTTCGACATCGAAAGGGATTGCAACGATTGATGCTGGCCTGATGCCCAATTTTTCATCTTCTCTGTCCGCTGGTTCTGACAGAACTGATGATGATGAAAGCTTAATACCCAGCGCAACTGATTTAAGAAACTCCGATGAGGTAAATGGAAATTAAGTTGTTGTTGTGGCCGGTAAAGGTGATGCTACTGTTGCTGCTGCTGTGAAAAAGGTTGTCGTTGTTGCTGATGGAGATGCTATGGATGCTGTAGGTGACCGTGACACTGACAATGCAGTTGTGAAAGAGATTGTTGTTGTTGCTGATGGTGATGCTTGTGATGTCGATTCTAATGGTGCCGCAGGCGTCGTTGGTGTTGACTCTATTATTGAAAATTTGAATGCTGTTGTTGATGGTGTTAGTTCTGATGCTCCTGCTGAACTTTCATCGGGAAGAAGTCATCATAATAAGGAGAAACAAATAAATCATCGTATTGTTACTGGTACAAGCTCACAAAAGGTTGATTTTGTAATTTATAATAACTTAAAATTGTTTCATTTGTCTAAGTTCTCTTCTTCGACATCCACCAAATCCATTATAAACTTCTTATCTTCAAACTTAGATGCTAACCTGTCACTATTTAAATGCTATAAACTGCTAAAAACTGGATGTGAATCAAATCTAAGATTTATTTGTTTCAAAATTGGAGTTCCTGTTGAGTTTGTTAATTCTGTATTCAAACCATCATTTTGGCCTTGCGGGATCAAAATTCGGAAATTTGAACACATTCCAAAAAACATACCATTGATGGGGAACTATAATTAATGTTTCTCCATCTAACTTCTTAAATGCTGCTTGTCTGAAGATGTACTACCATAACTCCAGTGGGGTTCGAACTAAACTACCTGCTTTATATCTTGCATCTAGTCATGCCGACTATGATATAATAATTATTGTGGAATCCTGGCTTTGGAGTGGAATCTCTGATTCTGAAATTTTTGACGGAAACTCTTACATCACCTTTCGCAAGGATCGTTGTTTTACTGCTGAAGATCGTGGTGGTGGTATACTTTTGGGAGTCCGTTCATGCATTTCTTGTAATTTAATTACTCTGCCTATATTGGAAAACGAACAAATATGCGTTTCAATCTGTCTTGGACCAGGTGTTATCGTTTATATTATTGTAAGTTATATTCCACCTAAAAGTAACATTGATATTTATGAAAAACACCTTGCTAATATTGATTTTGTATACAATCTTAACAATAGTCCACAAAAAGTTTTCGTAATCGGCGATTTTAATTTAACTGATGTAAATTGGTTGCATTCTTTTACTGAAAATATGCTTATAGCTTGTAACTTAAAAAAAGATACTGAAATAACTTTCATTGATCATCTATTTGCCCTTAATCTATACCAAATCAATAATGTTGTTAATAATTTAAACAAAATTCTTGATCTTATATTTATTCCATATGATGATTTTAAAGCGTCAGTTAATGATACTGTCCCTTTTACATTGTTAAACAATTCAGTCCATCACAAAGAACTATATATTGAAGTTGAATTATATAGTTATTTAAAAATTGATAACTATTTAGAATCTTATAACTTTTTAAAAACCAATTTCGTTGAGCTCGATAACTACCTTGGAAATATCGACTGGAAAACTGAAATTTTAAATTTAAACTTAAAGGATATGTTTAATCATTTTTCGGGCTTTTTACATAATGCTTTCAATTTATTTGTTCCAGCTAGATTGAAAAAAAATGCCGCAAAGCCTCCGTGGTATAATAGGAGGCTGGCTCACCTTAAAAATCTAAAAAACAAATCTTTTGCCAAGTTTAAGAAATCCAACGATTTGAATGACAAAATCCAATTTTGTAAGCTTCGTAAAGAATTCATTGTTCTCAGTAAATTCTCGCACAGAAATTATGTCATGAACGCTGAAGTGAACTTAAAATGCGACCCAAAGCGATTCTGGTCTTTTATTAATTCTAAACGGAAATCAATTGGGATTCCCAACTCTATGAATTTTAAAGGTGAAGAATCTACTGAGGTTAGTAAGACACTTGAACTTTTTGCTCAGTATTTTGAATCCGTATACTCTAACGCTCAGGGAAATGCTTTCATTCCTTCTAATGATCAGCCCAAAGTGGATATTGGGTCCATACAGCTTAATTCTGCTGATGTTTTAGAAGGATTACAAAGTCTCAAACCCAACGCCAAACCTGGTGTGGATGGCATTCCTGCGATTGTCTTAAAACGATGCTCTAATTCTCTTTGCCTACCTCTGCTTATTATTTTTAACCGTTCTCTGTCTTCCGGAATATTTCTGGACGAATGGAAATCATCTTTCTTGATTCCAATTTTTAAATCGGGCTCTAAAAACAACATTGAAAACTATAGGGGAATTTGTAAGTTATCTGCCATTCCTAAACTTTTAGAAAGTTTAATTAAAATAAAACTTGATTTTCTTGTGAAGGAACATGTTAGAAGTGCCCAACATGGATTTATTTCTGGAAGATCGACCGTTACTAATTTAGCTTATTTTTCTTCTTTCGTTGTTGAATCTATTGAAACCCAAAGCCAAGTTGATGCTATTTATACAGACTTCAGCAAAGCCTTCGATTCGGTATGTCACAATATTTTGCTTCGTAAGCTTGAAGTATTTGGCATACACTCAAGTCTACTTCAATGGATCGGCTCATTCCTAATTGGTAGAGTGCAAGAAGTGAAAAAAGAGGAATATACTTCAAGGCCTATTAGATGTACTTCAGGTGTCCATCAAGGTAGTCATCTTGGTCCTTTGCTGTTTATAATATTTATTGATGATATTGTCAACCATATTAATTTTAGCCAATGTTTAATATGTGCTGATGACCTCAAACTATTTTCGAAAGTAACAAGCGACTACGACTGCATTAAACTTCAAATGGATTTAGATAACTTATCCTGTTGGTGTAAGTCAAACAGTCTAAACCTTAACGTTAAAAAATGCTTTGTTATTTCTATCTCCAAGAAACACTTTATTTATGAGTTTCCTTATTCTCTTGGAGCCAGCCACCTTCAAAGAACATTTAAAGTTAAAGATCTAGGGGTTACATTCGATCACAAATTTTCTTTTGTTCCACATGTTGATGCCATTGTCGCCAAAGCTAACTCAATGTTAGGATTTATAAAAAGAAATTCAACTGATTTTTCCGACCCCTACACTTTTGTTGCGCTCTATACTACTTTAGTAAGATCTATTTTGGAATATGCTGATGTCATCTGGAACCCTCACCAACAACTATTCTCCGATAGAATTCAAAAGAATCAAAATCGTTTTGCAAGGTATGTTTTTTATAAAATGCATTGGAATTTCTGTCCAAACTCCCTAGCCAGGCAAAGCCTTCTAGGTCTGCAGATGCTCAAATCTCGAAGAACTATTCATGATATAATTTTTGTGCGTGATATTATGTGCTACCATATTAAATGCCCTACCTTACTGTCTTTAATTTTTATTTACGCTCCAACAAGATCGTTGAGGGAAAGACACCTTCTTTTTCAACCTAGACTTAGATCAAACTACGGAATGAATGAACCAATTTCAAGGTCAGTTAGGGAGTTCAATGAAATAAATGGACATCTTCATCTTTCACTTTCTAGAATAAAAATCAAAAATGATTTATTGTCCTTATTTATAAGAATGTAATTTTCATTATTGTTTAATGTTAACTTTATTTATCTAAATAATTTTTAAAGTAATCTGTGGAGCTTGTTACTCGTAGGTGAAATAACTAAATAAATAAATAAATAAATTTGATTTTTAAAAATTTTAATTTTGCTTCTTTTTCTTATACGTATATATACGAGTATACATATATATGCTTATAAATTATATTAACATAAAATTATTTATATTTTTGTAAATTTCAGCTCAAACGTTGATCCACGTTGATATGTTTTCTCTAAAGCATAAGAGCCTCCTCCAATTAGTAATATGCTTTCTGTGGACAGCTTTGAGTATCTTATCGGTAAAAAGACCTATAAGAAAAAAAAATAATTTTCAAGTATTTTGTATAAAGGAAGCAGAACTTGAACTTGAGCTTGAATCCACTGGCTAGGGTTATTGAATTTGCTTCAAAAGCAGCGAAATCATCCAGAGTAAAAACGGAGTATTCTGCTTCATCGGGGGTTGGAAAGTAGTCATATACAGGATATGATCCTAAATGTCGTATTACACATTGCAAAAACGTTTCTTTGGGGTGAAAAGTAACTAATGAAAAGAAGTATTGGGGTAATAATACATGCTTATATTATATTGATTGCTAATAGTAGAACAATAGAGTTTTTCCCCGCATTCATTCATGTAGTTAACCTTATCATAAATTTGTATTGTTGATACTTGGAATATCATCGGTGTATATAAGGAAGCAGTTGGATACATTTATGTATTGCGATCATCATGAATGCATATTTTAATTGTCGGCATCCATACCTATAGATAAAATAATGTGTTGACCTTATTGACATACATTTGTATTCCGCAATAAAAATAACCCTTGGACCATTTTTCAGGATTTTAATGATAAGGGACAGGGTTTAGTAATATGATTGACATGATGCTAGCAAAGCAATAGATAAAGGAGGTATAGCCCTATTAGACAAATGAATGATATGATGGTAGTGAGGTATTAGGCTTTTGTTACACTAATTATTACCTCAATCCAGGAATAATCCTAAAACAATAGATATAGATGGTCAAGTCTTATTAGTCAGATGAGTAACATGATGGTAACGATGTATCAGGGTCTTGATATATCAATGCACGTATTATAATCGTAAATTTGAATTGCCGGCATTCATCCTTATAGAAATATAGTGCTAACCCTATTTAAATATTTTTAAAATATTTTTTTTTCCGTTGACTTTAAACATCCTCAAAATTTATTCCATTCAAAAATTCTAAAGCATCAGATTGCTGATTTGAATAATAAAGTTAATTATATAATTCATCACAAAACATTAATTCAATGCCTCGATAATGGTTTAGTGCTTAAGAAAATTCATAGAGTGATGCAATTCAAACAATCTCAATGGCTGAAAAAATATATTGATTTAAACAATGAACTAAAAAAAAAAAACCACCACAAAGTTTAAAAAGGATCAGCGTAAACTTTGCAATAATGCTGTATTCGGAAAAACTATAGAAAATGTAGACAAACGAAAAGATGTTCGAATTGTCGATTCAATAGAAAGCAAAGGCACCCATTTGGTAGTCGCGCTCTTATAGCTAAACCTAATTTTCATAGCATATTAGAATTTTCGAAAACCATGGCTGCTATTCAGTTAAAACGAATTTACAGTTTATATAATAAGCCTATATACTTAGGGTTTTGTGTTTTGGAGATTTCAAAGTATAAAATGTACGACTTTCTTTATGCATATATGAAACCTAAATTTACTGACAACCTACATCTGGCCTACATGGATACCGATTCATTTATTTATAAAATAAGAACAGGTGATTTTTACAATGATATAAGAAATGATATAATAGATAAATTTGATACTTCAGACTATCCACCCCAAAACCGCTACGGTATTGCCCCAGCTCAATGTGAAAAAGTTAGGATTTATGAAGGATGAAAATAATGATAGAATAATTAAGGAATTTATAGGATTAAGAGCTAAAATGTATAGTATAGACATAGAAGATGCAGCACTAATAAAAAAGGCTAAGGATGTTAAATCAGCAGCTGTAAAAAATGTCTTTACAAAATTACAGAGACTGTTTGCTACACAAACAAAACTTCTATAATAAAATGTTGAACTTTAGATTTAAACACCATTGTATAGAAACGAAAGAAAGCAAAAATGAAAGTAATTACACCAGGTAATAACTAAATCAAAAGGTTACCACGTTATAATAATTTATTATCAGATGTTACCCAGTGTCTGGTCGAAATCCAAATGACCGAGAAATAATTAATTTTCAACGGTAAGCCTTTACCAGAACAATAAGTATAACACTTAATTGCCAAATTCAACGCCAAATTATGCTATCTACGTTGAATCTGGATTATCGCCTCTTTACATTGAAAATCTAAAACCAAACTCCGACTATTTAATAAGAGTTATGAGAAGAAGCGGAAGAAATCTTCATAAATCAATCATGGTAAGATTGTTGCAAACGAGGGCTTCACCATTCAAGGATTGGAACGAGTTAGCCCTAGCCCACGGAACTAATCTTCCCCTAAGTGAAACAAACGTTGATGAATGGCCGGGGTTTTTTGCTAATGTCATCGCTAAAATAGATGCAAAAATTTACACCCAGCATCTATCTAGAGCAAATGAAACTACATCTAGAAATATGTATAAGAACCTCAATCACCAGTTACCCTCGGAAGCGAATTATTTCTGTTCTGAATTTTCGGCCGAAGCTATAAGCTACATATTCAGAGCTCGTGTCGAATTGTTAAACTTAAACTTTATGCCCCACCGAGCTGACTTGTCACAAATTTGCGAGCTTTGCAACAGAAGAGAGAATGAAGATACAATCCATTTTATTGCGATCTGTCCAATGCTGCAGGAAATCCGACGATTGTATTTCGAATCAAGTCATCTCACCCTAAACCGACTCTATGAAATACTCAATGGAGCGCTAGGATGGTCTTTCCTCTATAAGTACTGCAAACACGCCTTAGCATATCGCAATAGTTATGTAACTTAAAACAGCAGTTGTTGCAGTTCAAGCACCAACATTTTTGTTGATATCTTTTGTGTTTCAATTCACTTTAAAATTGAAAACGTATAAATATATGTGGAATAGTACATTTTGCTAAACATTATAAACTAAAGCCAAAAAGTGTATACTTTAAAAATCCTGCAATCAATTATATAATAATGAACAGTTCATAAAAGCTTTTGTAAAACCTATGTAAAGAAATATAGTTAAGTAAATAGTCAGTCGAAAAGTAATCGCCAAGAAGTCAAGTTTAAAAGCGTAAAGTGAAAAGTTAATTAAAGTCAAAGTCAAGTTAATCAGTTAATTTTTCTAGTTATAATTTTGATTTGGCATCACTGGCTCGTTGGCAACAGACGTCAAAATCTGTTTCTCCGTCTTGAATTTATTCTTATTTAACTAAAATCAGTAAAATAATCTTTTAAAAGATATTTCTTGTTTTAATAAAGTTCACATAAACTATTCCCTTCTTTAGTTAATTGATTTAGTAATCAAATAAACACTTTATAATAATTAACCAACTATTATACGCTGGGCTGAAACATAACCTCATTAAAATTTCTGCTAAATGGGAAGCAATTCATGCAACAAACGTGGACTCCAAGAAACTTCACCTGATCACAGTTTTAATCAAAATTATAAAAAACACAACACTTCATTAGCCGTTCTTGATAAACACCCAAATTCAATCAAAATGGGTGACACATTCTCTTGGGATCTCTTTGAGACAAAAATGAAATCTATGCTGGAAGATGTTGCTCGTAAAGATGATATATGTGCTTTGAACGATGACATCAAAGAACTGAAAAAGGAAAATTCACTACTCCAAGAGGAATTAGCTAGTGTCAAAAATAAACTAAATTACTTGGACCAAAAATCTCGCCGATGTAATATTGTGGTTTGCGGTCTGAAAGCCTCATCGACACATGAAGCCAAACTGAATATGATTGAGGTCTGCTCTTCAGTTTTAAGCATCAACCCAAGTATTGTACGTGTCATTGAAATTAAACCTGCCCAAGAATTCCTCTTCGAACTCGACCAAGCTAGCCAAGTCAACAACTTGTTGTACTGCAGCTCAAAGCTAAAAGGAACGGGTATTTTTTTTCAACGAGACTACACAGTAGACAAAAGAAATCGAAGATACCATCTGCGACAGATCAAAAAGATTTTTGTTAAGTTCAACCCTACATCAAAATGTATCTTCAAAGGCACTACGCTATACATCAATAACAACCCTATCAAATGGACAGATTCGTCAGTTATTGTGAGACGTGAGGAAGAAAAACTACTCTTTGATAATTTGTTCCAGAGGACCAACAACAACTATAAAGTGCTGGTTAAGAATTCCCTTTCACTGCATCAACACCAACAACAACAACAGCAGCAGCTACAACAACAGCAAAACTCTACAAACGAACAATAACAATTAGATGTCTGTCAGATTATTTCCTATAATGTAGCTAATTTAGGTAACAAAGGATTATTTGGTAATTTTTATAAATTTATTAATGAATATGATATTATATTTTCATATGAAACTCACTTATTGCATGAAAAACGTATTTTATTTAGCTCTTATTTTAAAGATTATATTGTTGAATGGATAGACGCAACTAAGACCTCCAAATTTGGGCGTGCTAAAGGTGGATGTATTTTCGCTTACAAAAAACTTATTGAAAAGCATTTAAAACTTAAATTTGTAAATGTGAATGATAGTGTCATACTTAAGGGTGTGTTTGATGGTAAAGATGTAGTTTTTGTTCCAAAGTATCTCAACTGTACTAACTGGGCATCCGATTTTGAAGAACTAAAAAATGTGTTAGTCGAATTAAATAAAAAACATGTTGATTTTTGTATCTTAGGCGATTTGAATGCGAGAACTTCGACTATGCAAGTTATAGATGATGTTTAAACCGAAGTTAAACCTCGCATAGAAATGCGGAAAACCTAACTCGACGTTGAACCGATTCTTATTTTTATAAATAAATAAAACTAAAACAATTTTGTTTGGGAAAAAGCCTTAGCAAAAAAACCCAATTTATTAAACACCTTTTACGCTCACTTTCCGACTTGCCAACTGGCCATTTACAAAGCTGATTTTAGACTGACAATATTTTTTCTAAGAACGAAGAATGCATGTTCTTTTGTATGCTCTTTCGTATAATACATAATAAGAATATATAATGTTGAAGTGTAGGTTTAGCTGGCGGTTGCTGGCTGTAGTGGTGTTGAAACTCGTACGCTTGCGTTCGATACAGTCCCGACAAAAAAGGGACTTTTTTCATCTAGGTCCTGCCCACCTCCGAGGCTGCTGATTCGTCTCGCGCCGGCTGCTTTCGCTTC
The DNA here is from genome assembly GCA_920104205.1 of Eupeodes latifasciatus. Classification (NCBI taxonomy): domain Eukaryota; kingdom Metazoa; phylum Arthropoda; class Insecta; order Diptera; family Syrphidae; genus Eupeodes; species Eupeodes latifasciatus. The sequence continues at coordinate 41,542,496 of OV049927.1, read as the reverse complement.
CGTTGCTCACCCTGATCATACCTTGCTAAAAGACACTGTAACGAAACTAAGAACTGGATTAGAATATTTATATATGATAGATTTGCGAAGCCGAGATTGGCTCATATATCCTTGCCGACCCTGCCTCTTTAGTTATTCAACTGGTAATATACATATTTTCTGAACCAGCCGAGTTAACTGCCCGGCTTCGGTTTGTAAAACTACCGATCTGGCTATCCCATCCTTACTTCTAATGAGCTGGCTGATCCTCCCCATGGCCCATTGGGCTGGAGGAAAATTCTCACTCTTTATAATTACTAACTGGCCGACTCTTAAACTCTCTTTTTCCCTACGCCACTTCTTTCTCTCTTGCAATGTAACAAGATACTCTTCTCGCCATCTCTTCCAGAAATGGTCGAACATAAGCTGTCTCTCTCTAAAAAGCCTTGCCCCCCTTGCACCTGTTTCTTCAGGTGTCGATAAAGCTGGCGGTAACACAATCGGTTCACCTATCAGAAAGTGACCTGGTGTCAGTGCTTGCACATCTGTGGGATCATCACTTAGTGGATGAACTGGACGGGAATTCAGTATCCCTTCTATGCCGATCAATAACGTTAAGAATTGCTCGCTCTCTAGTATACGCTGGCCAACTATGCGCTTCAAGTGATATTTCATCGACTTGACCGCTGCCTCATATATGCCTCCTTGATGCGGAGCAGCTGGCACCATAAATATCCATTCTGTTCCGCGCTGATTTAATTTGCCGAATAGCTCATCCCTCTCCCATTCTTTCCAAGCTTGCTTAATTACCCTAGCAGCGCCAACGAATGACGTACCATTGTCACTAAACATACGTTGACAATGTCCTCGCCTACTAACAAATCGCTCATAGCATGCCAGAAATGACAATGAAGTCAGATCTCTTACCATATCAATATGGACCGCCCTTGTCTTCAAACATACAAAAATTGCTACCCAAGTCTTCCTTGTGGTGATTCGCTTGCCATTCCTATCCAATATTTTAACTACAAAAGGCCCTGCATAATCGACCCCGGTATGTAGAAAAGGCTTGCCAACTTGCACTCTATCTGCAGGCAACTCTGCCATGAGCTGTTGTTCTAGCCGATAATTATAGCGCACACAAATTGTGCACTTATGAATATAACGTCTAAGCTCACTGCGCAATCTGGGTATCCAGTATTGCTGCCGAATGAATTGCATCATGATCTGACTGGCTCCATGTTTTGTCATTCGATGAGCATGGTCAATCAACAACCAAGCCAACCTCGTATCTTGTGGAATAATGGCCGGATGACGCATCTCATATTGCTCGCTTGCACGATGTAGGCGCCCTCCTACTCGCAAAATGCCCTCGCTATCAAACACTGGCTTGAGAGATTCTATCCTGCTATTCTCTGTCAGCTGTCCATTTGCTTGGAGAGCCGCTATGTCCTTGCTATAGACCTCTTTCTGAGCTCTTTTAATAAGAAGTTTTAACCCTTTCGCTCTTTCATCAGCCGTAGGTGTCATAGACGCCGGACCCACGCTATGCCTTGCTCGCTTTCTGCGCTGCCTTTGCTTGCGTTCCCTTGCTCTTAACCTAAGCTGATTCATGTAATGAAATACATATCCCAGAACACTTATTGCCTTTTCTAATCGAGAAGCATATTCTTCAATTGGCACACTAACTTGTTGTTCTGGTACCCATATACCTAAAGTTTCCCTTGTCTGTGTAATTGCACATATACGCATTTCGCTTGCTACTATGGGTGATACTTCTCCCTTTATTGGATTAACTGGCCAACTGTCTTCTTGCTCAACTAGCCATGATGGTCCATGTAACCATAGTTTGCTCTCAACTAGCTCTGCTGGCAACATTCCCCTGCTGAGTAAATCCGCGGGATTTTCCTTAGTCCCGACGTGCCGCCAATTACTAACATCGGTATTCGTTTGAATCGATGATATTCGATTCCCCACGTAAGTTTTCATATCACGGGGTAGTCTTTGTAGCCAATGCAAAACTACCATCGAGTCTGTCCAAAGTATATACTCTACGCTTGCCCAATCCATTGCCTTAAGTAGTTCTACCAATAAGCGACCGAGCAACTCTGCCCCTGCTAACTCTAGCCGTGGTATAGACACCATCTTGAGTGGAGCCACCCTTGTCTTTGAAGTAATCAACTGGCTCGTGACTTTGCCATTGGCTTGCTCTACCCTTGCATATAACACAGCTCCGTATGCCGTTGTGGAGGCGTCAGAGAATCCATGTATCTGTATCTTCGCTGTGCCGTTTGTATTTAGCCATCTGGATATTCGGAATTGCTCTAGATGTTTTATTCCTTGCCACAATTCCTGCCATCTTTTTCTTAAAGCATCTGGTATCTCTTGGTCCCACTCCAAACTAGCCCGCCATAGATCTTGTATCATGACTTTGCCGATAATAATTACTGGTGCTATGTAACCATTAGGATCATATAGCTGAGCGATATAACTAAGCAGATTCCTTTTTGTAACCCTGTCGGGAATTTCTGGTGATTTTACTTCGAACGTAAACTGGTCTTGGTTCACTAACCATTTCAGACCCAATACAGTAGTCTGCTCTCCTTTATCAAATACCAGTTCCTGTTCGTTAACTGAGGGCAATCTACTAGCTAGCCACTGACTATTCGATTTCCACTTGCGGAGTTCGAAACCAGCTGTCCGTAACACTCTATCCAATCGTCTTGCCGTATGTAATGCTTCTTCTTCGCTTTCGCAACCGGAAACACAATCATCCATGTAGAAATCGTTACAAATAATTTGCTCTATATCTGGGTAGGACTCCTTTGCATCTCGTCCACATTGAATCAATGCTCGTACCGCGTTGTATGCTGAAGATGTCATGCCATAAGTCACAACTGTTAGCCAATATTCTTGAAGCTTCTCGCCAGGAGACTCTCGCCAGAAGATTCTTTGCGAATCCCATTGATGCCTAGCTAACCTAACTTGCCGAAACATCATCTTGATGTCTGCACTGAAAGCTATCTTATGTCTGCGAAACCGCATTATAATTTCAAATAAATCACGCTGAAGTTTCTCTCCCAGCTGCTGTACTTCGTTATATGAAATACCCCTATCCGTCTTGCAGCTACAATCGAACACAACCCTGAACTTCTTTGTTACACAATGATGCGGTATGTAATACACTAACTGCCCTTGCTCTACTTGCGGAGGTCTGGTCGCTTTGACCATATGACCAAGACTTTCATACTCTTTCATAAAACTGACATAACTCTCTCTAAGAGCAGGTTCCCTAGCTAGTTTCCTTTCCAACATAAAAAATCTTTTCAATGCTATCGCTCTCGAATCTCCTATGCCCTGGACGTCAGGCTTAATAGGAATCGTAACGACGAAACGTCCTTTGCCGTCTTTGTGAAATTATCTTCCACCTCTTGTTCCTCTGGTGATCTTAACTTGCTATTCCCAACCTGATCCATTTCCCAAAGCCGCCGTACTAAACTATCCAAATTATCTACCTCGACACATCTTAATACAGATGTGTTTTCAACTTGCTGTTCTGCCGTACCTAGAGAACTGCCTCCAAATGCCACTATGCCAAAACTTGTCTTAATCGCAGTTATTGCGCCTATCATTCGTGGCATTGAACATACCATTACCCTTGCAAAGAATTTCACGCCCAGTAAAATATCAACCGGAGCTCGCTTCCAGTAAGATGGATCAGCGAATGGAAAGTCAAAAATCTCACTCACCTGCTGTATACTTGCTCGTGGAGTTACTAATGACCAATCAGTCTCCTTTGGTACTACCCAGAAATCTTCTTCTATGCATACCTCTGCCGAAAACCATGGTACTATCCCAATCCTGGCCTGTCTATTAATTTGCACAATATTACCTTCGATACCTGTTACCCTTTTCGTGGCTTGCCGTGTAAGTATTTTAAAAGCCCGCACTAATTCATATGGAATCAAGTTTGGCTGTGCCCCTGAGTCTAATATAGCTCGAACTGGCCCCATCAACCGCCCGTCGACCTTCAATCTTACCAACATTGTTGGAATCAAAGCTTCATCACCTGTGGAGGAAGAGATTAAATTAAAGACATTCAAGTAGCTTTCAAGAAGGTTATTCGTTTTATTGGACTTTTGCCGCTTAGCCGGAATAATTAACTGTCAATCCCCATCGCGTTTAATGCCTTTTTTCACAGTAACCTCTGCCAGAGGTACTCTGTGGCTTGGGCATAATAAGCTGTTATGCATGATTTTAAATGGACATCTCGGACACGGAGACTGGAAGCACGCCTCTACGTTATGTCCTTGCTTGAAGCAATTCTCACATAACATGTGCATGCGCACAAAACGCACCCTAGCTGACTGGTCCAATGCCCTGAATTGCTTGCAATGGTATAGCTGATGCTCCTCGCCGCATAACTCGCACCTATGCTGATGCCTGATTACTCTGCTCGGCTTGCTCCCTTGCCAGTTCATTGATGTCTTCATTCCTTGCTTGGGCTGGCCTGCCGTGTTCCCTTGCTGCCCTACCCGCTCGCTGCTGAATTTGTCGAAACGCTGCCTCGACCCTTCCCTCGCTGCTGCGCCACTCATCATGAAGGCTGCCTTGGCCTGATGACTGCTTGCCGGTTGTGTGCTTGCCGAGGCTTGCCGATCCAGAAATGCCAGCATCTCCTTAGATGTTGGAGTCTCGGATTGCCGTTGCAACTCCCATTGGCGGGCCGTGTCCGCATCTAGCCGCTCGTGTAGCAAGTGGACCACGATCATATCCCAGTATTCCACTGGAATCCCTTGCGCCTTGAGCTGTCGCAGGGTCTCGTGTGTTACGTTTGACAGCCTTTGGATCTGGTCCGCACGCGGTGTAGCTGGCAGACATGGCAGACTCAGGAACTGCCTCAGTAACTCGCGGCATGTCTGGTACTTTTTATCGTACAACTGATTGAGCCTAGCCCAGGCTTCTAGGTAATTACCTTCCGTGAGCTGCCATTCACCTAAAGTCCTGGCTGCCTTGCCGGTCAGCGATTTGGCGAGATGCTGAAATTTGAAAGCCGGCTTGACCTGCTCGTTCTCGTGCACTGCTGCCACGAACCGATCCCTGAACCCTTGCCACTTCGTGAGGGACCCATCAAACTCTCCCCACGTATTCTTTACCTCCTGCTGAGGAGGCACCTGGATGGACACCTCAATCGCCTGTCCGCTTGCCGTTTCCTTCTCAACTTGCTGCTCCCTTTTACGCTGCGCAATCGCGGATAGCCGCTTGCGGAACTTCCTCTTTGTGCCTAGGTAAAGTTCCTCGGCGTCTGCTTGCCGCTCTGACGCCTCGTCCACGTCATTTCCCTTGCCGGATATCCACCTTAGATGGTTCGCCGAAAGCTGGCTCCATACTTCTTCTAGACGCTCAAGTCGCACTTGCAGGTCTTCTTCGTCCTCATCTTCCCTGGGTAGCTCTAAATAGCCTTCCATCCTCTTCATCGCTTTGAGGCATGCCTCATGGATCTTATTGTTTGCCATAGGTATCCTGTAATCAATATATGGATAAGAGATTGATCCCTGAAACTTGCTTTAACTATTCCAACAAATGAGTTTGTGCCAGATAAATACTACACTTACTAACTTGCCATTCATATAATTTGCAAAAAAAATTTAACTTCTAATATTGCTATTTCACTTGCCTGATTGCTACCTGCGGTCGGTGGTCTTCATCAAAAGATTTTCTAAGAAACCTTAGCTCGCCGACTTTTGCCAATGCAATCATGATCTATGATTGCTTCTTGCTCATATGCATGTATAATTATAATAATCTTATACTGCTCTTGCCGCCTTGCTCGTCATGACAGCTCGCTAGCTTTATCCTCGAATTTTCATAATTCGGCTTGCTGTACAATAATTTTATTTAATTATCTGTTCCTTGCCATCATAGCCACTATCCTTGCTGTTAGCACTTCGGCTTAATTGCTATAAAGCTAGTATTTTTAACACACTCGCCGGCTCTCCGATGGCTATGATTTATTTCCCTAACCATGCGCATTGTTACTCCCTATCCTATTTATTGCTTCGTCTGTGTCTTGTGAACTTAACCCCAAAAAAAAAAAATATGTGTCTACTGGTGGTTGCAAGGCACCAGCGACAAACGCAACGCAAATATTAAAAAACCTATGTCTGATGGTGGTTGTAAAGCACCAACGACCAACGCAATGAAAAAATAAAAATATATAAGTCTGATGGTGGTTGTAAAGCACCAACGACCAACGCAACGAAAAAAAAAATAAAAATATATAAGTCTGATGGTGGTTGTAAAGCACCAACGACCAACGCAACGCAAAAATAAAAATATATAAGTCTGATGGTGGTTGTAAAGCACCAACGACCAACGCAACGAAAAAATAAAAATATATAAGTCTGATGGTGGTTGTAAAGCACCAACGACCAACGCAACGCAAAAATAAAAATATATAAGTCTGATGGTGGTTGTAAAGCACCAACGACCAACGCAACGAAAAAATAAAAATATATAAGTCTGATGGTGGTTGTAAAGCACCAACGACCAACGCAACGCAAAAATAAAAATATATAAGTCTGATGGTGGTTGTAAAGCACCAACGACCAACGCAACGCAAAAATAAAAATATATAAGTCTGATGGTGGTTGTAAAGCACCAACGACCAACGCAACGCAAAAATAAAAATATATAAGTATGCTCCCAATACACGCCCCTAATATATTACCACCGCACTAAGTCACCAGCATCCCCGCATAGCACAGACCGAAGCGACGCGAACAACAAAAAGAAACACAAAAAATGATGAAGACCACACCGTCGCTATTACGCTTGCCGTTGTTCATTCTTTATTTATATGAACAAGATACCTCGCTAATTTGCCGCTATTTTCACTATGTTATTCTTTTCTTAATTCTTGCACTGACCTACGCCGTCTTTCCCCTTGCTCTTGTTTCCTAATGAAACAAACATAACTCGCACTATATGCCGCTTTGCCGAAACATAAACCTTATTGCAAATAATTTCCTTTTTTCACTTGGCAATTAAGTATTTATCTGCACTCATTCACATAATATAAATGGTAATTTACTCACAGTTTTTTCTTCTTTTTTCAAGAAATAAAGATGTTTGTTTAAAAATTTTAAAAAGTGCTCGCACAGTAAATATAACTCTGAACTATCTCTAGCGCCGAATTCAGTGTTGCCGTTTTAGCGACTTTGTCGCTATATATAGCGGAATTTTCAAAAGTTTAGCGACAAAAAATTATTTTTTGTCGCTAAATAATTCTAGCTACTTTTCTAGCGACTTTTTGCAAAAACATGTTTTTTTGTAAATATTACGCCCCTGGTGATGTTACATCCCTGGCATTCGAGTATCGCACTTATAAAATGATATTCCAATGACTTTTTTTTTACCACGACCACTGAACTGAAGTTGAAACTTCACCACACCAAAGAAGTAGACCGAAACGAGTACGAGTGAGCGAAACGGCTGTATGTTTTAGAAACTAGACTACCTAGTCATTTCGTTTCTACGAATTATGTTATGCAAAATTTTAAAACTGTAATTGTTTTTATTTGGTTTTGTTGCCTCGGCTGAATGGAAGATTTCGGGAGTTAACTTAGCTTTGTTGTAAGTAAAAAAATGCATTTTAAATGGTTTATAAAATGTGAATCTTATTACTATTTTGCAGATTTTCTACAAAAATTAATATTTTTCAAGCCAGCAGTCAAATAAACGTTTGAACAATAGGTACCTAGGCATTTTATTTATTTGTTTCTTCCAATTAATGAATTTACATAATAATTTCAGAGTGATAAGTCCAGATCAAATATGGATCTTCCGTTAAAAAAGAAAATGTACTCGCAAAAGTATAGACCATCATGGGAAAATGATTCACAGTTTAAATCCTGGATAAAACCTGTTGCTGACGATCCAACAAAAGCTTTTTGTTCTTTATGTCATATCCAGATTTATGCCAAACTTTCAGATTTGAAGAAGCACTGCTCCACTAAAAAACATAGGGCACATGAAGAACTTATTTCAAAAAATCAGCTTATCCAATTTCCAAAGCAAAATGAAGATCTTTCAACTCTGCGAGCAGAAGGTATGCTGGCACTTTTCATTGCTGAGCACACATCAATTTTACAAATTGATCACCTTAGTGAGTTATGTAAAAAAGCATTTTATGATTCAAAAGCAGCATCTTTGAAACTACATCGAACTAAGTGTACAAAAATAATCAACGACATTTTAGCTCCTCATTTTAGAAATGACAATGTCATTGAGATAAATAATGCAGTAAGATATAGTGTTATTATGGACGAGTCAACTGATGCTAGCATCAACAAATATTTAGGTATTGTAGTTAGGTATTTCAGTGCCCCAAAAATTGCTATAAATTCTGCCTTTTTGGCGTTAGAACTTTTGGAGAGCAGTGATGCCCAAGGAATTGTGTCTGCATTAATAAAATGCTTGGCCTGTCAAGGAATACCCATACAAAATATGGTAGGAATCGGAACAGATAATGCTTCTGTTATGACAGGTGAAAAGAAAAGTGTGTATACGATCCTCAAAACAGAACATAACTTGCCTCACTTGGTTTTAATTAGATGTATGTGCCATTCACTTCAGTTGGCAGTTAGTCATTCTTCTGTTAAATCTTTGCCGCAAAACATTGAGTTTCTTATAAGAGAAACTTATAATTGGTTTTCCCATTCACCGAAACGTAAAGAAGAATATAGTTCGATCTATAAATTGATTAATTGTGGAGAAACTCCTTTAAAAATTTTAAAAGTATGTGACACCCGTTGGTTGTCTATCGAACCTGCTGTTGTTAGAATTTTAGGACAGTGGGAGGAACTTAAACTTCACTTTGGTGTAACAAAAAGCATTTGTTATACCGCAGATCAATTGTACTCAATGTTTTGTGATGAAAGCAACCGCCTATACCTTTTCTTTTTAAAAAGTATTTTGGGGACAGTGCAAACTGCAATCAAAGTGTTTGAAGGTGAAAATTGTGATCCATTTGAACTTCTGAATGCTTTAATTATCTTATTACGTTCACTATGCAGCGGTGTAGTTATTCCCGATGCTATACAATCTGAAAAAGACTATTTTACTGTTGAAATTGAGGATCATATAATTTCCAACCCATATCTAGGTTATATTTTTGAATCTAAGATTTCTGAATCTAAATTATCCAGCGATGCAATTAGTCGTATAAAAACTAACTGTATTAATTTTACTGCTAAATTAATAAAAGAGGTTCAGAAAAGGGTTCCAAGCAATTACAATGCTTTAAAAAAAATGGAATTATTATCAGTCCAAAATACCTTAAGACCTGTTAAAGATCATTCTATAATTGATCTTGCAAAAAATTTAGGGTTTCAGGACGACAAAATAGAAAAAATTTTAAATCAATGGACAAATATTAATTTTGTAAAATGGCAAGAACTTCAAGATAGCGTTAAGTTTTGGGGAGAAGTTTCACGCTATAAAAACGCAGCTGGGGTCAATACTTATGAAGAATTATTCCAACTTGCTAAAACAGTAATGTCACTTCCACATTCTAATGCCGAAGTGGAACGCATTTTTAGCACGATGAATATTGTTAAAAATAAGTTGAGGAATAAAATGTCAACGAAAACTTTAAATTCTATAATCATTATTCGAAATCAATTAAAAATACAAAAAAAAAGTTGTCATAATTATGAAATCCCTAAAAATGTTCTAAACAAAAATAATTTCAAAAATACTTCAGATATTGAAGTCAATGAAATTGATGAAGAAGCAATGGAAATATTTATTTTTGATTAATTAGTTTTTTATTTTTATAAAAGGTATTTTAAGTTTTTATTAAAACTTTCTTACTTTTACTTTAAAAAATGATAAATACTTGAGACTGAATTTTTTTTTAAGTTTTTTATGTTAACTTGTTTATAAGTTTTTTTTACGATACTAAATAAAAGTTTTTGTTAAAATTGAACATGTTTTTGTGATATTTGTACTGAAAATTTTTTCTAGCGACTTTTTTAAAAATTTAAGCATATCTAGCGGATTTTTAAGGTCCATCTAGCGACTTTTTTTTTTGGCTTGCGGCAACACTGGCGCCGATTGATAAACAACTGAACGAGACAAACAAAAACAACCTACGGAGCACACGCAGCTGCTGCTTGTGTTTTTCTCCTCTTTGTTGTCTTCTTCTCGTTCGCCTGCTAGTTTTTCGTGAGTGTATACACTTATGTATTTTGTGTATCCCTCTATATAAAATATAGTACCGCTTGCTGAGAGTAGATATTTCTTTTTATTTCCCCTTGAATAGCAGTAACGCTTTTTCATGTTGGGACTTGCACAAAATATAAAACTATATTGTAAAAGGAACGCATGCACATACTTTACCAATATAAAGCCGCTTGCCGCTGTCGATACATCTTGCTGATATTTACAGCTATATTCTTCTTGCTGATTTTTCTTCCTCGATTCATATACAATAGACTAGGTCTCGCCGTTTTTTATTTCTAATTTCACTAGCCGGAATTTACTTTTAATTTACACAAGCAAAAACGAAACACTCGCGGACTTTATCTATAGGTCACTAGTAACTATCCGGCTCGTTTGGACCAAATGTTTAAACCGAAGTTAAACCTCGCATAGAAATGCGGAAAACCTAACTCGACGTTGAACCGATTCTTATTTTTATAAATAAATAAAACTCAAACAATTTTGTTTGGGAAAAAGCCTTAGCAAAAAAACCCAATTTATTAAACACCTTTTACGCTCACTTTCCGACTTGCCAACTGGCCATTTACAAAGCTGATTTTAGACTGACAATATTTTTTCTAAGAACGAAGAATGCATGTTCTTTTGTATGCTCTTTCGTATAATACATAATAAGAATATATAATGTTGAAGTGTAGGTTTAGCTGGCGGTTGCTGGCTGTAGTGGTGTTGAAACTCGTACGCTTGCGTTCGATACAGATGAGGATATTTTAATTGATTTGCCTTATATCTCATCAATTCGTAACTCTTATGATGAGTGTATTGATAGCAATGGCAAAAAAATCCTCGAACTATTCGAAGACTTTGGTGGCATTATATTAAATGGTAGAACGAGGGGAGATGAGCATGGTGAATTTACCTTTCTGGGTGCTATGGGTAAATCAGTAAATGATTATTGTTGTTGTTCGGTGGATTTCTTAAAGTTTATAAAAAAGTTTTCTGTTTTACCTAAACCATACTCGGACCATATGCCGCTACATATTGATATCTATTACGAGGAAGCCTCCGATGAAAAGAAAATAACCCTACCTAAAAAACTTTTTTGGCACAAAAATATGTTAAATGCATATCAAATTAAACTGAATCAACGGGTTAATTTGAATGATTGTAAAAGATCTCTAAATATAGACATTCAAACTGACAACATAAAAAATAAAATTCTGGGCTCTTGTGATAACAAAAAAGTATCAAAAAAATATGACCCAAAAAATGAATGGTTTGATGCTCAATGTTACAATGCTAGGAGGAAGATGTTCAGTTGCCTTAGACTTTACAGAAAACACAAAATTGAAATCTATAAGATAAGATACCACGAAAGTGCCAGAAATTTTAAAAAGCTGTGTAAGGAAAAAAAACTTTCGCATCAAAATGGCATCCTTAATCAACTTAACTCTGTAAGAAATTCAAAAGATTGGTGGGCTCTAGCCAATACAATCAAGAAGAGGAAGATGTTTGTCGGAACGAACTTATCCGCTGATAGCTTCAAAGTCCATTTTTGTAATTTATTGTGTTCGGACAATACCTTAGATCTGCAATTTCAACAACTTCCATTTGTGTTCAATATTATGTTGGACTCAAGTATAACACTTACAGAAGTATGCCTTGCTCTCAATGAGGTAAAAGAAAATAAGGCTCCAGGTCTAGACCAAATTCCTTTTGAATTTTACAAATACGCTCCCCTTAGTTTTATAAACGAGATTGTCCTCTACTTCAACAACATTTTTGAAACAGAACAAGTTCCAACCTCTTTCCGACAATCATTAACAGTTCCCATTTTTAAAAAAGGTGACGTTAATGAAGTATCAAACTATCGGGGGCTATCCCTGTCAGATTCGATTTACAAATTGTTTACTAGTGTTTTACTTAATCGCATTAATGAATGGCTAGAAGAAAATAATGTTTTAGATGAATTCCAAGCTGGTTTCCGTAAAGGATACTCAACGGTGGATAACATTTTCAACCTGAGTAGTATTGTGCACTTAAATTTTAAACAAAATAAAAAAGTTTTTACATTTTTCGTTGATTTTAAGTCAGCTTTTGACACTATACCAAGAAATGCACTTTTCTACAAATTGAGTTGTTTAGGATTGTCAAATAAAATCATAAGAATTTTGAAAGCTCTCTACTCTAACACTGAGTCCACAGTATGGGACGGCTCGTCTTTCTCTGACTTTTTCAGTGTTGGCCAAGGTGTTAAACAAGGTTGTAATTTGAGCCCTATTCTGTTTGCTTTATATTTGAATGATCTCAGCACTGCGCTGCCGGGGGGTGTTGATATATGTGGTACTACAGTAAAAGTTTTACTCTATGCGGATGACCTTGTACTATTGGCACAAAATCCCCAGGACCTACAAAATATGATTGATAAACTCGTGGAGTACTGCACAACATGGAAGTTAATTATCAATCTTTCAAAATCGAAGTGCATGGTTTTTCGAAAGGGTGGTCGTCGCCCTCGTCAACAAAAATGGTATCTCAATGATACCGAATTAGATGAAGTAAATGAATACCAATATCTCGGAGTATTGTTGACTTACAACCTTAAATTCAAGAAACATCTTGAACAAAAATTAGTTAGCTCAAAAAATGCACTTAATTCGGTCTGGTCATCTTTCATTAACGATCAAAACATATATCAAAGCAACAAACTAAAGATCTTTGATGCAGCCTCTCGTTCTATCATGTGCTATGCTGCTCCGGTATGGGGCTACCGTGAACACGATGAAGTTGAAAAATTGCTTCGATATTTTATTAAAAGAATGCTATTCCTGCCAAAAAACACACCAAACTATATGCTTTATTTGGAGACAAATATCAATAAAATGTTTATATTTACACTTAAATTACATTTCGAGTACATATGTAAAGTAATTAACTACCCAAGTCACCGTCTCCCTAAACTACTAGTTGATGAAACAATAAAAGAGGTAACATTCTGGGTAGAAGATTGGATAAAATTGTTCAATGATACTGGAACGGAACTTAATTTTTACACTCAAAACACCAACTGGAATTTGAAACATAATAACGTTATCAAAAAATTAATAAATATTTCTTGGGAAAAAAACGTTGAAATGGCTCACATGTCACAATTTCATGATGTTTATTGCCAACTTCAGTATCCAAAAACATCTGGTTATTTCAATGACAAATTCCAAGCGAAGTCAGTATCTTTGCTCTTTAAGTTAAGAGGCGGGCTTCTTGACATAAATGCACGTGCATTTAAGGACAACACAAATGGAATCTGTTCAGTATGTAACATGGATGAAGTGGAAAATACTTTCCACCTTATAGCAATCTGTCCAATTTATAAAAGAATAAGAAGTTTCTACTTTGGAAAAAATATTTTAAGCAAGGAAGAATTCTTTATGGAAATGAATGGAAAAGACTACAGATCTCTCTATTTATATCTCACTGAAGTATTAAAATACAGAAATTTAATCAATAATGAATACCATTGATGTTTATTTATTTTCCTTTTTTCATTTTATATAAAATATATCTATCAACCATAAAAAAATGAAGGAAATTTAATATTAATAATAAATAAGATAAAATAATATTAATAAATAATAAGAATAATACATACATTAAAAATGCATTTCAAACAAGAATTAGCCAATCTGACAGACAACTTTATAGTTATTGTCATAATATTTTATGTCTATATAAATTATAATTTTGAGTTCAATTGTATACCTATATCTATTTACTATTATTATAGCGCTTTTGTAACTTACTTTTTTGATAATAATAAAATACGATTACTACTTACTAATTTTTATTTTTTTAATGATTAAATTTATCGAATTAAAATTGAATTAATTTTTATACAAATTAAATGAAGTGTTTTTATTTAAGAACGGACGGACGGAAAAGAAATTCTTAAAAACTACATGGTGTCAGAAGTGGGATAACGGTTAAAACTATAATAAACCAAAACCCGTGCGCGAACGCGAAGTTAATAATAACTTTAAAAAATAAAATGTTCTATGGTTTGTGAAGACAAGTGAAATTAAAGAAAAAAGCGCATATTCAAGAATTTAACCTAGTGTTGAGTGTCAGTGCGAAACAATAAATTTTACATCGGTAAAACCTTAAAACAAAAGTGGTATAACAGTTTTGTAGACAAGTGGGTAAAAATATAAAAAAAAAAAAAAGAAAAGAAAATATTCTCATACAAAGTGGCGCTTAAATTTATTAAAAAATAATAAACCTGTGAAAAGTTTGTGCAATAAAGAAAAGAAACCGAATATTCGAGAATAAAAGCATGTGCTTTATATATTCTGATTAAGAACATAAGATAATCGGGTGAGATCTTTCTATTTTTTATATCGCATGTTTTTTATATACTACCAATCATACAGAAGCTTTCGGCCGCACTTGCATGATACAACATTTAGGCATTATTTTAATTTTCACACAAACCATATTTGATATTATTCATTATACGATTCTATGCATTACATAATAAAATTTGCATACGCACGTTACGTAAACTTTAAAGAAAAAGCTTTTTTGAAAAGAAATTAGAAAGGAAACAAAAAAATAATTGGGTTTCGTCGGTTGGTCGGTATTCGTGTGTTCATGAACCTGTCCGAAAATTTATCTCAGCTTACTGTCAAACAGTTGCAGAAGTTATTGAAAGATCAGGGCTTGTCTTACAGATACAACGTTAAGACAGATTGATCTTTCTATTTTTTATATCGCATGTTTTTTATATACTACCAATCATACAGAAGCTTTCGGCCGCACTTGCATGATACAACATTTAGGCATTATTTTAATTTTCACACAAACCATATTTGATATTATTCATTATACGATTCTATGCATTACATAATAAAATTTGCATACGCACGTTACGTAAACTTTAAAGAAAAAGCTTTTTTGAAAAGAAATTAGAAAAGAAACAAAAAAATAATTGGGTTTCGTCGGTTGGTCGGTATTCGTGTGTTCATGAACCTGTCCGAAAATTTATCTCAGCTTACTGTCAAACAGTTGCAGAAGTTATTGAAAGATCAGGGCTTGTCTTACAGATACAACGTTAAGACAGATTTAATTGAAAGAATTTTGAAGTTTCCCCAATTGTTTAAGGCAGTAGAGACTAGTAAAATTGACGAAATTGAGTTAGCCGAGAGTGAAGCAGAAGAAGAAAGTAGTCAGGTAGATTTAATTTCGAAAGATAAGAAAAAGCTCTCGTCATCGAAAATGACTGAAGGGGCAGATAACAAACCTGTTCAAAATAACATTCAATTAAAAGACGTTGAGGAATCTCTCGAGAAGTTCACAGGCGAAACGGGTAAACGAATTGAGGAATGGTTGGCAGATTTTGAACAAATATCGGAAGTGTTGGTGGAATGAGGTTCAACAATTTTTGTACGCAAAGAGGTTGCTGTCTGGTGCTGCTAAGCTGGCTGTCGAAGCGGAGTCTGGTGTTGTTAGTTGGGCAAAATTTAAAGAAGTTCTTCAAACCGAGTTTGCAACAGAAGAGGTTGTTAACGTTCATCGTATATTAGAAAATACTAAAAAAATGTCAAGTGAGTCTCTGTTAGAGTATTTGTATAGGATGAAAAAACTATCGTTGCGGGGAAATGTTGAAGTACAACACCTTATAGGTTATGTCATTGCTGGTATACCTGACGATACGATTAATAAAGCAGTGTTGTACCAATCGAAGAACTTCAAAGAGCTTAAAGAGAATTTTAAAGCATATGAAAGGCTCAAGTCAGACCAGGCTAAAGAGAAGAAAAGATCAACAGTAGAACATAATTCAGTAGTGAAAAGTAAAGATCAGTCCAAGGATAGGCATGGTTCGAAACGTTGTGGTAATTGTGGTTCCTTGTCACATTTAGCTGGACAGTGCCCAAGTAAATCCAAAGGAGCGCGTTGCTTTAAATGTAGTGAGTTTGGACACATATCTCCTAATTGCCCATCAACTTCGAAGAATCAAGGTGGTGCAGGTGGCTCGAAGGACAATAAGCCACAGGTTAACTTAGTGAAGGTTTGCGATTTAACTATGCAGGTTGAAGTAAAAGGGAAGAAGTTTACTGCACATCTAGATACTGGAAGCGACATAACGATAATGAATAAATCTGTGAGCGATGAAATTGAAATAGACAGTTTTGATGGCCCTGGTATAAGAGTATCTAATTTTGGCAACGACGAGAAGAGAACGATGGGGTATACGAAACTCGAAGCGGTCATCGAATCGGAAGTGTACGAGTTGAACTTTCATATAGTACCTGATTGTTTTATGATAGAAAGTATACTAGTTGGAAAGGATATCTTAGATATCGCTGCCATTTTTATAGACAAGGGAAGAATTATAATCTATAAATTAGAGCCTGATAACGAGAAGCTATTTCTTGCACGTGTAAATTTGGTACATCGTTCAGGGAAAGATGAGATTAACGAAAATTTAAAAGGTGTGAAAAAATATGAAGATAGAAAAATGCTTACCGAAATTATAGATGCGTATAGTCCAATGAAACCAATCGAATCGAGTGTAAAGTTGCGGATTATTTTAGCAGATGACATACCTGTTTATGAAAAACCCAGGCGTTTAGCTCCAAAAGAGAGAGATTTTGTGAACCAGCAAATTGAAACATGGTTAAAAGAAGGGATAATTAGAAAGAGTAGCTCTTGTTATGCAAGTCCTGTAGTTTTAGCTCACAAAAAAGATGGAAGCTATCGATTATGCATTGACTTCAGGAAAATTAACTCAAAAGCTATACGAGATCGATTTCCTTTATCAAACGTCGAGGACATTTTGGAGGGTCTCTTCGATGCTAATGTTTTCATTACCCTGGATCTCAGCAATGGGTTTTTTCATGTTGATATAGAAAAATCTTCGACCAAATTCACAGCGTTTGTTACGCAAGATGGCCAGTGGGAATTTTTGAAGGCACCATTTGGGTTTTGCAACTCACCTGCTGCTTCTCAAAGGCTAATCGACTCGATTTTCAGAGAAGCCATACGTGAAGGGTTATTACGAATTTAATTATTTATATTATATAATTATTTATATTATATTTAATTATTTCGGGAAAGGACGTCAAGGAGTGCATAGAGAAGGTTGTGAAGGTCCTAAATATTTGTAAAGAAAACGGTCTTATGATCAATTGGAAGAAGTGCAAATTTTTGCAAAAGAATGTGGTGTTTTTAGGGCACATTGTGGAAAATGGAGCGATAAAACCTTCAGAAGAAAAAGTTATTGCTGTTAAAAACTTCCCAAAACCTAAAACGGTGCAACACGTTATGAGCTTTTTAGGGTTGACAGGATTTTTTCGGAAGTTTGTAGAGGGATACTCCATCATTGCAAAGCCTCTGTCAGACCTAACCAAAAAAGGGGAGAAATTCGTGTGGGGTGAAAGCCAAGAAATGGCTTTCAAGCAGCTAAAGGAACGACTATGTAAAGAACCGATTTTAAAGCTTTTCAATCCGTCGCTACCTACTCAGTTGCATACGGATGCGAGCAAGGAAGGATTTGGTGCTGTTCTGTTACAGAAGCATGATGATGGTCATTATCACCCAGTTTTCTTTCTCAGTTATAAAACCAATAAAACGCAAAGGGGTTATCATAGTTACGATTTAGAAGTGTTGGCTATTATTAAAGCTTTAAAGAGGTTAAGAGTTTACTTGCTAGGGCTGGATTTTGAAATCTACACAGATTGTAAGGCGTTCAAACTCACAATGGAGAAAAAGACTCTCAATAGTAAGGTAGCTAACTGGGCAATGCAGATTGAGGAGTTTCAGTGCCAGGTTCATCATCGATCAGGAAGTGCTATGCGTCATGTTGACGCGTTAAGTAGGTTTCCGGCTGTATTGAAAGTTGAGGATGGAATGTTTCAAGCGGTACAAAAAGCACAAGCAGCTGATGATTTTTGTGCGGTCACTAAAAAGTTGTTGGAGATTCAGCCATACCAAGATTTTGAAGTACGCACCGAGGTGCTTTATAAGTTTGCAGATGGTCTTCGTTTGTTAGTAGTTCCAAAAAGCCTACGAAAGCAAATTATAACAAGCGTTCATGAAAAGGGGCATGTTGGTGTGCAGAGAGTTGAAGCCATTATTCGTCAAGACTTCTTTGTCCCTAATCTAAGAAAGCACGTTGAAGGTGTTGTCAAGAATTGCATTGCGTGCATTCTGGTTTCAAAAAAGCAAGGAAAATTGGAAGGTCTGCTAAACCCAATTGCAAAACCGGATGTACCATTACACACATACCATTTGGATCACCTTGGACCACTACCGTCTGCAGCTAAGTCATATAAATATCTGTTAGTCATTGTTGATGCTTTTTCCAAATTCACCTGGATCTATCCGGTAAAAGCATGTAACACGGAAGATGTTATCAAAAAGATGGAGCTACAGAGTGAAACGTTTGGTTTTCCACGGCGAGTTATCACGGATAAGGGGGCAGCATTCTCTTCGAATGACTTCAAGAACTACTGTGAAAAGAAGAACATTACCCATCATATGGTTACAACTGGAGTACCTAGAGGAAATGGCTAGGTCGAGCGTCTTAACAAAATCATTATTGAAGTACTTGCGAAGCTAAGTTTAGAGGACCCGATGAAATGGTACAAATTTGTAAGTCGTGTTCAAGGTGCCATTAACTCTACCATATCCAGAAGCACTCAGAGAACGCCGTTTGAGTTACTGTTTGGTGTTCCTATGTTTTTGCCAGAAGATTTAGAACTTAAAAGTCTTTTCGAAGCAGAAATTCTCACGCAGTTTGAATTAGGAAGAAAAGAAATCCGAGAGCTTGCTAAAAGTCAAATCAGCAAGGTTCAAGAAGAGTCTAAGAAAGGTTATGACAAGAAGAGAAAAGAAGCAGTAAAATATAAACTCGGAGACATGGTGGCTATCTTACGCACTCAGTTTGGTACGGGATTGAAATTATATCCAAAGTATCTTGGTCCATATGAAGTAACCAAAGTGAAGCGAAACGATCGATACGAGGTTAAAAAGGTTGGACATCACGAAGGTCCAAATCTTACGTCAATAGCAGTCGACTACATGAAGCTATGGCAAATCTATGATGACAGCGATGACGAATCGTCCAAGACAGACGAAATCCAGGATGACCGTGTGGAATAGTACATTTTGCTAAACATTATAAACTAAAGCCAAAAAGTGTATACTTTAAAAATCCTGCAATCAATTATATAATAATGAACAGTTCATAAAAGCTTTTGTAAAACCTATGTAAAGAAATATAGTTAAGTAAATAGTCAGTCGAAAAGTAATCGCCAAGAAGTCAAGTTTAAAAGCGTAAAGTGAAAAGTTAATTAAAGTCAAAGTCAAGTTAATCAGTTAATTTTTCTAGTTATAATTTTTATTTTTTTAATGATTAAATTTATCGAATTAAAATTGAATTAATTTTTTATACAAATTAAATTAAGTGTTTTTATTTAAGAACGGACGGACGGAAAAGAAATTCTTAAAAACTACATATATTTGTGTTTCAAATCATTTCAAAATTGGTATCTCTTTGTGTTTCAAATCATATTAAAATTGTTAAATTTCTCAATTGAATTGTGTAAATCTAATTTTGAGTTACTTTATGCTTTTTTGAATTTGTATACACTTTAATTTCGTATTTGAAAAAAAAAAAAAACTTGTTACTTTTATTTATTTTATTTCATTTTAGTATTATAAATAGGTAACTCCTACTCCACGGCACGGCATGCACCGCACGGCACCTCCCAATTGGGAATGCACATCCCAATTGGGATGCATTCCCAAGTTTCTAATTGGGAATAAGTGTCAGTGGTTGGATTTCTAGCGCCATTTGTATTTTCATTTGAATATTGGTTGTGGGATTGGATTTTCTGTGATAAATTGGTTTGGGATATGCTTTTGTAGTTGGATTTCTAATTCAAAAATTAAATTTTTGTTGGAATATTGATTTTTTGGTTGGGTAGCTCCTACTCCACCCAATTCAAAACCTATGTCACTCCTACTCCACCCAATTCAGAATCTATGTCACTCCTACTCCACCCAATTTGCATTCCCAATTCTAATTGGGAATAAGTGTTAGTGGTTGGATTTGTAGCACCATTTGTATTTTCATTTGAATATTGGTTGTGGGATATACTTTTGCAGTCGGATTTCTAGTTCAAAAATTAAATTTTTGTTGGAATATTTCAAGTTTGATTCAAATTGGGAATAATTATCAGTGGTTGGATTTCTAGCACCATCTGTATTTTTTTTTCATTTCAACATTGGTTGTGGGATTGGAATCTCAGTGATAAATTTGGTTGTAGGATATACTTTTGTAGTTGGTTTTTTTTGGATAGCACAACATTAGCACCTGCACGGTATGCAATATAAAATTGATGTGTGCATTGGATAAACATATTCTTAATAGGATGTTCATATGCTTAAGATCAAATAAGAACTAGCATTCCAAAATACTTACCTCTGTTGGTTGTACTGGTTAGAATTATGTACAATGCAAGAGAATTTCAGAAGAGTTTGATTAAAAGACACATTTGTTTTTTTACGATATTTATTTATATTTAATTTTATATTTTGAAAACTTTATTACATTGTTCTAATAAAAACCTTAAACATAAATGACCACAAATAAACGTATCAAAATCTTGTTCTTGTATATAATTATAGTTTATTTTGTTACCAAGATAGCTAATTACTTCTGAGGGTGGTCTTAAATTTCCAAAACTATCAAAATACTTAACAATATTTTTTTTTATTTCTTATATATTCTCAAACTATTCTGGTAACAACTTGTTCAAGCGGATTATAGTCAATAATTCTATCATGAAGCATAAGGCAGTAAGCTGAAGTATTTGCAGGAAGTTGTTTTGATGTTCTCATTTCCAAACGTATGTCGATGGGTCCTGTTTTCATAGTTTCATTTTGGTGTCTGCAGTCTACCACAAAAACTGGAGCATGTGATTTGAATAATTCCCAGGAAAGAAGAGGTTCAGTGATGTTTTTATTATAGTAAGATTTTTGAAAGTCTGTATACATTTTGTAAAACAGGCTATATCTGTTTTTTTCAAAAGAAACATTGAAATCTTCATGTGGATAAACATCAGAGTTTAAATAAACTTTTAAGTCTGTTAGATTACAATGATCAAACGTTGTAGGATCAGCAGCCAAATTTTTATTTTTTCCAGTTTGTAAAGCAAAAACAATGTATCGAGGTTTTTCTATTTGTGTTTTTTCACTTCAGAATTTTCAGAAAGTAATAAGCTTATAGCAAGCGTCAAACTACGATCAGAGGCTCATCATAAGTGCATGTGTTAGTTGTTAGTAAGAAAATAATACAATTATAGCCTAACACACGCACAAAATACAAAACATAATAATTATTAACATTTAACATGAATTATTACATAACATCAAAAAAATAAAATAAAGACGTTTACGATAGTGGAGCACTGGTTCTAAACAATGATTTTAATCCCACCTTATTTAAATTTAAATCTATCGATGAACAGTTTAAATTATATAAAATGCTCATTCGACTTAATGCTTTATTCTTCCCATAGTTAGTTCTATGGAAGTCAATATGTATAAAACCAAATGTACGCAGGTGATGAGTTCCGCTTCGGTAATTCAAATGTACACAAGATAGTAAATAAGATGCATCAATTTCACCATTAATGAGTTGATGAAAAAATACTAAGTCATTATTAACACGCCTTTGATGGAGAGATTGCATTTGAAGAAGCTGAATACGATGTTCATAGGGAGGCAGATCATAAGGATCATCCCAAGGAAGACCCTTTAGGGCAAAGCGAATGAAATTATGTTGAATTGATTCAATACGTTTCTTATGAATTTCGTAATAGGGAGTCCACACCTGCGAAGCATATTCAAGATGAGGACGAACATGGCAATTATTCAAAGAAAGAGTTACATAGGGATCACTGTTGTTGTGTTGTTGTTTTGACATTCCAGATATGATGATCAGAACTTGGCAGCATGGGATATTCATAAAGATCCCAATTTCGGAAACCAATTTTCATAGAGCTGCTTTTACTTATAGATTTATATAAACTTAATTTCATGGAATCTGTTAAGGTTACGTGGGGTACTTTCCATTGTATTTTTTTAATGTTAATTTGTACTTTTTCATTGGTTGGAGAGATCAATGCGTTTTCATCCACTCTTGAACGAGTGATAATAAGATCATGTCGAGCATTTGGAATGATTTTTTTATAATCTTCAGCGAATCCTAAAAGTTTGTTCAGTGGAATACAATAATTAAAATGAAATGGTTTCAAATTAATAGGTGAGTCAGGAGACCAGGATGCATTAAATAGCATATCACTTTCATTTTTAGTTAAAGATAAATAGTTTATAAATAGACATTTCTATTGTAGTCGATTTCCTTGCCATTAAGTTCATAACGTATTTCATCAAAAAGAAAAGCCATGGCATTGTTTACAAGTTTTGTATTGACTATTTCTTTTACATCTGCTGTCGATAGTGATCCTTCAATATATAAAAAACTTTCCGAAGGGAGAACATTAAGATTTTGATGTTGTATACAAATCTGAATGATGTCATTTCGTTCAAAATTGTTTTGATATGGTGAATAAGTATGGTACTCATATTTAGAAATACTTTCACTTATTTCAGGATCTTGGAAAATATTCAACATTATTTATGACAGTAGTTGTAACTAGAGGGTTCTGGATCACCGGTGCACCGGTGCTGCACCAGGGTTCTGATCTATGCTAAATACCGATATTATTTTGGGTTCTGGACCATGCTTAGCAAACGTTAGTTACCGGTATTATTTGGGGTTCTGGACCATGCGTAGCAAACTTTAGAACGTAAAAACGTAAAATTCACGTTCACGTAACGCAAAAAAACGTAAAATTCACGTTAAAACGTAAAATTCACGTTCACGTAACGCAAAAAACGTAAAATTCACGTTCAAACGTGGCAAGGAAAAATCCTAAAGCAATAGCTATAGATGGTCAAGTCCTATAAGTCAAATGAGTAACATGATGGTAACGATGTATCAGGGTCTTGATATATCAATGCACGTATTATAATCGTAAATTTTAATTGTTGACATCTATCCTTACAGAAATATAGTGTTGATCCTATTTAATATTTATTTCTGATGACTTTTAACATCCTCAAAAATGTATTCCATTCAAAAATTCTAAAGCATTACATAGAGGGGTCAAGTTGTGATATTCTAAAAATCCAACTATGAAAGTATATCCCACAATCAATTTATCACTGAAAATCCAATCCCACAACTAATGTTGAAAAATGAAAAAAATACATATGGTGCTAGAAATCCAACCACTGATAATTATTCCCAATTAGAATCAAACTGTTGGAAATGCATCTCAATATTTTTGCGTTCCGAACGTGAATTTTAGGTTTTTGCGTTTTAACGTGAACGTGAATTTTACGTTTTAACGTGAATTTTACGTTTTTGCGTTTTAACGTGAACGTGAATTTTACGTTTTAACGTGAATCTTACGTTTTTTGCGTTACGTGAACGTGAATTTTACGTTTTAACGTGAATTTTACGTTTTTTGCGTTACGTGAACGTGAATTTTACGTTTTTACGTTCTAAAGTTTGCTACGCATGGTCCAGAACCCCAAATAATACCGGTAACTAACGTTTGCTAAGCATGGTCCAGAACCCAAAATAATATCGGTATTTAGCATAGATCGGAACCCTGGCGATGCCGGTGCACCGGTGTTTTAGAACCCTGGTGATGCATGCCGGTGCACCGGTGCAGCAGCGGTATTTAGCATAGATCAGAACCCTGGTGCAGCACCGGTGCACCGGTGATCCAGAACCCTCTAGTTACAACTACTGTCATAAATAATGTTGAATATTTTCCAAGATCCTGAAATAAGTGAAAGTATTTCTAAATATGAGTACCATACTTATTCACCATATCAAAACAATTTTGAACGAAATGACATCATTCAGATTTGTATACAACATCAAAATCTTAATGTTCTCCCTTCGGAAAGTTTTTTATATATTGAAGGATCACTATCGACAGCAGATGTAAAAGAAATAGTCAATACAAAACTTGTAAACAATGCCATGGCTTTTCTTTTTGATGAAATACGTTATGAACTTAATGGCAAGGAAATCGACTACAATAGAAATGTCGGAATAACATCAACGATCAAAAACTATTTATCTTTAACTAAAAATGAAAGTGATATGCTATTTAATGCATCCTGGTCTCCTGACTCACCTATTAATTTGAAACCATTTCATTTTAATTATTGTATTCCACTGAACAAACTTTTAGGATTCGCTGAAGATTATAAAAAAATCATTCCAAATGCTCGACATGATCTTATTATCACTCGTTCAAGAGTGGATGAAAACGCATTGATCTCTCCAACCAATTAAAAAGTACAAATTAACATTCAAAAAATACAATGGAAAGTACCCCACGTAACCTTAACAGATTCCATGAAATTAAGTTTATATAAATCTATAAGTAAAAGCAGCTCTATGAAAATTGGTTTCCGAAATTGGGATCTTTATGAATATCCCATGCTGCCAAGTTCTGATCATCATATCTGGTATTTTTTCATCAACTCATTAATGGTGAAATTGATGCACCTTATTTACTATCTTGTGTACATTTGAATTACCGAAGCGGAACTCATCACCTGCGTACATTTGATTTTATACATATTGACTTCCATAGAACTAACTATGGGAAGAATAAAGCATTAAGTCGAATGAGCATTTTATATAATTTAAACTGTTCATCGATAGATTTAAATTTAAATAAGGTGGGATTAAAATCATTGTTTAGAACCAGTGCTCCACTATCGTAAACGTCTTTATTTTATTTTTTTGATGTTATGTAATAATTCATGTTAAATGTTAATAATTATTATGTTTTGTATTTTGTGCGTGTGTTAGGCTATAATTGTATTATTTTCTTACTAACAACTAACACATGCACTTATGATGAGCCTCTGATCGTAGTTTGACGCTTGCTATAAGCTTATTACTTTCTGAAAATTCTGAAGTGAAAAAACACAAATAGAAAAACCTCGATACATTGTTTTTGCTTTACAAACTGGAAAAAATAAAAATTTGGCTGCTGATCCTACAACGTTTGATCATTGTAATCTAACAGACTTAAAAGTTTATTTAAACTCTGATGTTTATCCACATGAAGATTTCAATGTTTCTTTTGAAAAAAACAGATATAGCCTGTTTTACAAAATGTATACAGACTTTCAAAAATCTTACTATAATAAAAACATCACTGAACCTCTTCTTTCCTGGGAATTATTCAAATCACATGCTCCAGTTTTTGTGGTAGACTGCAGACACCAAAATGAAACTATGAAAACAGGACCCATCGACATACGTTTGGAAATGAGAACATCAAAACAACTTCCTGCAAATACTTCAGCTTACTGCCTTATGCTTCATGATAGAATTATTGACTATAATCCGCTTGAACAAGTTGTTACCAGAATAGTTTGAGAATATATAAGAAATAAAAAAAAATATTGTTAAGTATTTTGATAGTTTTGGAAATTTAAGACCACCCTCAGAAGTAATTAGCTATCTTGGTAACAAAATAAACTATAATTATATACAAGAACAAGATTTTGATACGTTTATTTGTGGTCATTTATGTTTAAGGTTTTTATTAGAACAATGTAATAAAGTTTTCAAAATATAAAATTAAATATAAATAAATATCGTAAAAAAAACAAATGTGTCTTTTAATCAAACTCTTCTGAAATTCTCTTGCATTGTACGTAATTCTAACCAGTACAACCAACAGAGGTAAGTATTTTGGAATGCTAGTTCTTATTTGATCTTAAGCATATGAACATCCTATTAAGAATATGTTAATCCAATGCACACATCAATTTTATATTGCATACCGTGCAGGTGCTAATGTTGTGCTATCCAAAAAAAACCAACTACAAAAGTATATCCCACAACCAAATTTATCATTGAAATTCCAATCCCACAACCAATGTTGAAATGAAAAAAAAATACAGATGGTGCTAGAAATCCAACCACTGATAATTATTCCCAATTTGAATCAAACTTGAAATATTCCAACAAAAATTTAATTTTTGAACTAGAAATCCGACTGCAAAAGTATATCCCACAACCAATATTCAAATGAAAATACAAATGGTGCTACAAATCCAACCACTAACACTTATTCCCAATTAGAATTGGGAATGCAAATTGGGTGGAGTAGGAGTGACATAGATTCTGAATTGGGTGGAGTAGGAGTGACATAGGTTTTGAATTGGGTGGAGTAGGAGCTACCCAACCAAAAAATCAATATTCCAACAAAAATTTAATTTTTGAATTAGAAATCCAACTACAAAAGCATATCCCACAACCAATTTATCACAGAAAATCCAATCCCACAACCAATATTCAAATGAAAATACAAATGGCGCTAGAAATCCAACCACTGACACTTATTCCCAATTAGAAACTTGGGAATGCATCCCAATTGGGATGTGCATTCCCAATTGGGATGTGCCGTGCGGTGCCGTGCCGTGGAGTAGGAGTTACCTATTTATACTACTCATTTTTATTCTTTATAACACTAAATGAAATGTCATATCAGGCAGACGGCAGAATAAGCCATGTCATTATTCTTAAGAACAGAAATATTGTTAATCAAAATTTTTTGTTAATAAAGAAGTTATCTATCTATCTATCTATCTCTATAACACTTAACAAATTTGAAAGAGCATGAACAGCTGATGATATGAAAATGATACAAATTTACAGCTTTGCCCTTGAAATTATATACATAGGTAAATGATACAAAGTTTTTCATAAATAGGCAAATAAGATAAACGAACGAATAACAAAAAAACAAGATAAGACAACGAATAATAAATTATTGTTGAACCCATTCTCAAACATTCCGCCGCCCCTGGAACAACGTTTCAGCATACGGGTAGGATGGCCAGCTTATGAATGGGTCGTACGAGGTGTGAGGGTGTTTTAAATTTTCTCAGCTAGGGTATGCTCACGGTGTCCAGGGTTAATTAAATAAAACACCGAAATTTAACATCAATAGGCCTTTGTCTTTATTTGTAATTAACTTTATATTATTTTGAATTTATTTCATATAGTCAGTTAACCTTCCTTTTTATGTCTAATTCTGATTTCGTAATAATTCTTCTCATCTGGATCTCGGCTTGTATCACTGGTCCGAAGTTGTCTACGCGATAGGTGTCGGTCAGCAGGCGGCGCGGGGTTCGTCTCTTCCTTCAATTCGGTCAGGACTGGGGTAATCGCCGTTACGCGGGTGAATCGCCTCTTATCATGTGTGAAACACGGCCGAAACTAGTAAATCACAGCCGAAACTGGTAAAACACAGCCGCAACTGGTAACACACAGCCGAAACTGGTAACACACAGCCGAAACTGGTAACACACAGCCGAAGCTGGCAAATCATAGCCGAAACTGGTAAAACACGGCCGAAACTGGTAACACACAGCCGAAACTGGTAACACACAGCCGAAACTGATAACACACAGCCGAAACTGGTAAATCACAGCCGAAGCTGCCAAATCACAGCCGAAACTGGTAAAACACAGCCGAAACTGGTAACACACAGCCGAAACTGGTAACACACAGCCGAAACTGGTAACACACAGCCGAAACTGGTAACACACAGCCGAAACTGGTAACACACAGCCGAAGCTGGCAAATCATAGCAGAAACTGGTAAAACACGGCCGAAACTGGTAACACACAGCCGAAACTGGTAACACACAGCCCAAACTGGTAACACACAGCCGAAACTGGTAACACACAGCCGAAACTGGTAAATCACAGCCGAAGCTGGCAAATCACGGCCAAAACTGGTAAAACACAGCCGAAACTGGTAACACACAGCCGAAACTGGTAACACACAGCCGAAACTGGTAACACACAGCCGAAACTAGTAACACACAGCCGAAACTGGTAACACACAGTTTAAGATAGGTTAGCCCGCAACAGTAACACCTGGCGGTTAGCCCTTATTTACTGGCAAGCTTACTTTTCATAAACTTGCTGTCCCTTGACATTGCTTTAACGCTTAGTTTATGAAATTCACTTAAAGTGGTTTCATAAGAGTTACCCTCTCTCTATTCAAAATTCCTTCGAGTGAGTTCCTCTTTCTAAGCTTCCAAGACCTAACAAATGCCGTGTTCATTTGTTAACCTTTGGTCATGGTTTTTTCTATCAAAATTTGATTTTTCTAGGGTACGAAGAAACCAAACCCTAAGCATTATAGGATAAACCACCACCACCACGAAACTCTCACAAGGAGGCCGTCCCATATATGATCATGACGACTTGCATCATGGGGCTGTATCATTGCCGTGGCACCGTTTATAGCCCGGTCGGCTCACTAACTTTCGGTCTTTGATAACAACGGATCTTAGGGAAGATAACCCTAGAAGTGGCCGCTCGGTTTAATGTCTGAGACCACAATCAACCAGCTTTATCTTTTCATGAACATCATTCTTTTATAAAATGATTTTTACTGGAGCCACTACAAATTCTAATCTTCTTTTAAACATCGACTTACACTTGGAAGAGGTCGATTTTTATATTTTACTGATTTTTATGGTTTCTTTATAATTTTTTATCAGTAAGTCAAGCCCCCAGCCCTGGGCAGGACGACAATCCAACGCTATTTTACAATCCGAAGATTTTATCTTAGGAAGGAAGATAGCTATAACTTCTTGCGTTCGTTCACAACCAGAGACCTTTGTACAGTGCAATTCTCAGAGTGCCTTTATCAATTATAATTAATTGAAACAGTATCATTCTTCAACGAACTACACTGAAGTCTCAAACTTGTGTCCAGGAGCCACCGCGAGGAGGTGCAAGTAAGTACTTCTTCCTTCCAGATTAGAGACAAGCATATATATATATATATTAACTTTTCTCTATCTACACGGAAGTCAGTTTGACTCCCACTGGTAACAAACAGCCGAAACTGGTAAATCACAGCCGAAGCTGGCAAATCAATTAAACTTGAATATTTCACAAGAAGCCCCTTACCTCTGGTGGGGGGAAGCCTCTGTTAATATCCAACTTACTTACCACTGATCCTTGCTTAGCGGCGATCGAAGTCCAACTGGTTTCTGCGGTCTGGTTCACTCTTTTCTCACTCTCTTTGTTGGTCTTGTTCGGTTCTACTAGGCAACCTTTTGGTAACAACCTAGTGTGAATTATATCCTTGCAAACGACAAAATAACCTTTGCAAATTACTGTCACCGAGTTTTGGCCAAGTTGAACTGAGTGTGAACTCAATGCTCGGTGTACTGACAGAACGCATGTAATTTGTTAGTGTTTTCGTTGTAGATTTTTAATGCGTCATTACAGAGGTTGCCATTGGATGTTCTCAAGGTGACAACACGGACATGACCATCTTCGCCCGGATGAAGTTCGACGACTCTGGCCATTGCCCATTTGCCTGGGGGGGGTAAATTCGATTCCTTAATTACGACGAGATCATTGAGTTTAACATCAGGCTGTATATGTTGCCATTTTGGACGATCCTGAAGAGATGTTAGATACTCTGTCTTCCAGCGCTTCCAGTACCCTTGGATCTTCGATTGTAAATTTTGCCAGCATGATAAGCGATTTGTGGGCATATCCAAACTCAGCTCTGGGACAGCAGCATAAGATTCACCTAGAAAGAAATGAGCAGGTGTTAGAGGATCTAAGTCAGAATCGGAGATTTGGCACAACGGTCGAAAATTAAGCATTGCTTCCATTTGCGTCAGGAGGGTATAAAATTCTTCGAATGTAAGATTGTCTGTTCCGATCACCCGTCGAAGGTGCTGTTTAACAGACTTTACCCCTGCCTCCCACAAACCGCCGAAATGTGGTGCCGAAGGGGGGGTGAAGTGCCAGAAAATACGATCATGAGCTAAGGATTCCGCAACGATTGTATTATGGTGTTCGGAAAGCACAAGGTCATGCATTTCTGATAGAGACCGAGCAGCTCCTCGAAAGTTTGTCCCGTTGTCGGAATACATGTTTGACGGTTTTCCACGGCGCGCTACAAATCGACGAAAAGCGGCCAGAAATGCATCGGTCGTTAAGTCACTGACGAGTTCGAGGTGAATTCCTTTAGACACTAGACATACAAACAATGATATATAGCACTTCGAAAATGTTGATTTGCGACCCAATTTCGTTCTTAAAGTGAATGGACCGGCGTAATCACAACCACAATGCGCGAACGGTCTCCTAGTGAGGATTCGTTGCGAAGGAAGGTTGCCCATTTGCTGTGTTATGGTAGCCTTACGCTGTCGAAAACACTTTACACAGTCATGGGTTATTTTTCGAAGGAGATTGCGGCATCCGATAACCCAATATTCTTGCCTAATCAAAGCGAAAAGAGTTGATACACCTGGGTGTAGAAATCGAATGTGTAAATCAACGAGAATGAGTTTTGTAACAATATGTTCCTTTGGCAAGATTATCGGATGTTTTGCATTAAAAGAAATGTCCGCATTTTCAATTCTACCACCGACGCGAAGAATATTTTCACAATCTAAGAACGGGGATAAGTCGGCTATTTTACAATTCTTTCCAAAAAATCCATGTTTTTTATAAAATTTTATAAACTCACCGAAATACCGATTTTGTAACCATCTTACTATTCGATTTTTAGCACTGAAAATCTCAGTTGGGTTGAACAGAGGTGAAAGATGTTTAATTCCACGACAACGATCAATAACACGGTTGATTTGGGCAACAGTTCTTACTAAAATATTTTTTACGACGATATTCTACTCGAGAGAATTTCGAAAGGATGGTCTTCGTAGGTTGTAAGATACGATGCTGGTGGATGTTTCTTCTCCTCAACTGTGCAGTGTGGATCATCTTCAACGTCCAATATTATAGGCCAGTGTTCGGAACCTTTTCGAAGCCAATGGGGACCTGTCCACCAAAGGGGGTGCTCGAGTAGCTGTGATGGCGAGATGACACGCGATGCACAATCGGCTGGGTTGCATTCTGACCTAACATGAAACCATCTGTTTCTTGGAATTGTGTTGAGAATCTCCGACGTACGATTTCCTACAAAAATATTCCAACGACGAGGAGGAGAAGACAACCAAGATAAGACTACCTTCGAATCAGACCAGGCATATACGTCAGAAAAGGTGATATTTAAGGCAGCTTGAACGGATACGAGCAACCTAGCGAGAAGAAGGGCTCCACAAAGCTCCAACCTTGGGATTCTGAGTTGTTTTAATGGAGCAACACGAGATTTTGGAGCAACAATATTGGTGACATAAGTTCCATCAGGTAACCGATAACGGGAATATATTACCGCAGCGTACGCGGATGCAGATGCATCGGAGAATCCGTGTAATTCGAAGGAAGCGTTTGCAATACCAATTGTTCGACTTATATTGATTTTGGTAAGAATCGAAAGTTCATTGCGATAGCTACTCCACTTAGTCGATATTGTACTTGGAATTTCCTCATCCCAGTCCAACTTCCTATGCCACAACTCTTGAAAGAGGATTTTCAGCAAAACGACCGTAGGAGTTAGAAACCCGAGGGGGTCAAATATACGTGCAACGTCGCGAAGGATTTGGCGTTTTGTTATCGGCTCGTTGGGAGTATAACTTAAACGAAAACTAAATAAATTATGCTTCGAATTCCAATAAAGACCGAGAACTTTGGTCCACGTGTCCGCGTCAGAGTCTAAGGAAACATTCGAACTACCGGCAGGATGATTGTTTGGAAGAAGCTCATCACAATTGCTCTCCCATTTGCTGAGATGCATACCGCATTTTGACAGCAGTTCAGTTAGAGTTTTTTGTTTAAATAACGCTTCACTTAAGGTATCACCGCCCGAAACCACGTCGTCAACGTAAAAGTCATTTAGCACTATATCCGCGGCGACTGGAAATTCATCTTTATAGCCTTTTGCAAGTTGTTCTAACACCCGAACCGATAAAAATGGAGCACAAGACATTCCGTATGTCACTGTG
The DNA here is from genome assembly GCA_920104205.1 of Eupeodes latifasciatus. Lineage (NCBI taxonomy): Eukaryota > Metazoa > Arthropoda > Insecta > Diptera > Syrphidae > Eupeodes > Eupeodes latifasciatus. The sequence goes on along the minus strand of OV049927.1, from coordinate 41,510,229 downwards.
CGTAAACGAAAATGGTCTAAAGGTTCCGAGGGAGACCTTCGCCAGACTATGCGTTGGTAATCCGAATCTTTATCCGACACCCAAATTTGGCGGAACATTTTCACGATGTCCGCTGTAAAAACGAATTGGTGACGGCGAAAACGCAAACAAACAGCAAAAAGGTTCCTTTGAATGGGTGGACCTATCATCAGCGAATCATTCAGACAGTGGCCTTTAGAATCCTTGAAGGATCCATCGAAAACGACCCGAAGTTTGGTCGTGGTACTGTCTGGCTTCAACACAGCGTGGTGAGGTAAGTAGAAAACGTTAGGGCTGTTAATTTCCGAAGTAGGAACTTTTGTCATGTGTCCTAAAGCCAAATATTCGTCTAAAAACGAGGAATAAGTTTCGAAGAAGATTTTGTTGTTGGAAAACTTCTTTTCCATAGATTTAAGTCGCGAAAGAGCCCCGTTAAATGAATCAGCAAACTTTGGAGTTGGTTTGAAAGGAAGGTCAACTACATACAGTGGGTTGCCAAATTAATAGGGACAGTCATAGATTTGAAGAAAATTGTATGTTTTCGTAACAAAATTAATGAAAATCTTAAGTGTATATTGATAAATAGTTACTTTTTATTAAGGTTGGTTATTATTGCATCAAAATAAGTTAAATAAATAATAATTTTTAGATTAAAAATTTTAAAAAATAGCTCTTAATAGAAAGGAACTAAATAAGCTACAAAAAATCAATATTTGGTAACGTTTACTTTTGCCTCAATAACTGCTTGAATACGTCTCGACATGCTATCAATGCACTTTTTAGCACATTCTTTAATTGCAGGGCAGTGATGCCAGACCTGTATCAGTTTTTCAATAAGTTTTACTTTTGTTGTAATAACTTCTTTGGCAATTTCCCTTTAAGTGATCTCCCCTAGGTTTTCTATGGGGTTCATGTCAGGGGAATTGCCTGGCCATGATAAAATTGGTATGTTTTCGTCATTCAAATATTTTGCCATACTCTTAGCTTTATGGCACGGGGCTGAGTCATGCATGGAAAGATATGGTTTGTTGTTTGGGAACCATTCTCTTAGCTGGGGTATGAGTCGAGTGCGCAGAATGTCCTTATATTGGTCCTGTCTCATGGTCCCCTGCACAATTTGGAGACGTCCAACTCCCCTTGAGCTGATAACTGACCATACCTTTACTTTAACAGAATGTTTTACCCTTTCTACGATGCATTCGTGATGGTACTTCTCATTGGGACGTCGCCGCACGAAACTGCTCTTATCAGCCAAAATTTCAAATGATGACTCATCGGAAAAGCACACCTGTAATAAAAGGAAACAACATTAACAATAAAACTAATCACATTTTCAATAACTTTTTTAGATAATTGCATTGGTAACCTACCCTACTCCAGTCACCAACAGTCATGTGACGATGCTCCCGAGCCCAAGACAAACGTTTTTTTATCATTGCCTCTGTGAGACGTGGTTTCTTTGCTGGACGACACGACCCGAAAGTCCTTCCTCTGCCAAACGTCGCTGCACAGTTCTTTTGGAAACCAATATTCCCGAATCGTGGATAATGTTTGTAAGAACTGATGCACTTTTCTTGCGATTCTGAAGACAGATGTCTCGGATTTTCCTGTCCGTGCGGGGTGTTGTTACTCGTTTTCTTCCACATTTGCCGGTGTTTTTGGGAGTAATAGGAATATTTTGCTCCAAATTTAATTTTAATCTATTAACAACAAAACACCCGTAATATCCTCCGATAGCTTAATATAACCGTCAAACAAGTAGGCCGTGAAATAAAATTCACCATGTACACTTAGAACCAAAACAAAAGCTTAAAAGAACAGTGAAACATGAAATTTGATGAAAATTTACAATGTCCCTATTAATTTGGCAACTCACTGTACTTTCCGTTTGAGTCACGGCGATGAGTCCGAACAAAGTGGTCTTCAATCTCCTGATCTTCTTTAGAGACTATTGATTTGGGATCAACTTCTTCTATCGTCCAAAACGCTTGAAGGATTGAGTCTACATCCAGAGTGACGGGGTGCGATAGAATTTTGGAATCATTGATAGAAGGTAACTGTCCAGCTAACACCCAACCAAAGATTGTTTTTTGTGCTATAGGGTAGCCCCTTTTACTATAAACGAAACCTCCGAGTAGGATTTCCCAAACCTTATCAGCTCCTAGCAAAATGTCGACGGATGATGATTTGTAGAAAGAAGGATCGGCCAATTCCAACTGGGTTAAATGGTCCCAATCATCAACGTTGAATGAAGTTGTTGGTAAGTTTGAGGTCACGTTTGATAAAATGTATGTATTGACTGAAATACTATATAAATCAGAGCGTGAAGTTATTACCAAAGATAAAAGGCCTCTGGATTTACCAGCGCTGGTAGATCCAATACCACTTATAGGTATACGAGCGTTTCTTCGTTTGAGCCCAATCCGTTGAGCACAAGACTCTGTAACAAAAGAAACCTGTGAGCCTGAGTCGATGAGGATCCGAACATTTCGATATACACCATGTATATCTTGGATCTTCCCAATAGCAGTTGGAAGTAGAGTCTGGGGAACATAAGCAACGACGTTTAGCGAATGGTTGTTTAAAATAACTGCGTTTGAAGTGGAAGCAGTGTTTGAGTTAGCTTGTGGAATGAATTCTCGAATTGGTCCTCCATTGAACGAATTGCTAACCGATGTGTTAGCAGGATGGATATCCTTATGGTTTACGTACACCGAATCGTCGTGCACTAAACTATGGTGGCGAGATTTGCAGACCGAGCACCGAAATTTGGATGAGCATCGATTTGAAGAATGGCCAGGTCGCAAACAATTAAAACAAACCCTTTTAGATTTAACGAAATCTTTTCCAAAATTAACTTTCATATCAAGAAAGTCTGGGCATTGTGAAAGCCCATGAGATCCACTGCATTTTATAGACGAGGATGTAGTTGTGTGCATGGTTTTTACTACGGAATTCTTCGACCTTTGGTTTTCACGGGAGCTTGTGTGGGCACTTTAGAGTGCATCACAACGACGTTCTAAAAATTCGAGAAACTTGGTTATCGTAGGGTTGTCTACGGTAGAGCTGTCTTCTGACCATGCTTTACGAGTTTCCGAGTCCAGTTTATTAAGCAAGAGATAAATAACCCAAGGGTCCCTATTCAGCGAATCTATTGCTGTGGGACCTCTCACTATTTCGTCCGCACCGTTCGAAATTTTCCGTAGTTGATTTATATTAGAAACATTTGTGGTTGGTAGTTCCATGAAAGTTTTTATGTACCCATTTATAATATAGCGAGGACGATCGAATCGCTTCACCAATCTGTCCCATGCTTCCTCGTAGGTAGAGTTGGTAAGCGGCAGATGATTGAGAAGTCCTAACGCAGTGCTACGAAGAGAAGACTTTAGGAAGAGGTACTTCTGAATCGGAGACAAGTTTGTTTTATCATGAACGGCACTTTTGAACATATCCCTAAAGGATGGCCATTCATGATATTCTCCGGAAAAGGGTTCTATATGAATTTTCGGAAGAAAGAAATCCGATTTAGCCACCGATGAATGCGATTTTCCTAATGTATCAAGTAGAATCCTCTGCTGTTCAGCTAGCTGGCCTACGAACGTCCCTGCTCTTTTCCAATGTTTCCCTTTCTCTAATCGAAGACACAAGAATAGATTGCACCATCAGAAACTTCGTCTCAAATTCATCATAATCGGGAGCAGGATCTACGTAACCTTCCTCTTCCGCGAAATCGTACATACAAGTTTGAGAGGCATTGAATTCGTCCCATAAACATGTTGCCCTAGACAAGCGTACGTCCAAATCACCTAATGAAATCCTATCGTCAATAGATTCAGTAAACTTCACGAGCTTGGTCAAGGAAGCTTTGAGATGACCACGAGTTGATCGAAGAGCCGCAAGAGAAGGTGCATCAGGCATTTTTATAAGGACAGAAATCATTGAAAAATAAAACCAAACCAAGCTCTAATTAATTGCACCAACCTATAAGAAAGTTGTTAATGATTGTCGATATTTTTTAAGACTTTCTAGCAACACCAGCAAAGCGAACACGTGAACAAAATATTCTTGGAGCAGCGAAAAAAACACGTGGAAGTGCAAAATTAATTTTTCCTCAAGAAACTGTAGAAACACGAAAATAGTTTCATTCAAAAATAATTTTTGTAGCGCGAATGATTCAATTAATTTATGTCAAATTGCAGCACAACAAGCAAAGTAACGAAGACGTCGATAATCCTATGGAGCAGTGAAGAACACGTGGAATTCTAGTCACGAAAATCACCTCTAGTTGAATCAGCGAAATCCAAAAAACAGTTTTTTAATACAGGCACAAAATGATCAGCTTTAAATTTTAATTCAAATGGACTGTAGCTCGAATTGTGGTAAAAATCCACAAAATCCGGATCGATTTGGACCAAAAAATGTATAGAAACGAAAGAAAGCAATAAAAAATCACACCAGGTAATAACTAAAACAAAAGTTTACCACGTTATAATAATTTATTATCAGATGTTACCCAGTGTCTGGTCGAAATCCAAATGGAAATGACCGAGAAATAATTAATTTTCAACGATAAGCCTTTACCAGAACAATAAGTATAACACTTAACAAATTTGAGAGAGCATGAACAGCTGATGATATACAAATGATACAAATTTACAGCTTTGCCCTTGAAATTATATACATAGGTAAATGATACAAAGTTTTTCATAAATAGGCAAATAAGATAAACGAACAAATAACAAAAAAAAAAACAAGATAAAGACAACGAATAATAAATTATTGTCGAGCCCATTCTCAAACAACCATATATATATATATATATACACCGAATGTATAAACAAATTAAGTTTAAGTTGTTCTGATGACAAAAGATTTATATGTACCAATAATATAAATACACTAGCTTGGGGTCATTATCGAATAGAACTTGAAAATGAAATGTAAAACTGATTTTGTGGCAGTGGCCTAAAATTTAATTAAAAAATAAAAAAATATTAAAAAAATTAACATGTCTTTTTACTTAACGATTCTTTTTTCTCTTCACTCATATGGACCATCTTTTCTGAAAAAACTTAACTCTTAAACATCATGTGATTTTTGCGTTCCGAATGTGAATTTTACGTTTTTGCCTTTTAACGTGAACGTAAATTTTACGTTTTTGCGTTTTAACGTGAACGTGAATTTTACGTTTTAACGTGAATTTTACGTTTTAACGTGAATTTGACGTTTTTTGCGTTTTAACGTGAATGTGAATCTTACGTTTTAACGTGAATTTTACGGCTTTTGCGTTTTAACGTGAACGTGAATTTTACGTTTTAACGTGAATTTTACGTTTTTTGCGTTTTAACGTGAACGTGAATTTTACGCTTTAACGTGAATTTTACGTTTTTTGCGTTTTAACGTGAACGCGAATTTTACGTTTTTGCATTTTAACGTGAACGTGAATTTTACGTTCGTGAATTTTACGTTTTAACGTGAACGTGGATTTTACGTTTTAACGTGAATTTTACGTTTTTTGCGTTTTAACGTGAATTTTACGTTTTTTGCGTTTTAACGTGAATTTTACGTTTTTTGCGTTTTAACGTGAACGTGAATTTTACGTTTTAACGCGAATTTTACGTTTTTGCGTATTAACGTGAACGTGCATTTTACGTTTTTACGTTTTAAAGTGAACGTGAATTTTACGTTTTTACGTTTTAACGTGAACGTGAGTTTTACGTTTTAACGCGAATTTTACGTTTTTGCGTTTTAACGTAAGTTCTTATGATATACCTATTTAGGTATTTATTAAAAGAAGGACCTTCCTATCAACAATTTTGAATGATCAGAGTATAAGCAAATGTATATGTATGTTTTATGTGACCAATTTTTTAATGAATATTTGTAGATTTATGTTTGACAATGCAGGCTATTTTGGTCAATTGATTTTCAATGCAAATAAAAAAACTTTATTCCATCTTTTACCCAACGTTTCGTCGCTACTCACGACTTCTTCAGGGGTTTTATTTAGATCTTTATTTAACATTATGAAAAAAAATATTTTGTATATATTATTTTATACAATTTATCTAATTTATAAAACTTACATGTTGTTTTTTTGTTGTTGTATTTTACATTGTTTTTGTTGGTTTTGTTTTTTTAAATTTAATTTTTATTTCGTTTGAAGAAGAAAAATTAAAGAAAAATATTTAAACTATTTAATAAATTAACAATAAAAACAAGAGACTAATAAATTAAAAAGACAAACATAAATTATCACAGTGTAGTTCAGGTACTTATTGCTAATGCGTAGCTTACAATGGTGTTGTCTCGATCTTCTTGAGTGTTCATCGTTCTTCTTATTTTTTGTTGTATGCGCAAGCTTTCAAGAGTATACCTCGTCGTCATTCTCTTCTCTTTGTCGAGTACTCTTACATCATCGAAATTTGGTATGTGGCCGCTATCAATTATATGTTGTGATAGCCCTGTTGATGGTTTCTTCTTTCTTATGTCCGCTTTGTGCTCCGTCATTCTTATACCCAGTTGTCTTTTTGTTGTTCCGATGTAAGTCAAATTGCACTTCTCCCCTTCTGTCCCCCCGCAGGGAACCTCATAGACAACGTTGTGTTGTTGGTTCTTTTCAATCGGAGCTTTGGTGTTCGTGAAAATGTTCCTGAGTGTGGCATTTGACTTATATGCGTATGATGCGCTTTCTTTTTTAATGATTGAATGTAAGCTTCTACCGTCTGTTAACTTTGGAATATAGCGCATGCTGAAGTACCTGATTATGCTGTTGTTGTTATTAGTTGTTGTTGTTTTATTTATCGGGTTTATTGTTTGATTTATTTTCTTTTGGATTAGGTTGTTTATTATAAAATTTGGATAGTTATTCATTTGGAGAATGGTTTTGATTTTGTTTATGTTGTCATCTTTGAATTGAACGTCACTTATATCAAGTATTTTGTTTATGAAATTTGTTGCTGTGTTAATTTTTTGTGAATTAGGTTGTGTTGATAAGTAATTTATCATCCTTCCTGACGATGTAGGTTTTGAATACCAATTAAATATGATTCTATTGTTATTTCGGTGCATTTTAACGTCTAAGTAGGGTAGGCTATTGTTTTGTTCCATTTCTATTGTAAATTGTATTTTTGTGTGATAATTGTTGAGTGTATTTAGTATTGTTTCCTTATCTCTTTCTTTTATTATCGCAAATATATCGTCTACATACTTTGAAATGTGTCTAATATTTATGTTTTTTTCTTTTAATTTTTGTTTTGCATTGTCAAGAAGGTCGTCAAGTATTATATCTGCTATTGTAGGAGATAAAGGATTCCCCATAGGCATACCAAATGTTTGATTAAAAAGTTTGTTTTCATATTGGAAATAGTTATTTTCTTTTAGACAGAACTCTAACATTCTTAGGAACTGTTTTTTTTGGGATGTTTGAAAATTTTTCTATTGTTGTCCAGTTTTTCATTATTATTTTTATGGCAAGGTAGGTAGGTATGTTGGTGAATAATGAGATGACGTCAAATGAAACGAGTTTATCGTCTTCTTCTAAAATTATGTCCTGTAATTTTTGTTTAAGTTCGTAGCAATTTTTGACGTTGTATTTGTCGGAAATAATGTTTTTCAAAATATCACCCATATATTTTGACATTTGGTAACATGGTACATTTGGAGAGGAAGAAATTGGTCTAAGTGGCAGATTGGTTTTATGGATTTTTGGTAGTCCATATAATCTTGGTGCTATTGCTGCAGATGAATATAATTTGTTTTTTTGCCATTGGTCTATGTGATTACTTTTAAAAAGATCATTTACGATTTCATTATTAATTTTTTGTAGTTTTTGAGTTGGATCTGTTCTTATTGTTTTGTAAGTGTTTCTGTCTTCTAAGAGTTCATTTATTTTATTATTATAATCTTCCTTGTACATTATTACTGTTTTACTTCCTTTGTCAGCTTTTGTTATTATTATTTTATTTTTATGTGCGTGTAGAAATTTTTGTGTTTTTTGGTATACTTTTAGAATGAATTTTTCCACTGTAGTGTTTTTTATGTTTCTCTTATAATCAATGACTTTGTGTGCTATTGTTGACCTGGCTATTTCTTTTTCTCTTTCATTTTCTATTGTTCTAATACTTTGTTCTACGTCGGCAATTATGTGTATGGGTGAAAAGTTTTTATTGTTAATGGGTATTGCAAATTTTTCTCCTAAAGAAAGAAGCCATTTAATCTCTGTTGGAAATTGAATATCAGTTTTGTTAACAAACCACTCTTCATTGAATATTATTCCCATATTGTAAATGAGAGTTTCTTTGAGCTTTGAAATTTTAATAGTATGAGTTTGTTTTATGAGTGTTTCTATTTCCTGGTACATAAAGTTTTGTTTCTTAGTGAATGTGTTGTATTCTGTTTCATTTATAAGAGATCGCATTTTGTTATTTGTGTGAAGTATGTTATTGTCTATTGTGTTAATAGATGTGTTAGTTTGTTTGATTTCCAGATTTAGAATTTTTTTATGAAATTTGTATTCAATATTTGTTAATTGTTTATGTATTTGTTGAGATGTGAAATTATTTTTTATTTTTGATGTTGTATTTGTGATATGTTTTGGTATTATTCCGTACTCTCTACATTTTAGTAAAAATTTAAGTCTCTCTTTTAGTTTGATTAGTCTTCTCTTCTGTTTGCTGTAATGTTTTAATGTAATGCATGTTTCTATGTCGTATTTAATTTTAATGTGTTCAAAGAATTGTTTCATAATGTTAGTGATCTATAAAAGCTTAGTCGGCAGGCCCTCCGATAATATTGATATATGTATGTTTTATGTGACCAATTTTTTAATGAATATTTGTAGATTTATGTTTGAAAATGCAGGCTATTTTGGTCAATTGATTTTCAATGCGAATAAAAAAACTTTATTCCATCTTTTACCCAACGTTTCGTCGCTACTCACGACTTCTTCAGGGGTTTTATTTAGATCTTTATTTAACATTATGCAGTTATTTTGAACTAATTAATATACAGTTTCGTAAAAAACTAATTTTTTTTTTTTTTTTTTTCCGCAGGAAGGTGAGGAATCTTCAGAGACACTATAAGCCCGATGCTTTGCTTATAGTAGTGTCATATTTTTACTGACTAAAACTCACCTCCCTTATCTTCTATATTATTACTACAACTAAGTCCAGCTTAACAAGTAGTTTTAGAGTCATTTTGTTCGCGTTTTGTCAGGAAGCTTCCCAACGAGAGGACCTGAAGATTCCACAAAATTCGAGTGGAGAGATTAATTTGTTTGCGCTAGATCAGAAGGTCTTGTTCGGTGCAGACGCCGAAAAACGAACGCCTCGCTAACAGATTGTTGGATTAAGTTATTACTATGATTTCTAAGTCGTGATCTTAGCTCTGTAGCAAATTTCTTAATTTCGTTTTCTACATATTTTATATTTAAATCTCTATGTAAGTCGCTATTTCTTACATACCATGGAGCATTTACTATTATTTTAAGTACTTTGTTTTGGTATGTTTGCAAAATTTGTATATTTCTTATGTTGGTACAACCCCAAAGTTGTATACCGTACGTCCAAACTGGTTTCAGTACTTGCTTATAAATAAGAAGCTTGTTATAAACGCTTAGATTGGAATATCTTCCAATAAGCCATGTCAATTCGCGGAGTTTATTTTCGAGTTCATCGCGTTTCTTTTTTACATGAACTTTCCATTTAAGTTTCGCGTCTAGAGTCATGCCTAGATACTTCGCTTCATTAGCGTATGGAATTTGCACAGAATTTATATAAATAGGTAAGTTATATACTTTTTTATACGTAAAATTTGTGTGCGTCGATTTCGTTTCATTAAGAGCAATTCGCCATTTCTTTGTCCAATCTGAGATGCTATTTAATGCCTTTTGAAGCGTAGAGGTTGCCGTTTCTATTGAATCCGATATTGCGAGTACAGCTGTATCATCGGCAAAAGTGCCTAAAGTTGTGCCTTCTGTTTGGGGTATATCTCGGGTATAAAGAACAAACAAAATCGGTCCAAGGACGCTACCCTGGGGAACCCCAGCGTTTATTTCTTTAAACTCGGAATACTCCGTTCCTTGCTTAACTCGAAAGAATCTATTTTCTAGGAACGATTCAAGAATGTTATATATTTGCTCTGGAAAGACTTTTAATTTATATTTTAGCCCGTCATGCCAAACTTTGTCAAAAGCTTGAGAAACGTCAAGAAATGCAGTTGAGCAAATCTTTTTTTCTTCAAATGCTTTTTCAATTTCGTTAGTTATTCGGTAAACCTGATCAATTGTCGAGTGATTATTCCGCAAACCGAATTGGTGGTCGGGAATTAAACGTTTTTCTTCAATAATTGGTAGCATTCGTTTAAGAAGCAATTTTTCAAATATTTTAGATATAATTGGTAAGAGAGAAATTGGTCTATACGATTTTTTCTCATTCGGTGGCTTACCCGGTTTGGGGATCATTATTACTTCAGCGACTTTCCATTGCGTGGGTACGTAAGCAAGTCTTAAAGCAGCGTTAGTGAGCTGTAAGAGCTTAACCATTGCTTTTTTAGGCAACTCTTTGAGGACACGACCGTTAATCAGGTCGTAGCCAGGAGCTTTATTATTTTTCTGCCGTTTTATTTCCTGGACAAGTTCAGTCAAAGTAATATTCCTGATAGAAAAATTGTCCGGCGCTGGTTGGAGCTCTCCGTCATTAGTCAGAAGCTCTTGACCATCGAAAGGTTTGAACGTTTCCTCAAGGTGCTTAGCAAATAAATCCGCCTTTCGTAAAAAACTAATGACCCATTTTGGATACATCGAATTTAGAAAAAAATGTACTATTTTTTAAAAAATCCAAAAATAAAGCCAATATAAGAGCTAGTGCAGAAGAAACTATTGAAATCAGTTGATTTGTTCTTGAGAAAACTTAAAACCAAAATAACGTAGGGTACCCTTCTGGAGCAATACAAAAATCTATCGGCTTAAGCAACACATTGATGCCTGCCTAAATATAAACCATATTTACATATATGTTGTTTATGCCCTCTATAAGGTCCGAGCTTTGTTGTCCACATTAATTTGTTAAAAATGAAGCAAAAAGTAGAATTTATGTAATATAAATAAAAGCCATACATTTCATATTAAAAAAGATCCTGGTGTGCGATCTTATATAAACAAATACAAATTGGATGAATTAAATTAATTTGAAGTCAATATCTTCTATTGCTCGCGAGATTTCGAGAACCGAACATAATTGCTTACCAATGTTGCGTACTATTTTTTGTAGATTTTAATTTTTTATGAAAAAACTGACTGTTGGACTTTTATAAAAAAATCACTGTGAGATTAAATTAGTTTGCCAATATTAGCCAATATTTTTAATTTTTGTAAAGATATTTGAGTCGAAAGTAATTTTTTACCATCACAATTGGGAATGCACATCCCAATTGGGATGCATTCCCAAGTTTCTAATTGGGAATAAGTGTCAGTGGTTGGATTTCTAGCGCCATTTGTATTTTCATTTGAATATTGGTTGTGGGATTGGATTTTCTGTGATAAATTGGTTGTGGGATATGCTTTTGTAGTTGGATTTCTAATTCAAAAATTAAATTTTTGTTGGAATATTGATTTTTTGGTTGGGTAGCTCCTACTCCACCCAATTCAAAACCTATGTCACTCCTACTCCACCCAATTCAAAACCTATGTCACTCCTACTCCACCCAATTTGCATTCCCAATTCTAATTGGGAATAAGTGTCAGTGGTTGGATTTTTAGCACCATTTGTATTTTCATTTGAATATTGGTTGTGGGATATACTTTTGCAGTCGGATTTCTAGTTCAAAAATTAAATTTTTGTTGGAATATTTCAAGTTTGATTCAAATTGGGAATAATTATCAGTGGTTGGATTTCTAGCACCATCTGTATTTTTTTTTCATTTCAACATTGGTTGTGGGATTGGAATTTCAATGATAAATTTGGTTGTGGGATATACTTTTGTAGTTGGATTTTTTGGATAGCACAACATTAGCACCTGCACGGTATGCAATATAAAATTGATGTGTGCATTGGATAAACATATTGTAATGTGTATACACTCTTTATCTCTTTCAATAATAAGGGGCAACATCTAGTGGTAGTAATAGGAGAACTCGCTTCTTTAAGCATCGAGAAACCTCTAGTGGCTAATAGGAGAACTCGCTTCTTAAGCATCGAGAAACATCTAGTGGCTTAGAGGGGAACTCATTCAGCGCATACAAGAACCTCGAAAGGGGTAAGCATCTAGTGATAAAGTGGAGAACTTCGTTAAGCATCGAGAACAACCTCGTAGATTCTCGAACCGATTGGAGGTATATAAATAGGCGCTTGGAAGCGAAGCGGTTCATTATGGATTGTGAATTGCTGTAAAGTAAAGACTGTGTTTGAAAAGTAAAGACTGTGTTTGAAACGTAATAATTGAGTGTTCAATAAATAAGTTTATATCGAATCAAATAAAGTGAATTTGTGTTTTTATTTACGAAGTGTGAATAAGTTTTAATTATCGGACCAAGCCGAATAGTACATTGGTGTCCGAGGTGGGATTAAAACTTATTGAGAATAAAAACAGTGAGCAGTGATTGAACTATTTTGTGTGAAATAGTGAAGTTAAAAAAAAAAAAAAAAAGAAAATAAAAAATGAGTAAAGTTTTGAAAGACTTAACTGTCCCTGAGCTAAAGGCCCAACTAAGCAAACGTGGCTTAAGTGGGACAGGCGTAAAAACCGAACTCGTTAAACGGCTGCAGGAATATCTGGAGCAGCAAAATGAAGACCCAGATACGTTTGCTTTCGAATTAGAAGCAAAAGTGGAAGAGGTAAATGCAAATGTTGCCTTATCTAACATGGTGTCAGTTCTTTTAGCCAAATTTGAAGAAAATAAAAATGATGTCCTAAAACAACTAGAAGCTCAAAGAAGCGATCAAAAGCAAGAACAACAGAATGTTCTCAAACAACTAGAAACTCAAAGGAATGATGTCCTGAAACAACTAGAAGCCCAAAGAAGCGACCAAAAGCAAGAACAGCAGAATATTCTAGAGCGGTTCGACGAACAGAGAAACCTTTTAGAAGGCAGGTTTTCGGTCTTCGAAGGAAAAATCAATACTCTTGACGAGCGCGTCGAGCGTGTCGAAAAACAAAACGCACGTATCGAGAAAATGGACGAACGAATCGAAACCATTACAAATGAACTTGAAAAAGTGCGAAAGATGAAAGCTCGAGAACCTTCTGGTGAGTGCTCAAGGAAAAGAGAAGTAAATCCTCCAAGCTTTGATGGGCAGATTCCGTGGTCAATCTACAAGAAACAGTTTGAAGCAGCAGCGTTAACAAACGGCTGGGACGATCACGAAAAATACATTGCTCTTACGCTTGCTTTAAGAGGATCTGCTGCTGAACTGCTACAAACCATACCAGCGGAGAAGAGTGGCGACTTCACAGTTCTGGTAAATGCAATCGAACAGCGGTTTGGGGATAGCCACATGGCAGAAGTCTTCCGAGTTTAGCTTAACAATAGGACACAGAAAAGACGTGAAACTCTGCAGCAGCTTCAGGCAGATATCGAGCGATTGGTTCACCTGGCATATCCAACAGCTGGTAACGAGATAATAAATCAACTTGCTGTTGAAGCCTTTGTGAGAGCTGTGGGCGATATAAATCTCCAAAGGGCTATCCGCACTGCCGGAAAGCGAACACTACCAGAAGCATTGGCTTTCGCTCTGACGATGGAAGCTGCAGAACAAGCTTCCCAAAACGTGCATCGCGTAAGAGAAATAGAAGTCCAAGAATGTCCTTGTCAGAAGGCTACTGTGGAAAGGAGTCAGCGAGACGGACCAGCACGATGCTGGAACTGCAATAAGACTGGGCATCTACAGCGACAGTGCAGATTACCACGAAGAAGAACCACATGCCAACACTGTGGAAATAGAAGTAATTCAACCGTTCAAAGCAACACCAATAACGTTGCTTCCGGAGTTGTTTCCCACCCGGGAAACGAATAAGAACCAACTTCGAGGGGCAGAAGCTGGTTTCTGGTATCGATGGCCCCAGAAACGACATCCAGGTTTCTCAAACGAAACGTGACAACAAGAGCCTGACCGTGGAAGCAAGTATAAACGGCAACAAATGTGTGGCTACCATTGACACCGGTGCCACGGCGTCCATCGTACGGCAAGACCTCGTCAAGAAGGCATGGCTCCACAACACCAACAGCTATCGTCTAAGGACTGCAACTGGAGAGGCCGCAAAAGTTAATGGTGAGGTACGTCTTAAGATTCGGATAGCAGAGTTGGAATTCTCTCACCCGTTCCTAGTAGCAGATATATGCGACGAGTGCATTGTCGGCATCGATTTCATGAAAGATCATGGAGTGATATTGGACATCGGGAACCAAGTCCTGAAATATCGAAACATCGAGATTCCGATGATCTATGGGACTAACTCGTATGAGACCTCGTCATCTGTGAAAACCGTCATCAAAGAAGATCTCACTTTGCCTGCTTCTTCAGAAGTATTCGTGTGGACGAAATTGAAGGGTAAGCCTGGCAGCCATCGATACCTCATGGTCGAACCAGCATTTGTAAAGTCCTCCCAAAACGTCACCATCGGGAAGACTCTTGTGAGACCATTAAAGAACATGGTTCCGGTACGAATACTGAACATCAAGCCGTATGAAGTTAAGCTTAGAAAAGGTGAGATTGTCGGACAATGCGAATCTGTATCAGCGATAACAAGGATCAACGAAGAAGAGTCAAGGCAATCCTTGAAGTCCGAAGAGCTGAACTCCATAAAGACGAACATTCTCAAGTCATCTAATCTTGGCCACCAACAACGAAGAACTGCAGAAGGTCTCCTCGAAGAATTTGCAGACATCTTTTCGTCATCGAAAGGGAAATATGGCAGAACGCAACTGGTGCAACATCGAATCAATACCGGGGATGCAAGGCCGATTCGTCAACCTGCAAGACGCCTTCCACTAGCCAAACAAGGTAAGGTTGAAGAACTGATAACCACCATGAAGGGAGAAGGTCTGATCGAAAACTCTAAAAGCCCTTGGGCGTCTCCAGTGGTCCTGGTAAAGAAGAAAGACGGATCAACCCGCTTTTGCGTGGACTATCGAAGGTTGAATGATGTGACCAAGAAGGATAGCTACCCTCTGCCTAGGATCAGTGATACTCTGGATGCAATGGAAGGAGCACAATGGTTCTCAACTTTGGACTTGAAAAGTGGTTACTGGCAAGTCGAAATCCATCCTGAAGACAAAGAAAAGACAGCATTCTCAACAGGAAACGGATTGTGGCAGTTCAAAGTGATGCCTTTTGGACTTTGCAATGCTCCAGCGACTTTTGAGCGCCTAATGGAATGCGTCCTGCAAGGACTCACATGGAAATCTTGCCTGGTCTATTTGGATGACGTCATAGTATACAGGAAAACATTTGACGAACACTGTACAAATCTGAGAGCCGTGTTTCAAAGACTTCGAGAAGCCCACCTCAAGCTTAACCCAGAAAAGTGTTCACTCTTCAAAACCGAAGTAAAATATCTGGGACATATCATCTCATCCCAAGGAGTAAAAACGGATCCTGATAAGGTTGACACCGTGAAGAATTGGCCAACACCACAGGACAAACACCAACTCCGAAGCTTTCTGGGTCTAGCCACCTACTATAGGCGCTTTGTGAAGGACTTTGCTGGAATCGCCAAGAGTCTACATCAGCTAACGGAAAAGGGAAAGCAGTTTAGATGGTCAGGTGAATGCGAGCGCAGCTTTCAAGAGCTCAAGCAACGCTTGTGTAATGCACCAGTGCTGACCTACCCAACTCCAGGAAAACCGTTCATAATTGATGCTGATGCGAGCAATGTCGGGATAGGTGCTGTACTATCGCAGGTGCATAATGGCGAAGAAAAGGTGATTGCCTATTACAGCAAGGTACTCTCGAAGTCGGAAAGAAATTATTGTGTGACCAGAAGAGAACTTCTTGCACTGATTTTGGCAACAAAGCACTTCCATAAGTATCTCTATGGACAGAAGTTTCTTCTCCGAACTGACCATGGAGCACTTAACTGGCTTTTGAATTTCAAGAATCCAGAGGGTCAAGTGGCAAGGTGGATTGAGAGGCTGCAGACGTACGATTACGAAATTCAACATCGGAAGGGGAAGCTTCACTCAAATGCAGATGCACTGTCTCGGAGACCATGTAAACAAGACTGTAAGCATTGTAGACGACAAGAAGAAAAAGAAGTGGTTACTGTCCAACGAACCAGAGCCGATCCCATTTATGGCTGGAGCAACGACGAGTTGAGGAAGGCTCAACAAGAAGACTCAGATATCGAACCCATCCTCACTTGGAAGGAACACCAGGAAAAACCAGAATGGGCTGATATCTCCGATAGAAGTCCGACTCTGAAGGCCTATTGGGCACAGTGGGACTCGTTTCATGTCCAAGAGGGTGTCCTTCGACGTAAATGGGAATCAGCAGATGGAAAGTCTTATGTAATGCAGCTAGTCTTACCGAGATCGAAGGTTATGGATGTTCTGCGAGAGATGCATGGTGGAGTTTCGGGAGGTCATCTAGGAGTGAACAAGACGCTAGAAAAGGTTCGACAACGATTTTACTGGCTACATGCAAGGGAAGATGTCGAGAAGTGGTGCCGAAAATGTGATACCTGTGCTGCCACCAAAGGCCCGAACAAAAAGAACCACAGCCAAATGCAGCAGTATAATGTCGGAGCACCCTTCGAAAGGATTGCAGTAGACGTGGCGGGTCCATTTCCGGAAACAAATAATGGAAATCGTTATATTCTGGTCGTCATGGATTACTTCAGCAAGTGGCCTGAAGCATACGCCATTCCAAATCAAGAAGCCAAAACAGTCGCAGACCAAATTGTCTTCAACTGGGTGAGCAGATTCGGCGTTCCATTAGAACTGCATTCCGACCAGGGAAGGAATTTTGAATCAAACATATTTCAGGAAGTTTGTGGGCTTCTTGACATCAAAAAGACAAGAACAACACCACTTCACCCACAATCTGATGGCATGGTCGAACGATTCAACCGAACCCTGAAGGAACATCTTTGCAAAGTTGTGGACGACAACCAGCGAGATTGGGATCGACACATTCCACTGTTTTTGATGGCGTATCGAAGTGCAAGACATAGCTCAACTGGCCATACACCGTCTGAGATTTTGATGGGAAGGAACATCAGACTGCCGAGCGAAATAAAATTTGGATGCCCCACATCGGAACCGCAAGCCGAGGATGACTACATTGATGACCTCAGAGAAAGACTCCTTCAGATCCACGACAATACCAGGTTGAAAATAAAGATGTTCAGTGACCGAATGAAGACACGCTACGATATACGAGCGACAACAACAGAGTTCCAAGCAGGGGACCGGGTGTGGCTTTACAATCCCCATCGACAAAAAGGATTGTCACCGAAACTTCAACGGGACTGGGAAGGTCCATATACAGTCATTACAAAAATCAACGATGTCGTGTACCGGATACAAAAGGGAGTCAGAGGAAAACCTAAAGTTGTACATCGCGACCGGCTACATCGCTACAGTGGTGATGAGAACGATGGATTTGTTCGGGAGGATCAATCCTAAGGAGGGGGCAATGTAATGTGTATACACTCTTTATCTCTTTCAATAATAAGGGGCAACATCTAGTGGTAGTAATAGGAGAACTCGCTTCTTTAAGCATCGAGAAACCTCTAGTGGCTAATAGGAGAACTCGCTTCTTAAGCATCGAGAAACATCTAGTGGCTTAGAGGGGAACTCATTCAGCGCATACAAGAACCTCGAAAGGGGTAAGCATCTAGTGATAAAGTGGAGAACTTCGTTAAGCATCGAGAACAACCTCGTAGATTCTCGAACCGATTGGAGGTATATAAATAGGCGCTTGGAAGCGAAGCGGTTCATTATGGATTGTGAATTGCTGTAAAGTAAAGACTGTGTTTGAAAAGTAAAGACTGTGTTTGAAACGTAATAATTGAGTGTTCAATAAATAAGTTTATATCGAATCAAATAAAGTGAATTTGTGTTTTTATTTACGAAGTGTGAATAAGTTTTAATTATCGGACCAAGCCGAATAGTACAATATTCTTAATACGATGTTCATATGCTTAAGATCAAATAAGAACTAGCATTCCAAAATACTTACCTCTGTTGGTTGTGCTGGTTAGAATTATGTACAATGCAAGAGAATTTCAGAAGAGTTTGATTAAAAGACACATTTGTTTTTTTACGATATTTATTTATATTTAATTTTATATTTTGAAAACTTTATTACATTGTTCTAATAAAAACCTTAAACATAAATGACCACAAATAAACGTATCAAAATCTTGTTCTTGTATATAATTATAGTTTATTTTTTTACCAAGATAGCTTATTACTTCTGAGGGTGGTCTTAAATTTCCAAAACTATCAAAATACTTAACAATATTTTTTTTTTATTTCTTATATATTCTCAAACTATTCTGGTAACAACTTGTTCAAGCGGATTGTAGTCAATAATTCTATCATGAAGCATAAGGCAGTAAGCTGAAGTATTTGCAGGAATTTATTTTGATGTTCTCATTTCCAAACGTATGTCGATGGGTCCTGTTTTCATAGTTTCATTTTGGTGTTTGCAGTCTACTACAAAAACTGGAGCATGTGATTTGAATAATTCCCAGGAAAGAAGAGGTTCAGTGATGTTTTTATTATAGTAAGATTTTTGAAAGTCTGTATACATTTTGTAAAACAGGCTATATCTGTTTCTTTCAAAAGAAACATTGAAATCTTCATGTGGATAAACATCAGAGTTTAAATAAACTTTTAAGTCTGTTAGATTACAATGATCAAACGTTGTAGGATCAGCAGCCAAATTTTTATTTTTCCCAGTTTGTAAAGCAAAAACAATGTATCGAGGTTTTTCTATTTGTGTTGTTGTTTTGACATTCCAAATATGATGATCAGAACTTGGCAGCATCGGATATTCATAAAGATCCCAGTTTCGGAAAGCAATTTTCATAGAGCTGCTTTTATTTAGAGATTTATATAAACTTAATTTCATGGAATCTGATAAGGTTACGTGGGGTACTTTCCATTGTATTTTATGAATGTTAATTTGTACTTTTTCATTGGTTGGAGAAATCAATGCGTTTTCATCCACTCTTGAACGAGTGATAATAAGATGATGTCGAGCATTTGGAATGATTTTTTTATAATCTTCAGCGAATCCTAAAAGTTTGTTCAGTGGAATACAATAATTAAAATGAAATGGTTTCAAATTAATAGGTGAGTCAGGAGACCAGGATGCATTTAATAGCATATCACTTTCATTTTTAGTTAAAGATAAATAGTTTTTGATCGTTGATGTTATTCCGACATTTCTATTGTAGTCGATTTCCTTGCCATTAAGTTCATAACGTATTTCATCAAAAAGAAAAGCCATGGCATTGTTTACAAGTTTTGTATTGACTATTTCTTTTACATCTGCTGTCGATAGTGATCCTTCTATATATAAAAAACTTTCCGAAGGGAGAACATTAAGATTTTGATGTTGTATACAAATCTGAATGATGTCATTTCGTTCAAAATTGTTTTGATATGGTGAATAAGTATGGTACTCATATTTAGAAATACTTTCACTTATTTCAGGATCTTGGAAAATATTCAACATTATTTATGACTTCTTTTTTAATTTAAGACCTATTGACAACAAAAAGTCCTGATTATGTTTGGTAAGGGAATGTGTTACCGCAGCTGCGTTCGAAGCTTGATTGAAGACTGAATTATTCTTAACAATGTTTTTATAAGATATTGAATTGTCTATGCTTTCATACACAATCATTTTTCTGGTTGTAAATGTAAACGAACAGTTATGTTTT